>CM035443.1:30734090-31206590 GCA_020310875.1 Ceratopteris richardii | reverse complement strand
GTTCATATCTTTAACTTGTGTTTTTTCTTGGGATTAAAATTGAAAGCATTAAATGCTCCTTTAAAATGCTAAGATATGGCAGAAGATTGTAGTTTATGACTACCACTCGCCATGTTGACTATTTATTGGATCTCATGGAGAATGGATTAACCCCATCTAATGCATCTCCTAACTTTAGATTCTGCGGATTTTGTGCAAAATTAGGCCATGTAGAATCAATATGCTGAAAAGCAACACTATCATGAGGATTTATGATTATTCCATCAGTACTTTTATGATTATTCCATCAGTACTTTTATGATCATGTCCCCATGTCAAAAGCTTTGATAATTCGGGGCTTTGAAACATATGTCTAATCCGTGGAGCCAATGGAAAATGTCTCAATACCTTTTTTGGGGATTTTGCCTTCTTCGTCCTTATATCAAGGAGATTGACATTTTGGACATGTCAAAGAGTCTACATATTCACCTCTTTATAAAATACAATTATTAGGACATGCATGTATACATTGATAATCTATACCAAGATTGTTGATTATCTTCTTTATTTCATCATGTGAGGTAGGAAGAATATTCTGACTTGGTAAAACCTTTTCAAATAATAACTTATAAGTTCATGAGAAAAAGACATATTAATAAAAATAAATAAATAAATATGCATATATATATATATATGTATATATATGCATATAATTTTTTATATGTGTATGCTTATGTGTATGTGTATGTGGATGTGTATATGCATGTGCATGCATATAAGTATGTGTATGCGTATATGTGTTTTATATGTGTATATGTATGTATATATACGTATGCGTATGTGTATGCATCTATGTATGTGTATGTGTGTATATATTTGTATGTATGTATGTATGTATGTGTATGCATGAATGTGTATGTATGTATGTATGTATGTATATGTATGTATGCATGTGTAGCTATGTATATTTGATTTCGTTTTTATTTTTTTGTTTATTGTGGTTTGCAAACTTTCATATCTAGACCACTGAAGTGTTTGGATGTCTTCCATTTTATAGTCAATCTATCACCTCCCTTGCTAACTAAGACTTACATATTTGTTTACAAGGATTAAATATCAGTTAACTATGGAGGTATTAGGTCGTTTGGAAAATAAGACAAGCAAATTTCTCTCGATAATTTTAGAAGATGGATGAATAATTTTAAATTATGGGCGGACATAAAGTGTTCATTCAATGCAAGTTCTTGTTCTTACCGTAGCTAAGGTAAAAACAAAAACCTGCACTGAGTGGACACTTTGTGTGCGCCCATCCTTTAAAATTATTCTTCCATCCTTCAAAATCTTCAAGGTAAATTTACTTCTCCTATTTTTCAAATGACTCAATACCTCCATAGCTAACTCATAGTTAATATTTGTATGCAAAGTTCATAAAAGAGTCAGCAGCGTAGGTATTAGGTCAACTAGAATAGGAGAAGCAAATGCATGAGGAAGATTCTAAAGGTTGGGCGGACAATTCCAAAGGCTAGATGGACAAAATATCTTCATTCGATACAGGTATGTATAATTTGACTTTACTCTCATAACATGTGTATGTGCGTATATGTGTGTGTATGTTTATATGTGTGTATACATTCATGTATATATATGTGTATGTCTATGTATGCATGTATTTATATGTATATATTTATGCATGTATATATATAAATAGATATAAAATTAAAAATTATACCTAAATAGTGTCGAAACAGATACATTACTTCATCCAAAATGATTTGAAGATTGAGAATAAGTAAGCTCACACTTAGTCGTGTCAAACGACTGCCTTCATATACATGCTTAAACATTCCTCTTGAAAATATTTCTCATTTTCTTAAATATCAATGCTCTCACTATCATTTTGATACCAATCCTCAATAAAATCTGCCATGCCGTGTACCAGAAATTTTGTACTTTATCTTCTTTTGAATATAGGTCTTTCAACCTTGCATATTCCATAGGATCACTTTTGCGTAGCCTCCTCATAGAAGCTTATGATAAATGAGGTCTTACTGGCAATTGTGAATGGTGTGGAGGAATATCATCAACATCATATGTTGGAATCTCCACACATGAATAAAAATCATAAATATTCCATAAATGAATAAAAAGTAAAATTTAAACATAAAATTAAATATATAAGTTATACAACATGGATAGAAAATTTCCATCCTCTCTCTAGCTAAAAGGTGCTCTTCGAGGTCTACGCCATCCATAATTCACTAATAATTCATCACCAGCATGTAATGTAGTAATAACAATAACAACTATGTATCTTGATACATCTCTACTCATGTATGGTGATTCACTCTCCTCAAATGTGCAATGAGTTGTTGAACTATTATGTAATCGTCGACTACTATTTATTAAACTTGCTATATTTTCATGCGTGTAAGGCCTTCCATCAATATATAATCTTTCATTTTCCGCATGTGAAATCCTTCTACTAGTAAGGGATGCTACATTCAAGCATATTCCATAAGTACTCATGCTTTGAACATAATATGCAAGTTGATGCCAATCTCCCCATCCATATATAGGACCACAAAATGACATAAAAATCCTCTACAATAAAGTGACCACGACCAGCATTAGTAATGGTGGATGGAGCAATCATATGGCGATTACCCCAAAAGTTTAAAACCTCTCCATCTAAAGGAAGTGGTCCTCTATTCCATCCTCCATATCTTCTTCTATCATATGTTTGTACTAGAGAACGATCACGAGTTGGCGATGGATAATTTCTAGCCTTTTCAATCTCTAAACTAGGAGGTAGAGGATTTTTAGAAACCTCTGCTTGTAATTGATGAACAGCAAGTCCATGACATGTATGAGGTATATTAACATTATGAGTATGATAATTATCATCATCATCATCATCATCATCATCATCATCATCAAGCAAGTATTCATGTATATCAACAGTAATTTGATTTTGTATATAGTTTTTAAATAAAATAATGACATTAATTTATAGGAAAAATACATACCCAAGCATTATCACGTTGTCGCGGACTTCTTATAAAGGAGGGTTCCATTCGGTCACTTTATCTTAGTGCATTTAAATTGTCCAACTCCAAACTAGGTTAAACCAAAAATAGCAGTCTGTTTTCAATTCTAATGAGTTAAACCAAAAATAGTTTACGAAAAGTTGGATTATTTATGTTGATGTTCTGCGATCATGCAAAGGTAAACATTTGGTTTGTCTCCCTCCAATTAAGATGCCTTCCCTATATGACGTATAGTTGTCAGCATAAGTAAAATCTGTTTAGAGTTTTAAATAACATGTTGATCAAAAGTCATTCATGAATAGCTCAAAAAAAAAAATCAAACACAAACTCTGTTATTTATTTAAGCAAGCATTCCTTAAATAAACTCATCGCCATTTCTAATACAATGTTCACAAATAAACTATACATGTAAGCATAAATTTGTGATCATACACTGCAAGATGATGTTCAAAAACATTGCAGGAATTTTGGTGACTCATAGTTACTGTACTTACCAAAACAAATGCATCACGTTGAACAAAGAATCAATCACATTATTTTTGAGTTGGCACGTGTTGTTCTTTGTCCCTTCACTACAGTTTACCAGTAGATATATAGTTACTTTGGGTGTTCTCCTAAGATAGCATCTCCAACCTTGTTTTCATTGTTTGTGATCGTTATCTGCACTACACAAAATGGTCCTGACTGACTTCACCTTTTGCAGCAAATGCATTTCCCTTGTTCTGTACTTCTGCAATGTTCCAATCTGCTAGGCGTCGACACTACCAAAACTTTCCCATCCCGTGCCATGTGCCCCATATATTCACGCACGTAAATGCATACAATCGCACACATTCCTTTTTTCTTATCTATTAGTTTTCACTTTTATTTTATATTGCTATGTTACTTTTAGTTTTCATTTAAATCTTTTGACACACACACATTTATAGGTTCATATGCACACAAAATACAAAATACACTTGCATCTCTATATACATACAAACTCATACACATATAAATACATGCACAGACACAAATCATTATACATTCTTTGGTCACAAAGTCTTGTGCCTACACTTACACACACAAAACCCTAGGGTCATATGAATGAAGAAATATGTGCAATGATATGTACACACACATATATCACATATACACACTTGCTCTAACCATTTTTCTTTATTTTTCAGGTACATATGATCATTCACAATATCAGTTTACAATTACTTGCAATTAATGAACATCAAAGGAGCTGAAATGCACCACAGATCAACATGCAATATAAATTGGAAGAATCTTGACATCTTGACCTTGCTGTTTTCCCCGATCCCCGTCTTCCCGAAAGGCTCTAATCTGGTGTGCTCCCTTTGGAAGAGTTGGAATAAAGTCAAAAGCTTCACAAGAATAAGTGAAGACTGGAAGTGGGCTGCCGGTATCAGACAAAACGACTCTATCTGGTTTCCGATCCATGGCATCCGGAGTGTGGAATCTTGGAACATTCAAAATGCCAAGAAGCTTTGGAACAAAGGCTTCAAAAAATGGAAACATCTCTGGAAACAAGACACCAACCGCTGGATCAACTTTGAGGATATTGACCCTAGCATCAACATTTCGCATGAAGAATGGAACACTTTGCAAAGCAGATGTCTCGCCTGGGACCGACACAAAGTTCGCCTTTTCATGGGACACGACATGTCGAGCTCGCTTGGTCTCAAATGGCACAATGGGAATAGCCTATAAAAAATCCCGAACATCAAAGAAACGATCGACTATCAGGTTAACCTCAACAAAAAGTGGTGCCTGTCATGGACGCGGCTTCGGTGGGACATGAAGTTCATGGCTATCTGGCACCCCCTCATAGAAATCAAAAAGTCTGTCCTCTTATGGCAAATTCTTCATCATGGAATCTGGACCAACCTTAAGGCTAGCAAAATTTGTGGGATCCCTCCCTGGTGCAAACGCTGCTACCGGTCTATCGAAGATGTTTCACACATCTTCATTACCTGCCCCAACTCCAACAGACTCTGGCAGGTGGTTGGAAAGAGAATTAGACTTCAAAAACGTCTCAGTTGGCAGCAAGCCCTGCTGGGAGAAGTGATCGGCTGCTCCACGACTCTCTGGAACGCCATCAGAGGGGAGGTCCTATGGAAAATCTGGCGGGAAAGATGTGCTTTCAACTTCGGTGACTCCCCCAAGGAGTGGTCAATTGAGAAATCGCTGTTCCTCCTTGGCAAAAGGATTGTCAACTGTAAAAAATCCCCCCCCTTTAGGCATCATCAAGTACTCCTTTTGATCGATAACAAGCTTAAACCCAAGTGGGCCCCACATGAGGGTGATGAGAGGGTAATTAACCTTCTTTGTAATGTCATCTAAGCTCTGTAAAAGCTTCCCCTGCTTTGTGGGATTTGGGGGGTCCCGTGGGCACTAGTCCCCTTCTCTTGTACTTTTCTTTATTTAATTCAAGTCCAGGAGAGTAGGCTAATGCCGAACTTCCTTTATATTAAAAAAAACATGCAATATAAAATACTCGATAGATAGAGATCACCAAGCATGAATGAGTTGATATCATCCATCTCAATCGATTGTTGCTTTGTTATTTTACGTGCAAGATTGACACACTCATTGGATTCAATTGAGTTATGATTACCTTCCATTGAACCTTTTAATTGCATTTAATTGGATTGTGGCTTGGGTTTGACATCTCGACCACATCCACCCCCTCTAAACGTGTGCATCCTCCCGATGTGCCAACCTGCATACATATCAATAAACATAAGCAAGCATCAAGTAGTCATGGTAGAGAAACATAACTTAAAGAAATTTCAACTGGATGCATGAAATCTGAATATGCATTAAACTTGGCATAAATTAAGAAAAGAAGGTAAAAAAAAACATCCCATACAACATATCAGAATACACTAATGCACTTAGACTAGAAATCATATGAGTAAATCGAAAACTTCTCAGCTCTCTCGTTAACTCGATCAGATCAGATCTAGTAGCCTATCCGAAGCATTTGCATATACCAGTCCTTACTAACTCGATTTATGAAACTCCCATCTGGCTTCCCTATTGATCTCCCATCATCCGAACCCTCATCAGACCTTTTCTTATTTTTCTCTTATTTTTATTCTTTTTTTTTTTGTCCCAACTAAGCCTTCATATTTTTTATTATATTTTTATTTATTTATTCTTTTTCTATACACATCGGCCTATGCTAAAATCGGATGCGACTTGTGGACCTGACCACCCGGCCAGGTTTAGCCGACCCATCTACCGACTCGACATAGCACATGATGCACAATGTCAGCCTCATACGAAATCAACGTCAGCTCGTGGCTCTGACCACCCGATCAGAGTGACTCCACCCGCCTATCAACCCGTATGAGCATGTAACAACATGTAGGTCAGGATATACGACACAACTAGCATCAACTCATGGCCCTAATCGCCCGATCAGGGTAGTTCCACCCGCCTACTAGCTCATCGCAGTGCCCAACAACACATACACATACACATAAATAGCTGGCTGGTATAAGAATTCTTTTCTCAAGACATAATCTATCTGAAGATCAGGTCAGACGAGAGATCAAGAGCAGAAGTAGAAGTGTCTCATTCATCAAGTGCTCATAAACACTAGTATATACAGATACTTAGTCTCGGTCCTCCCTTCACCTTCGTAAGCCTTGTTCTCGAAATTTCTAGTCCGTCTTCTAATCTTACTCATATAATCCCAATCCTTATACATCACATGTAATCTTATTAGTGGTACGAGATTTTTGGTCTACTTAATTTTCTTAATTATGCATTCTTTTACGTGTTATATGCCCAACTCATGTAGTTTTTTTATATGGACATATATACATATATTAAGAAATTAAGAAAAAACTAAAACAAGAACATCTCACCTTTATGGAGCCAAAAGTCCTGATTCTGCATCCTCGGTCATCTTTGCATCTCCATTTGAGTCCTTATTCTTCACTTGCTAGTCTAGATTTCCTATTTCTTCTTTAAAATCAAAGAAAAAACATCAGTTATATACATCTCCATTTATAAAAAACATTTTTAAGTTTGGTGGAATCTTACTAAACGAGACTCTTCCTTTAACCTCACCTTCTGTGATACATGCTCACCAACGAAGCCATGCTTGTAAAGTAGCCATCTCTAGATCACATCAATTAATGAAGCATTCTTGAAAAAATTAAATATGTGAACAAGCCACGTCATTTTCTTATCCATCTCTTGGTAGCCTGTTTGGCATACATAGCTCTTGAAACATTTGAAAATCCATGATTCAATCATTTGAGCATAGTTGCCTTTATTCACAATTCCCTCCAATGCATCATATGAAGATGCACATGTGTATAATTTCTTTAAATTTGGAGTATTTAGACAATCGTCAAACAAATCCATCATGCATATGTTTTGATCCATTTTAGGGTTGAAATCATTTGAAACAATTTCATCATTTCCATTATAATTATCCAAACTTTCTTCTTCATTGCAACTAAGGTTTTGAATACATTCATAAGATTTACACTTTGAATAGAAAAGTTCATCATTCTTTGATTGCAAATTATATTCATTTTTGACATTCCGTCTGTCATAATCCCTCCTTACTTGAGTGCTACAAATTATAGAATCTGCTTCTATCTCTAATCTCTCTAAGAACTCCTCATCTTCGTCTTTTTCCAGATTCATTTGCCCATTGTCATGAAGAGACTCAATATCACTGAATCCAGGAAAGTCTTGATCTTCAATATCACTAGAGACTTGCTTATGGAGATCAAACTCATCGTAATTTTTACACCTTATAGGACAACACATGTAGATTGATGGCTCTTTATTCAAGATCCCATCATAGAATTCATCATATCTCTCAATCATTTCTTGCTCATTCTCTTCAGAGGATGTACTCTCGCTACACTCATCATACATTTCTTCGGTCATTGATTCTTGCTCGACTATCTCATCATGTGTGAGGATCTCGACATATACATCCAAATCAACTCGAGCTTCATCAATGCAACCATTTAATTTTATCATTTCTTGTTGATCTTCATTAGGTAATGTACCCATATCATATTTTTCATGCATTTCAACGAATGTTGCATTCTTCTTCTCATGGCCCATTTCTTCAGCATATAAAGTGAGCTCATCATAATCTCCATTTGCTTCAGACTGTATCTTTTCACAGAGTGCGACATCACTCACATACATATCATTATACTGATGCCCAATCAACAACTCATTTTTACTCCCATGATAAGGATCACTCTCTGGTACCTCTAAAGACTCATTTAATATGGCAACACTCAAGAGTATTTCACAATCTTGATCTTGATCTAGACTATCTGTAGGATTAGCATCATGCTTTTCACCATCGGCATACATACCACTCTCTAGAGGACTCATCATTTGCATGCCCTCCTGATTAGCATCATGCTCCCTTGCATTCTCTTCATACAAATCAGTCATTTGAACATACTTCATATTTGAATCATATGCTTCAAGAGATGTTTCACTCTTAGATGGTATCAAATAGTTCCTCAAGTATTGCTTGGTTTTGTCATTTAAGTAACCATCTTGTGCTTGATCTTCACATGGATTCATTGGAGTATTTTGAGTTATTTCATTTGCAATCTCTTTCTGATCACCTTGACTTCTCGTAGATATCTTTAAATCTTGGTTATTATCAAATCTTGCCTCTTTGTTTGTTTGATTATCATCAGTTAGAAGTGAGGAGCCTATCAGATTATAGGAAGCCTCACGTTGTTTTCTTGGTGTGTTTTGTTTATTTTTGTTTTGTTGTATGTTTGATGTTGGTTTGATTTTGTTTTGTTTAGCTTCCGCATATTCCTTTGCTCCTCCCATCTTTGGGGTTTGTGCATATTCAGTATTTGAAGATGTAATCAAAGTATCTACAAGCTCTTGGTACCTTGAATCCTCAGAGATTGCATCATTTATGCTTATAGGTTCTTTATAGCGATCCTCTTCATAAGCATGTACATGTATTCCATGCATATCTTCTTTATGCCCAACTAGGGTTTCTATTATTCTATAGATTTGCAAATTATTTTTAGTTTCTGAAATGCATGGAATTTGTGTATCTTCTTCATTTGCATAAATGTCAGCTTGCCAATCGTTTAAAAATTTTTCTATTGTTTGTTGTTTCTTCACATATCTCATCATAGGTTCATGGATGAGTGACCAATCCTCTGTGAGCCCCGAGTCGGAGTCTATATCTTGTAAAAGTGGAATTAGCTCCGCTTTGGCTTTAGCATCTATTGCTTGAAGAAACAATGATACTTTTTCATGCCTTAAGCATCTTTTATCGTGCTCATAAAGATCATCATATTCTCGCTCGGACTCTCTTTTGATCTCTAGAATTGGCTGGCCTTTGGGCATATAAACCCACCTTAGGAAGGACCTACGAGTCACTTTGTATATGTCCTCTAGCATGAACTGCTTGAGGAGTATCGATTTGTATAGCGACCATATCATATGGTTGATTTGCATAAGTTGGATGCGTAAACTGTATTCACACATGTAGGCAAAGTTTTTGCATAAATCCATATCTGTCATCGGAGTCAAACCGACACCTAAGTACTTTGAATCAAGTTCATACTCTTTAGAAAAGTTGGAGACATTCTTCCCATTGAAAAAGCCACACCGATTGACTAGATGTTCATGAAGTGATTGGATGGCTTTTTGATGCCTATCTTCTTCTTGAAAGCATAGGAATTGAGCTAGGATATCTTCCATTTTGATTATCTTGATTCCTATGGCTCTATACTCACCCCCTCTTTTCACGTGGGGTTCACCAGATATGTCACGGACTTCTTATAAAAGAGGGTTCCATTCGGTCACTTTATCTTAGTGCATTTAAACTGTCCAACTCCAAACTAGGCCTTTTTATTTTTTCCAAATCATTTTTATGTGAGCATTTCATTTAAAGAGGATGAGGAAATGTTTTACTAAAAGAAAAAGAAATCCAAACCTTTCTTACTGAAAGAGTACATTACATATGAGCCTTTTACCTACAAACATGAAGTAACAAGCCACCAACAGATATCATAGAGAACTCATTGATGGATGTTATGATCGCAACATTCAACAACAGTGCATAACGATGCATGCAAATATGATAGTCGTTGTTTTTAGATAAAAAGAGTGTCGTGATTCCCAATCGTTTACAGAAAAGTATTGAGTTTGATGATCAAGTTATTTAGAATCACTTCAAAGTCTAAAACACAAAGGTCCCTTCCATATCGTCTTCGAATGTAAGTTCTAACATATGAACATGCACAAAATAGTATTAAATCTATTTCAGAGGAACCACAAACTCAGAAAATAATCCTTTAGCATTAATGTTTTAGTTTATTTCCATTCAACAAATGCATGATCTTTCACAAGGAAATGATTATGTTCTCTACCATCAAGATCGCTCACTTGAACACTTCATTTAAGGAATCTTCCATGTTGTGTTTAATGAAATGACAAAGTTCAATAATGATACACCAATCAGTAGCAGTTCTATCTATTCAGTTTATCGTCATAGTTGCAGCAGTCTGTTTTCAATTCCAATGACTTAAACCAACAATAGTTTACGAAAAGTCGGATTATTTATGTTGATGTTCTGCGATCATGCAAATGTAAACATTTGGTTTGTCTCCCTCCAATTAAGATGCCTTCCCTCTATGATGTACAATTGTCAGCATAAGTAAAATCTGTTTAGAGTTTTAAATAACATGTTGATGAAAAGTCATTCTTCTTTTACAATCGTGGGTTAAGTAGAAGGCACTCACAAACAGCGCAGCTATAGAAGGAGATGATTCATCAATAGTTCCAAAAAAAAAAAAAAAAAAAAAAATTTAAACACAAACTCTGTCATTTATTTAAGCAAGCATTCCTTCGATAAATTGTAAGCATAAATTTCTGATTCATACACTGCAGGATTATGTTCAAAAACATTGTAGGAATTTAGTGACTCATAGTTACTGTACTTACCAAAACAAATGCATCACGTTGAACAAAGAATCAATCACATTCTTTTTGAGTTGGCACGTGTTGTTCTTTGTCCCTTCACTATAGTTTACCAGTAGATCTATAGTCGCTTTGGGTGTTCTCCTAAGATAGAAGCTCTGCCCTTGTTTTCATTGTTTGTGATCGGTCATTCATGGACAACAGCTCTCTCATATCTGCACTGCACAAAATGGTCCTGACTGACTTCACCTTTCGCAGCAAATGCATGGAAGTTAGCTTTTTATATCTTCATTTCTACATTTAAATGGGTTCGTGATCTTCTTGATCTCTTGTTGAGTTCTGAAATGTGCAGGTGATACAATGTTTTCATCATATTGAAGTTAGTGTTAGCCCCTTTCTTCAGGTCTTCTTCGCATAAACACTTATATCCTCTAAACTGCTCCTCTTGAACTAGGAAGAAAATCCAAAGCATCCTTCACATAATCTGAAATGCTTTAGATACTCTAATTCATGAAACAATAGTCCGAGGTCTCAAGTGACAAGTCAAAACAACTTTCCCTCTCAAAACCGTCAATCTCCTTCGATTGCAATGCCTAGATTCTGCAGATATGCTGGCACCCATTGTAGCACGAAGAACAGAAGACTTCCCCCCCTTCCAGCAAATACCTTCCCTTGGTTTTCCCCACAATCTTCAGAGAGCCGACATGAAGACACAAAAGCCCTCTCTCCCTCTGTCTGCTGTAGACCATTGCCTTGGGACGATGTCCTCTCCCGCTACATTGAGTCCTCAAGGAGAGAAGAATAATTCAGAAGGACAAAGATAGAGCAGTGACCTCCATTACGAGCAGCCCATCCTCCGATTTCTCTACCGCTAACGGAATGCCCCCGTCACTTTCGAATTGGCCAGGCATTTCCCTTGTTCTGTACTTCTGCAATGTTCCAATCTGCCAGGCATCGACACTAGCCAAACTTTCCCATCCCGTGCCATGTGCCACATATATTCACGCACGTAAATGCATACAATCGCACACATTCCTTTTTTCTTATCTATTAGTTTTCACTTTTATTTTATACTTCTATGTTACTTTTAGTTTTCATTTAAATCTTTTGACACACACACATTTATAGGTTCATATGCACACAAAATACAAAATACAATTGCATCTCTATATACATACAAACTCATACACATATAAACACATGCACACACACAAATCATTATACATTCTTTGGTCACAAAGTCTCATGCCCACACTTACACATACAAAACCCTAGCGTCATATGAATGAAGAAATATGTGCAGCGATATGTACACACACATATATCACATATACACACTTGCTCTACCATTTTTCTTTATTTTTCATGTACATATGATCATTCAAAATATCAGCTTACGATTACTTGCAATTAATGAACATCAAAGTAGCTGAAATGCACCACAGATCAACATGCCATAGAAAATACTCTAGATGGAGATCACCAAGCATGAAGGATTTGATATCATCCATCTCAATCCATTGCTGCTTTCTTATTTTACGTGCAAGATTGACACACTCATTGGATTCAATTGCGTTATGATTACCTTCCATCGAACCTTTTAATTGCATTTAATTAGATTGTGGCTTGGGTTTGACATCTCGACCACAATGTTGACCAGGTGGTGGTGCATGCTCAAAAGTACCATATTTTGCCTCATATTCAATACATTCCAATCGTGGTCTTCAATACGTGCCATAGCAAGAGTTACACCAACATATAATATGCTCTTGATAGTAAAACTCATCATAATTCCTATCGGAGGACACATGTAAAGTCATTGCATGGGTAGGAGGTGGTGGAGTGCCCTCTCATTGATCAGAATCTGAATATAACAAGAAACAAAAAAATATATAAGTTATGTATCTATCAAATATATTTAAAATTCAAATTTTGATATACTTAGAGTATATAGTCCTTGCACGATTAGGAGACCTTGGTGGAGTTCCATCTGATTGATCGGAATCTACAAATAATGGTATTTGATTTGATATTAATAATTTGATTATTTACATACATAAACATTCACATATACATATTTACACATACACACATATTCACATATACACACCCTAGAAGTGCTATCCAGGGGCTTCTTGTCCTCATCCTATTCTTCTAGCTACAAAGTTCCACAAAACATCTCTTCCTTTGGCCCTTGAGTGTTGGCCATAAGTCCTCCTCTTTACTTCTCTACCCATGTCATCAAATCTTTCTAGAGCAATAATGTCCATCATCCAAATTCACTTCTGAGCCATAGTGTCAGTCTTCCTAATGTTTCTATCTTTGTATTTGCATTACTCATTGGAGTACTACAAGTACCTTGCATGTGAAGCTTTGTCCTCCAATGGCATTCTATAGCTTGAGTGTGCTTCTTTCTAAGTTGTTGATATATTTAGGTAGTGATGTGTGTGAACACTCTAGGACCGCTGGGGCACTTTTTTCCCTCCTTAGGAGGTTTTTTTCCCCCGGCTTGTATATACGCCTATTACCCTAATGGGCTACTTATCTTTGTACATTCTCTAGTAATATATTCAGTATTGGGTGTTTGTGCTCCAAGCTTCTTCTTCTTCCTTGTGCTGTTCGCGTGCTTCCGCAGACGTCTATCTCCAACAATTGGTATCAGAGCAGGTCGTCGCTTCTTCTAGGGCGCCGTCGACACTCCTCCGTTTGCAATCTCAGATTCGCACGAAATTTGGTGAGCATACTCAGGGTGTTTCCGAGATCAAAACAGCTTTGCTATGTGGTGCCGAAATCGCGATCTGAGCTCGTTTCGGCCTCCGAACGCACTATCGCAGCGCTTGTGCAGGCTATTTCGTCCTTTTGTGCCAAAGGTATATACCAGTTTTTGTTCGCCAATTTAAGCGTCTCGAAGTCTGCTACAGGTTTAGTAGAACTCGTCTGGGTAGTTCTGTTCAACTTTTTGAGATACAGTCAATTTTCTGCATCAAGGTATTTTAGTCACCGGCCATGGCTGAAACCAGTGATGTATTCCGTATGTTGGCTGTTGAGGATAAGTTGGATGGTACCAACTACCCATTATGGGCTTATATGATGCGACATGTACTGGTTGCAAAAGGATTGTGGAATATTGTGCAGGGTGTTGAAAGACGTCTTGTTACACGTGTAACGACAGGTACTGCAAATACAGGTGTTGGAGCTGATGAAGATGGTGTCGAAGATGATATTCTACAGATTCCTGTTCGTGCTGCTGTTTTTGTTGCACCTACTGCAGAGCAGATTTGTTGGGATGGCAGAGATGCCCAAGCACATGCATTGATAGCTTTGTCTGTCAAACGTGCCATTATTCCTCACATTCGCTCTTGCAGAACAGCAAAGGATGCTTGGGATACACTTACCACTTTGTACCAGGCTAGGAATGAGGCTCGTGTTGCTTACCTCTGAAAATAGTTGGAGAGTGAGCACATGAATGAAGGTGATTCTGTGGACAATTTTCTTACAAAGATCAAAGACCTGAAGGAACAATTGATTTCTGCTGATGAGGTTATACCAGATAGCTCACTTGTGCAGACCGTTCTGAATGGTCTTCCTGATTCATATCAGAGTTTTGCCTCTACTCTTCGGTTGATGATGAAAGGCAATCCGAATGCCTTGTCATTTGAGGAATTAGTCTCTGTTCTGTTGCAGGAAGATCAGTCCAGGCAGAACATGTCCATTATGCGTGTTGTAGATCAAGCTTTCCTGGCTAGTCAGAAGAGCAAAGGAAAATGGAGCTCTTCTACTAGTAAGCAGAAATCTGCAAATGCTGCACAATCGAAGAACCAGGATAAAGATGAGAAGAAATAAAAAAAGCAGAAATTGTTCTGCAAGTACTGTAAAGGAAATGATCATATTATAAAGAACTGTCCAAAACTGGCTGCTAAAGAGGCAAAGAAGAAAGAGGCTGGAATGGTTGTTGCAGAGGCCTCTACACCAAAAACAGAGTCTGCAAATCTTGTGCAGGAAGAAGAATGGGCATTTACTACTGTCTGCAGTTTTGACCCATCTTATCATGATCAGTGCATGTCTGTAGTAGACTCAGATGTTTGGTACTTTGACAGTGGGGCGACCAAACATATTACCTCGCAGCGCAGTTTCTTCTCTTCACTCGAGACTGCCCCTACAGGGAATACTGTCACATGCGCCAATAACTCCTCTTATCCTGTTATGGGAGTTGGTAAGATCATTCTGACTACTGCTGATGGTAGTTCTTTCACTTTGTCATATGCTTTATTTGTGCCAGGGATCAAAAAGAACCTATTATCAGTTTCTGCATTAGCCAAGATTGGCTTGGTTGTTAAATTTGTTGATGACAAGTGTACAGTCCATGATCTCTCAAATGGCGATGTGATTATTGCTTCTGGCATTTTATGTCGTGGGCTGTATAAGCTCATAGACTATGAAAGATCTGTGAATGATTCGGCATGTGCAGTTCATGATTCTCAGGCCATCTCAGATGCAAAGCTTTGGCATGCATGCTTTGGTCATCTGAATTTTGCTAGTTTGTTACACCTGCAGAAATCTGAAATGGTGTCCTCTTTGCCCAAACTTGAGGCACCTGGAAAACATGTTTGTGAAGGCTGTATTTTGGGCAAAATGCAGCGTTCTTCCTTTCCAAAAGATGGTTCAGTTCGGGCTACGCAGAAATTGCAGCTTGTACATACTGATGTCAGTGGTCCTATGCAGACACCCTCTTTTGGAAATTACCTTTACTTTGTGACTTTCATTGATGATTTTTCCAGGCATGCATGGGTATATCCACTCAAAGAAAATTCCAAAGTGTTCATGTGCTTCAAACAGTTTTTGGTTTTGGCTGAAAATCTGTCAGCATGTAAAATGGGCACCCTCCGTTCTGATCGAGGGGGGGAATATATGTCTTCAGATTTTAATGCATTTCTGGTTGAACGTGGGATAAAACACCAGTGTACAGTGCCGTATACACCTCAACAGAATGGAGTTGCTGAACGAAAGAACAGGTCACTCATGGAGATGGCGAGGTGCATGGTCAAAAGTTAGGCTTTACCACATAGTTTCTGGCTTGAGGCTATCATGTGTGAAGCATATGTACTGAACAGGTGTCCCACTAAAGCGTTGTAGTCTATCACTCCATATGAGGCTTGGCATGACCACAAGCCATCTGTTGCTCATCTGCGTGTTTTTGGTTGTTTGGCATATGCATTAATGCCTGAACAACATCGCAGAAAATTGGATGATAAGGCAGTAAAATGTATTTTTGTTGGGTACAGTTCTGAAAGTAAAGGCTATCGTCTGTATCATCCACAGACTAAACGCATTCTGGTTAGCCCTGATGTTGTCTTTGTGGAAGATGCTATTCAGCCATTGCTTTCATGTACAAAGGAGACATCTGTTAGCTCCAAAGACATGTATGATACCTTGATGCCTCTTTTTATAGGTGGACAGGCTAGTGCTGGTCCTAATGAGGCAACTTCTCAGCCTTTGCAGGTTTCATATGATGATGCAGATCATTCCATTTCTGATGCAGATTTACATGATGCACTTGTTGATGAGAGAGCTGATATTGAGCAGGCAAAAACTATGGCAAAATGGTTGGTGCAGACTTTGCGTGACAGCAAATTAGATGCACCTTTGTCATATCGTACTCGTTCAGGCTCTCATAGTGCCTCCTTTGCATGAGATTGCTATGCTATGGATGCATCTAGTCTCTGTGATGAGAATGAGCCTGTTTCTTTTGATGAAGCACAAAATTTAGAAAATTGGATGGCTGCTATGCAATCTGAATATGATGCTATAATGAAGAATGGTACATGGTCTTTATGTGACTTGCCTCCTGGCAAGAAGGCCATTGGCACTAAGTGGGTATGCAAGCTGAAGTGTAAACCTGATGGTACAGTTGACAGGTATAAGGCTAGGCTTGTTGCAAAGGGTTATGCACAGGAAAGAGGCATTGATTTTGATGAGACCTTTGCACCTACATGCCGTATGACTACTGTTCGGAGCATTTGTGCACTTGCAGCCCATCATGGTTGGAATGTACATCAGTTGGACATTAAAACAACATTTCTGAATGGTGACTTGCATGAAGAAGTGTATGTTTTTCAGCCTCGTGGCTTTGTGCAGAAAGGGCATGAAAACCAGGTTTGCAGGTTAAAGAAGGCATTATATGGTTTAAAACAAGCACCACGTGCTTGGTATGAGAAGATACATGCCTATCTGATTGCACATGGTTTTGAGAACAGTCCAACTGAAAGCACCTTATATGTTAAACGTGCTAATGATGTGCTTCTGATCATTGTTGTGTATGTTGATGACATGCTGCTCACTGGTCCTATTGAGACACATATTGCTGATTTTAAGGCTGATTTGCATGCCTCATTTGAGATGTCTGATTTGGGGCATTTGCATCACTATTTGGGCATTCAGTTTATGCACCTTGATGGTGGAATGGCTTTGTGTCAAACGAAATATATTGACACACTATTGCAACGTTTTGGCCTTGAAGACTGTAAGCCTATTGCCACTCCTATGGAGACAGGTTTACGATTGAGTCTTCATGATGCTGGAGATGCATTTGATGCTGTTCTCTATCAGCAGGCTGTTGGATGCTTGATTTACTTATGCATTACTCGGCCAGATATTCAGTTTGCTGTCTCACACATGAGCAGGTTTATGCATTGCCCAGGAGTCACGCATTGGAAAGCGGTTAAGCGCATCTTTCACTACTTGAGTGGTACTCGGCTACTTGGGTTGTTTTATCCCAAGGGGGGATCACTACCGCCAGATTTGCATGCCTTTTTTGACTCAGATTGGGCTGGTTGCTATGACACTCGTGTGTCCACCAGTGGTTTTTGCTTCATGCTTGGTAGCTCATGTATATCTTGGTTGAGCAAGAAGCAACCTACTGTGGCCACTTCCAGTTGTGAGGCTGAGTATAGGGCAGCTTTCATAGCGATTGTTGAGTGTGTGTGGCTCAGACGCCTTATGGCTGATTTGGGTGTTGGCCAGTCTTCTGCCACCACCATCTTCACTGACAGTCAAAGCGCATTGGCAGTTGCGAGGAACCCTGTGTTCCATGCTCGCACTAAGCACATTGAGGTGCATTATCACTATGTCAGGGAGAGGTTCTCTGCTGGGGAGATCAGCTTGGCATATGTGCCCACGTAGGAGAACATTGCAGACCTTTTCACGAAGGCTCTGCCTAGGGAGAAGTTTGAAGCTTTCCGCAAAGCTTTGGGCTTACTTCCTTTTGTGGAGTGATTTCCACATAGCTTGGCACTTCCTTATACATGAGTGCCAGCTCCTTGTTCACCGCATCACTCCCAGGGGGGATTTGTTGATATATTTAGGTAGTGATGTGTGTGAACACTCTAGGACCGTCGGGGCACTTTTTTCCCTCCTTAGGAGGTTTTTTCCCCCGGCTTGTATATACGCCTATTGCCCTAATGGGCTACTTATCTTTGTACATTCTCTAGTAATATATTCAGTATTGGGTGTTTGTGCTCCAAGCTTCTTCTTCTTCCTTGTGCTGTTTGCGTGCTTCCGCAGACGTCTATCTCCAACATAAGTTTCTTCCTTGCTCTAGTTTTGGTGTCGTCTAAGATGAAACTTACCTTTGTGATATGTTTACAAGGTACCATAATCATTTTCCCTTGTGGGCTACTCGAGAGATAGTTTTCTTCTCTTCAAGTTGCATGTCCTGCAAGAATGCTTCTTCTTCATTAATAGGGGGAGGAAAAGTAGCTATCTTATGCTTTTTCATCGCCTCCATGGTCTATTTTGACAAGATTTCAGAAAACATGACCTTCTTTGGTACCAATGAATCATAGGGAGTAGCCTATAATGGCCGATCATGTTTTGCATATTTTAAGACAACATCCACATAGTCATTGACCTTGGTTTGTTCACTTGGAGAAAGGAGTGTAGTGATCCTTTGTGGTAAAATTTGATCAATGAGGTCAAGTAGCCCACTTCGTGGTCCCTTCCTCTCTAGAGATGCCTGCAACATTTGAAATCAACAACCTTGCTCTAGAGAATGAGTCAGTTCTTGAGAGAAAGTTAGACCATTTCAAACTAGGGAAGGCTCCTTGTCTACTTGGCCACTCTTGCTAGGTGGCCAGCTTTGGCCTAAAGATGTCCACTTGGGCCACCCTTGGAGAGCTGTCCACCTTGGGCATCATGATGCCCAATTCAAGAGCGGTGACCAACTTAGGCTTCATGGTGCCCAATCCCAAAGAGTTGCCCAATTTGGACATCATGGAACCCAATTTGAGAGGTGTCCAATGTGGGCTTCATGGCACCTAATTGAGAAGTGCCCAACCTAGGCTTCATGGCGCCCAATTTTTTCTTCTTCATTTAGTTTCATGTAATCACAAGTCTTGCCTTTTTCCTTACTATGCAAGTGTAAACCACCAATTTTTTCCTCTTTTGGGCCTCTTTGTGCTACTTTTGTAGAAATTCACAACGGTTCCTTCCCCAATCCTATAGTGCTTTTGCATGCCTCAACCAATGTCTTCCCAAGAGCAGAGGATAAGAGGTCTCCTCTAGTAGGGCAATCACAACAAAATCTAACAGAAACTTACGACACTGCAATCTCATGAGTACGTTTTCAATGATGTCGAGTTGTGTAACTCGATGTTGATGTGCTAATGTGAAAGTAAAGGATGCAACCTTGGTGAGGTCCAATTTTAATGTCTTCACTATAAAATTGGGCATTAGATTGATGACAGACCCTCCATCCACAATAACGCCTGTCAAGACTTCATCTTTTATGGAAACAGACAATCTAGAGCTTTCATAATTTGCTAGTGGTGTAAGAGGAAAATCCACCATGAACCCATATATACTAGGTGGTGGGCTTAAGTAACCAGACTGTATGACTTTTAGTATATCATTTCGCACCTTTGCATCATTTGTATAAGTTGGAATAGAGTGAACTTGTGGTGAATTCCCTTCAAGATTTCCTCAATATTTAATTATTAAGTATTTTCTTAAGGGCGAGTTGGTTGCTCTTTCAATGAAGTTTTCACTATGTCATAGGCCTCTTCAATGGCCACTCCATCCTCCAAATCAGCCCTCTTGTCTTCTTCTCTTTCCTTGACTCCATGTTGCTCCTCTGCATGTGTTTCCACCACTTGTCTAACCCTAGTCATCATAGGTACTGTGGATGATGAAACAACATAAGATTGCGGGGTCATACCTTCTTCTTTTGGAGATACTGCAATCATATGGATTGATGCAGGGTAATTATTGAGGGCAATCCTTTGTATAATGGTCCTTAGTGTCGAGAAATGTTGCAATAAAGGTTTGTACATGACCATATTGGTTGCAACAATAACACATTAATGTCTAGTATACCTAGGTCGATTTTGAGGATTCTCCTCTCTGTTATGTATATTTGAAGTACTAGCATAAAAGGTGTCGGGAACATGAGTGTTACCTCTCTATTGGGATCCCGTGAGGTAGCAACAATCACGCATCTCATGGGCACCCTTGCCACAAAATTGGCAGCTTACTATATTGGGGCAGTTTATGTGGGAGTGACCATTGTTGTTGCATGTGGTATACCAAACTTGCCCTCGGATGTCCTGAGAGGTCCATAACTCCTCCACTTCTTGGCAAAGTTGGGCCACCAAATCTTCATCCTGATGTGCTGGTGATGAGACAATATTTTCTTCATTTTGACTTCGTTGTACCTTTAACTCTTCTGCTTCCCTTCTAACTTTCTTGATTGGGTTCAAATTTAAAGTGTAATTTGCTTGAGTCCCTCCTTCAAAGTGCATTCTAACCTCCTGTATGCAACAAGCAATTGCTACAAAATCATTTAGTGTGGCATGAAGTCCGAGAGATTCCCTAAGCTTTTGTTAGGATGACCTAGGAAGAGCTTTTTCTATCCACTCATTGACCAAGAAATCACCTGGAGCATGCGGTAGTCAAGAGAAAAGTGCTTTAGTATGAGTATGTAATTCATAAAAAGATTCACCTGGGCGTAATTTGAGATTTTCAAGTTGATCTAGGGCTCGCGCTAAAGAGTCGCTTAGTCTAAATGTTTGTGGGAATAAAGTCTTCAAATCTTTCCATATGCTGAAATGCACGTCTGCATATTGGTTGTCCCAATTATCTGCAAGACCTTCTAATGTAGAAGAAAATAGCACAAACATCGCGTCCTCTCAATTTTGAAATCCACAACTATGGCATAATGAGATAAATCTTCTCATTTGGTCATCTGTGTCTTCATAAGATGATCCCCTAAAGGTATGGAATTTAATGTTGCACCTTGAGAGTATATTTGAAAGGTCCTCCATTGGTGGTTTTCCTTCCTCTGAAGTGTTCGAAGAGAAATCCAATGTTCTTGTATGCTTCTCTTTTGAGAGTGGGGTTGAAAACCAAATCAATGGACAAATTTAAGGGTAGAGGAATGCTAAGTTGACTAGCCAAAGGTAAAGATAACTTCTTGAGGCTTCTTTGGATATGAAGAGGCTCTCTGTCTACTCGAGTGTTGGTCATGTACCCACTTCACGAGATGCAAAAATCAAGGAAAATCAATGCAAAACACAAATGCTTACTATACTAGGTACCTTACACAGAAATGCAACATCCCATCGGGTGTGTCAAACTATAGAGGAGGTACTAGCGTATCCAACTTTAGGACTGTACTAACCTATAAAAGAGCCCTCTCTAACCACAATCCAATACTGCTTCTAAACAAGGGGAGTTCTTCCTTAGGGAAGTACACCTGTAACATTTGTGTGTGAAGGTAGACTAACTAACAATAAAGACACAATTAAGACACCAAGTAGAAGAAAATAGCAAATGCACATATATGAGAAAAAATCCAACTTCATATCACTCCAAATGGCTACAGAGAGCCAAAAATATTCCAAATAATCAATATAGTGGGGTAGCATGCCATTCCAGAGGCTAGAAGAAATCAACACAAGAAGTAATGATCAACACAAGGAATGTTGTAACAATGAAAAATTGTTTGGAAGAGAAGTGTAACAGAGAAGAAACAGACTCCAAGAGAAATGTTGGTGCAGGACAATCATCGATTGATGATGAGGACAAGGTATAAAGTCAAAGAATGAAGTAAATATCAAATTCAGACGCATGAAGCAAAGTGTTTGGATGTTTGGCTTATGCATATGTACCATCTCAGTTAAGGCATAACTTGGAACCAATGGCTAAAAAGTATGTGTTCATTGGTTATGATGATAAGCAGATGGGTTATAGGTTGTGGAGTCAATCCACAAAGCAATTCCTTGTATCAAAGGATGTTACATTTGATGAGCAAGGTACTTGGTATGCAGGTACAATTAATATTCATGCAGGTGATGAAGAAACATTGAACCAGAAGAACGGTAAATCAAAGCTATAAATATTTGAAGAAGAAGAAGAGAACAAAGAAGCACAAGTTGAAGTTGAAGGAATCCCAAGATTTGATCCATAACGTGATGAACAAAAAACTTCAAAAAGTGGAGAACTCAAAAGATCATCAAGGCATAAATGGAGGAGTAGTATGATGCATTGATGGAAAACAAGACATGGGATTTGGTTCCTAAACCAAATAATCAGAAAATCATTGGATGCAAATAGGTCTACAAGACAAAGAGGTATGCAAATGGAAGTGTGTCTAGGTATAAAGCTAGACTTGTTGTGAAAGGGTATGCTCAGACATATGGAGTAGATTATGATGAGACTTATAGTCCTGTAGAGAAAATGACAACTATAATGACTCTCATAGCTATTGCTTCATGTAATGCTTGGAAGTTATGTCAATTAGATGTGAAGAATGCTTTTCTAAATGGTTACATTTCATATGATGTTTTCATGGAGCAACCAGAAGGTTTCAAGGATAAAAGGTATTCACAATATGTATGTAAGCTCAAGAGCTTTGTATGGTTTGAAGCAGGCCCCAAGGGCATGGAATTACAGACTTGTCAAGTCCTTGAAGGAACTTGGTTTCCAAGTGTCTAAGGCAGATAGTAGCTTGCTTGTTAAAGCAAGTGATGATGGGTTTATTTACATTTGCATATATGTTGATGACATAATTCTAACAGGTACAAATTGTTGGCGACGCGGCAAAAGGTTGATAACTATGCTGCGGAATTTGTCACGCCACAAGAACTAAGCTAGAGTGATATTAGAACACCTCTATAATCATCAGTAGCTTAGCAACCTTTCTGAATTAGATATTCTTTTCTATCACTCAGATGTGCAAAAAACTGAGTTTAAATTCACCGAAATCTCATCGGAACTCTACCGGACTGTCACCTAATCTTACCGGAATGTTACCGAAATGTTACCGGAATATTACCAGAACCAATTGCAATTATATTTGCAGTTACTTCAAATGTGTATACATGAAGTAAGAAGATGATACCTGATCTTCCTTCAGTAAATGAACTCTATCTGAAGTTCGAGAAAAAACTTCACCAGTTCTAGATGTCTTTACGATCAGACTTAATACTGTGCGTACATGTCCGTTTCACAAAATTCTTTTGATCAGTTTTTAGTTGTGACTACTGGCTTCAAGATGAGCTATCACTCATGAAAAACTTTACCCTATATGATGAGATCTAACTTGTAGAAATACTGTAAAATGTATACTAGGAAAACTGTAACTATTAACTAACTTTCACAGTAACATGAAAACACTCAGATTTCTTCATATAAGGAGAATGCACTCAGATCTTTCCACATAAACATGAGTTTTCTATTAGAGAAGATGTGTACAATATGGCTTGTCCTCTCTTTGCTCATAGCCATGGAAAACTCTCCTACATTGAGTAGTTCTTCTTTACCATCTCTCTTACAGATGAATACCCGACAGTTCAGGTTTTATTATTCATCTCTACATACGCACTATTGTGTCTACTACAGATGCGCTTCTAAGCTTTCTACCTGAGCTCTCTATCTATTCTGCTCTCTTTACTTCTCTACTCAACTCTCTTATATATACATTTTTTATCCGTAATTCAAAACTCGTAATTCTGGAAGTTTCTGTGAACTATATTAGAGTCGTGAATTTGCCCCTTCACTAAGGCTTGATTTTCTGATTGCTTTGTTTCTGCTTCTCTTCCTCTTTCTTTGTTCTTCATATGTCTTCATGTCTTTATGTCTAATTAGTGAGTGAATCTCCAACACAAATGAGAAGGGCATACAAAGTCTTAAGAAGCAGATGTAGAAAGAGTTCAAGATCACTAACTTGGGAGACTTGTCATATTTCTTTGGAATGGAGATTTCATATACTCAACATGGAGTGTATATGGCTCAAGAAAGGTATGTGAAGAATTGCTAATCAAGCTTAAAATGGAAGATTGCAAGGTAGCACCTATTCCAATGGAGGTAAATCATAAATAGAGCAAATATGGAGGACAAGAATTCAAGGACATGAAGTTATATCAAAGTTTGAGTGGCAGTTTAATCTATGTTACATTGACTAGGCCTAATTTGTCATATGGAGTTGGACTGTTGTCTCGATTCATGCATTGTCCTAGGAAAGAACATTGGATTGCAGGACAAAGGGTGCTAAGATAGATTAAGGGTACACTCAAAGAAGATTTGTATTATGGATTCACATCAGATACAAACATCAAGATATATAGTGATACAGATTGGGCAGGTAATCTTGATGATAGGAGACTAGCCTATGGGTTTAATGTTATGTGGGAGATAAATTAATCTCTTAGTGTTCTAAGAAGCAACATATAGTTGATTTGTCATCTACAAAAGCAGAGTATAAAGGTATGGTTAAAGCTACAAAGGAGGTTATATGGTTGATGACTCTCATGAAGAGTTTTGACATCATTCAGAGTACACCCACTATTCATGGAGATAATATGAGTTCATTCTATCTACCTGCTAACCCTGTGTTTCATGCCAAGACTAAACATATTAAGATTTAATATCATTTCTTGAGAGAGAAGGTGATTGCTAAAGAGAGTGAAGTCATACATACTTCAACAAAAGATCTGATTGTTGACATGTTAACCAAAAGCTTGGATGGACCTAAGTTACAAAGGTTCAAAGACATGGAAGGTATAGAGAATATGGAGAAAATAACAATTGATGATTGAGGGGGAGCTGTTGGTTCAGGACAATCATCAGTTGATGATTAGGACACGGTTTGAAGTCAAATAATGAAGCAAAGATCGAATTTAGAGGCACGAATACTAGTGCATGATCAGAAGATGAAGACTTCTACATACATGTACATTAAACTTGAAATTAGTTCACTTATACTTTTGTAATAGTGATGAGTTTGTACATATATGCCTATATATACAAGTATAGAGTCGGGATATACAAGAGAGAAAGAGATATAGATAAAATATAGATGAGTTAAAGAAGAATGGGTGTGATGAATGTATGAGATTCATCAATCAGATATTTTCCATGAGAATAGACAAAAACTTCTAAAATTTGCGTCGTGATCTTTTCTCCATCTCTCCTTCTGTGTTTATCCTTTTGAGGAATGCTTTTGTACATGTATAATTCTATAGTTGAATGACCTCTGTACAAGTCTTAAGATCCTAATTGTAATCAGGCTGAGAGAATTTTAACTAGGAATATTTACATGTGTAAATGTGAAGAGATCAAGACAAGTATAGGTGCAATCTCGGTGGTCAATGTTTTGATCATATCTTCTTCGATAGTGTAAAGTTGAGCAAATAAGCACTCATTCTTTAAGTTGAGAGGTAAGCTACTTATGGCTAAAAGCATTTGAATAGACTGGTTCTAGTTTGAGAGAACCATGCATTAGAAGTTGCAGTGTCAAAGTCGACTACTCAAAAGAATAGTTTCAAATATAGGTGCATTATACAAAGTTTCATTAGAAACTTTACACGTTTGATCAGTTAATGACTGGATTAAGTGAAGCAGACTTTCCTGTGTATTGAGTTTGTTGATAGTTCGTTCAATCTTGATAATTTGGCAATAGTTTTTCAAAATTGGTCGAGGTTATGAGTTGTTCTTGATAGAGTGCTCTAGCATCAAGGATAACTTGTTCTTTTGGAGATTAACACTCTCCATCAAGAAATACGATAGAAAAGCAATAGATTGGCTACTCAATCCTTTTGTAAAGCCAATACCCAACTCCACTTGGAGGCCAACACTATTCGTCTTTCTTTGTTCTTCATATGTCTTCATGTCTTTATGTCTAATTAGTGAGTGAATCTCCAACAGCCTCCCTCAATCACTAATTGACATCTTCTGATCTTTCATATATTCTTCTTTTCTTTTATTCCTGCCATTTCTTTGAATCTGCTTGTTTTTAATCCATCCAAACTCTTTGTCAGAATATCTACAATCTGATCTTTTGTAGGAGTGAATACTATTTTAATCTCCTTCTCCATTACCTTTTCCCTCAGGAAATGATATTGAAGCTCAATATGCTTTGTTCTTGCATGAAATAATGGATTTGCTGCAAGATACAACGAACTTAGATTATCTCCATATATGATAGGTATACCTTGATCAATTCCCATGCTTTTGAACAAGGTCTGCATCCATAACACTTCTTTAGCTGCTTCCACAAGTCCTTTATACGCAGCTTCTGTTGACGATAAAGCCACTGTATGTTGCTTCTTTGAACACCAACTGACAAGCTTATATCCTAGGTATATCATATACCCATGTGTTGACTGTCTATCATCTTGACTTCCTGCCCAATCTAAGTCACTGTATGCTCTCAACTTTATATCTGATGTAAATGGATAATATAATCCTTCCTTTATAGTTCGTTTGATATATCTAAGAACTCTTTGTGCTGCAACCCAATGGTGATCCTTCAGACAATGCATGAACTGTGAGAGAACTCCTACTGCATAACGAAGATCCGGTCTTGCTAGCGTAGCATAAATCAAACTTCCCACTAAAGATTGATACTTTCTCATATGTTTAAACTTTGCACCACCATATTTGCTGAGTTTATGATTGACTTCAAGCGGTGTTGAAGCTTCTCTGCAATTCTCCATGTTAAACTTCTTCAGTAAGTTTAGGAGATACCTTTCTTGTGAAACATATACACCATGATTTGTATATGTGAATTCCATTCCAAGAAAGTAAGATAACTTTCCTAGATCATTGATCTTGAACTCTTTTTCAAGCAATCTCTTTACCTCTTTGATTCCTTCATCTGAGGTACCTGTGATTATAATGTCATCTACATAAGTACAAACGTAGATCATACCTTCATCTGTCCTCTTGATGAGTAGACTTGCATCTGCCTTTGAACTTTGGTATCCAAGTTCATTTAGATAATTCACAAGTCTGTAATTCCAAGCTCTTGGAGCTTGCTTCAGCCCATAGAGTGCTCTTCTTAATCTGCAAACATGATTTGGGTAACTGGAACTTACAAACCCTTCAGGTTGTTCCATGTAAACTTCATCTGATATATATCCATTCAGAAATGCATTCTTTATATCCAACTGACTTAGCTTCCATCCTTTTGATGCTGCTATAGCAATCAATGTCCTTATGGTTGACATCTTTGCCACCGGACTAAATGTCTCATCATAATCTATGCCATGCATTTGAGCATAGCCTTTGACTACCAGTCTAACTTTGTATCTGGCTATTCTTCCATCTGCAAGCTTCTTAACTTTGTAAACCCATTTATTTCCAATCACTTTCTTACCCTTTGGTTTTGGAGCAAGATTCCAAGTCTTGTTTTCCTCCAGTGCATTGAACTCCTCCTTCATTGCTTCTTCCCATTTTTCCTTACCTTTTGCTTCACTGTAATTATGAGGCTCTTCATCCTCCTTTACTAAGTAAGCATAGTTTTTCTGAGTCAAATAAGAAGTGTCATAGGAATACCTTGTTGGTTGTTTCCTTACTCTATTTGACCTTCTTGGTTCATACTCTTCATGTGTATCTGAATACACTTCTTCATCAAATCTCGATGCATCTTCATTTCCATAGTTGATCCGATCCTGGATGTACTTGCCTGCATATGATCTTCATCTCCATTCACCTGCATATGTGATTTACCTTTTTCATTTCTTCTTATCTCTTCTTTAATTGTTTCATCATTATACTCTTTATCTGTATAACAGCTCTTTCCTTCATCAAATGTCACATCTCTAGAAACAGTAAACTATTTGGTTAAAGGACTCCATAACCTATAACCCATTTGCTTTTCATCATATCCGATGAACACATATTTTTCAGCTTTTGGTTCAAGATTATGTCTAAGTTGTGATGGTACATAAGCATAAGCGACTGATCCAAACACTTTGCAATGATCAAGTGTTGGTTTCTTACCCCACCAAGCTTCATAAGGGGTCATCCCATTTAAAGTTGTACATGGTAATCTATTTACCAAATATGGTGCTGTATTTACAGCCTCAACCCAAAGATAATTTGGACAATTCTTCTCCTTTAACATTGATCTGGCAAACTCAACCAGAGTTCGGTTTCTCCTTTCTGCTACTCCATTTTGTTGTGGTGTATACTTGCAAGTTATTTCTCTTTTGATAACTGCATTCCACAGATAATCATTGAACTCTTGAGAAAAATATTCTCTTCCTCCACCAGACCTTAGTCTTTTGAGTTTTTGTCTTGTAAGTCTTTCAGCATATGCATGAAAATGCTTGAAAGCTCCAAATACTTCCGACTTCTCTTTCAAAACATAAAGAGTTATCCATCTTGTTGCATCATCAATAAAAAGAATGTAATACCTTGAGCCACTGATAGATCCTTCTTTTGTTGGTCCCCATACATCTGTATGTATGAGTTCTAGCAAACCATCGTGTTTGTAACCATTCTTCTGAAATGGTAACCTGTGTGCTTTTCCCATCTGACAGGCTTCACATTTGTGAATCATATGTTGACTCTTCATTTTCGGTTATCCTCTTACAGATTGATTCTCCACCATAGTTTTGATTCCTTTTTCAGTAAAATGTCCTAACCTCTTATGCAAGAGGTCTAGTTCTGTAAACGCTTTATCACCATGTGTGATTAAAGCTTGACCAACATTCCCTTGTACTTTAAGAGTAAAAAGTCTACCTTCCTTTTTACCATGGACAATTTGATTGTATCCATTCTCTGGATCTTCAACAAATACTCCTTCATTTGTAAACCTGACTTGAAAACCTTTTTCTACTATCTGTCCTACGCTGATCAGATTCTTTGGGATTGTTGGAACATACAAAACATTTGTTAGTAGGTCAGCTCCATTCTTACACTTTACTTTTCCAATTGACTGTACATTATGTTTTGTGTTATCACCTGTCTGTACTGTATGATTGAAAATACCTCCTTCTAGTTCTGATAACAATTCTATATTTCCTGACAAATGATTTGAACAACCAGAGTCAATATAGAATACCTTGAGATCTTCATTCTCTGACATGCTTATCGAAATCATCAACGTCGTATGATTGTCATTCTACGTATCATTTGCATAGTTGTAGTAGGTAGTGTTGTGAGACTGATTATGTCCCCAACTTCTTACTCCACCTCTACCATATCCACCTCTTTGGCTCTGTCTACCTCTTTGATATCTTCCACTTCTGCCTCTGCTATTGTTATTCTGATTCTAGCTTGATCCTTGAGAATTATGCCAACAATCATGAGCCAAATGATTACTTAATCCACAGATCCAACAAGTCTTCTTGTTGTCATTCTGATTACCTCTTCCTTTTGTATTACCTCTATTTTTACTTCTGACATTACCTCTTCCTCTTGCAACATTTGCTTGAGTAGTCATCTCTTCTTCATCCTTTTTTTTACCTTTATCACCTGTCTTCTTATTCATTGCATACATAGCAGAACTATGTCCATTACCTCCATCTGTCTTCAAATCTTGCTCAAATGTTAGCATTAGTCCAAGCAACTGATTTAAATCTGGTACAAAATGATTTAATGAAAGTTCAGTTGAAAGTATGAACAGTTTCCACCTTTCATCTCTGTTGGAAGCAGCCAGAGGCACAGACGACACGGAAGCATGTAACGATAGAGCAGGGAGCCAGTCAAATCTTTTTTCAAAGAATTATGTTTTCAAATACTTTCCAAAAACTTCCAACAGTGATTTTTATCACTATTGTAACATATGTAACATAGAAAACCCCATTTTGTAATCCATAGCTCCATTTTATGCAAGCCGAGGAGTCCTCGAGCTTGTGGAGCTTAGGTAGAATGCGCGTACCAATTTTCGTTATTTTTAGATACCGTTTACCCTTCCAAATAGCATCTAGGACCTAATTTTTAACTATGCCGGTCACTAGATGTGAAACCGGTCAAAACTAGTCTAGAAACTATAAAAAGAGCTAGAGAGCTCATTTTTGAGGATGGTTAGTGTTGGCTAGTGTGAGCTTAGAGCTATTTTGAGCTTGTAAGAGTGTTCTTGAGTAATAGAGTTGATTTCTCACCTTCCATTGTGTCTTGCTTGTCTCTTCGTAGTGTGTGTGTATGTGTGTGTGCATTTCTATGCTTCTCACCTTCACTCTCACTTCATCTCACATTCACGATCTTCATATCACTCCTATCTCTTCCGCGGATTGACATTAAGGAGGTGGAGCTTCTTAACGTGGTTCTCACCATTGTGCTAGAGCAACACCAAATTTGGCGCCGTTGCCGGGGATCGAGTCTAGGACGAATGTGTGATGGTAAGAGTATAGCAAGAAGTGGCGTTGGAAGGTAAAAATTTCAGTTTTTGTTGTTGTTTTTACTTAGTTTTTAGTGTTTTTCACCTCCCCCACACTCCATCTTCATCACCGCATCATCATCTTCATCTCCAAAAAAATCAGAAATTTCACCATATCCACCATTCTCCTCATTTCCCCTCATTTGTGCATGCGAGAGAGTGAGAGAGAGCTTTTGTGCTTGTGTGTACTTTTGTTTTCTTGAGTTTTCTTGCAGGTACAGAGCTCCAGTGCATCAGGAAAGCTTGGAAAAGGTAAAAACTTCAGTTTCTGTCAGAAATTTCCGTCTGTGTCAGACCATCGCGATGGTCTGCAAAGTTCGGAATTTGGAGAAGGCGACCACACCAGCGTGAAGAGCACACCTGCGCTTACAGGAATCCATAGTTGCATTCACAAAATTTGCATTTTGGTGGACCATCGCGACGGTCTCTGACCATCGCGATTGTGTCACACCATCGCGATTGGCTCACGCCATCGCGACGGCTTGGCCGGACCATCGTGACGGTCTCTGACCATCGCGATTGTGTCACGCCATCGCGATTGGCTCACGCCATCGCGCCGACGGTGCCACGTGGCAATCTAGACCATCGCGACGGTGCACTTCAGACCATCGCGACGACACCCTCACACCATCGCGACACTTCAAAAATTCAGACCATCGCGATTGGCTCACGCCATCGCGCCCAGACCATCGCGATTGGCTCAAGCCATCGCATCTGTGACCATCGCGACGGTTCACTTTGGACCATCGCGATTGTGCACGTTGACCGTTGACTGACGCCATCGCGACGGTGCACTTTCACGCCATCGCGACGGTTCACTTCAGACCATCGCGACGGTGCACTTTCACGCCATCGCGATTGTCCAATTTCACGCCATCGCGACGGTGCACCCTCACGCCATCGCGACGGTCCCAGACCATCACGATCATCTCAGACCATCGCGATTGTGCACCCCCATCGCAAATTTTAGGGTTTCATTTTTTGGCCAATTTTGGGGCTATTTTTGGGAAATTTTTGGGTGATTAGACTCATAGGAGACCCCTTAGCTCATATTTGGAGAAAAACCTGTTTGTCAGTTTTTACCCCCCAGGGCCTGAACGGTCATAACTTTTTCATCCGAAGTCCGTTTTTTGAGCTTAATAGCTCGTTAGAAAGCTCTCTCTACGTCTATTTTTAGACAAGCTATTTTGAGGTTGACCTAGTTTGGGACTTGAAAGCCAGGGGGCAAGCATTGAAAATTTGGGCAAAAGGGAAGGGACTTAAAAGGTGTATATACTTAAGTGCTTGATCATCCAACTGTGAATTGGTCTAACATTGGATTTTTCCAGGTCTAGCAAGGGCAATCAAGGGCAACCAAGGCAAGGTTGTGAAGGGCATAAAGCTTGGGAAGCGCGGCTTCTTGGGCATCAGAGCAACCAGAAAAGCTGACTCGAGGTTGGAAGATTACTCAACCCCCTCAGTCAATTCTTAGCTTAGGCTAAACGGTAGTGTTGTGGATTAACAACGATAGGAACGCCTCAAGTTCAAGATATTTAATTCTTTCAAGCCTAAGACTACAAGTAAAGGTTTGTGACACGAAAACCTAAAGGAAAGAACATAAGTCTGACGGAACGAGAACTCAAAATTATAACAGAAAGTCGAATTCCTGACGCATACATTAAGATAAGAATCTAAAGAAATCTAAAAAGAATCAAGACAGTAATAACAAAGAATCATTGACGATCTGAGCGAGTACCGAGTGTGCAAGGAAAAAAATTAATGAACCTTAGATCGGTTAAACATATAGGTAAGTCAGACCGACGAAGCCTTAGATCATCAGAGGCAAGTGTAAGAACTACTGCTCGATCGTGGGCTCAGCAATTGAATAGTAACTACCCCTACGAGAGCTCAGACACTAGTGAATCAGAAATGGCATTTAGCACAGACAGACCAGAAGGAGGGTCGAATGTAGCCTATTTAGAAAAACCAGAAGGACCCTATAGAACGCAACTAGAGTTTCTTCGAACCAACCGATTAGGTGCTCGCATCTATGAGGATGGTTTGCGAAGGCAAGTGGTGCAAATGCACAACCCCGATCAACCCATTGGATTAGAACGTCCAGTGGTGAAATTTGAGAGAGACGCGTACATAGACAAGGAAGGAACGATGTACATCTTAAGTACGCAGCCAAACAATACCAACGAGTTTGGCGTGATTCAACCAGAGACGGAAACAAAATCGCAAGGAAAAGAACCATTAGAAGAGCCTAGAACACCTAGAGGGAAATCTGTACTGACACGAGTACTAATCCCAGACTGGATCCCTCAGGACAACAGAAGCATAGAGTTGTTTGTAAATAAAGAAACTGATGAAGCCTTTTGGAGATACAAGACCGAAATACTTAGTGAGGTAGGTATCATCACTATATACGAGTTCAAGGACCCGGATACACCTGGAAAGGTTGTATACCTGGATGAGACTTCAGAAAGAGTCTTTGTGGTGCCTGACCGCGCTAAAAATACATACACATGGAGAGGTGAATTGGTATTCCCTCCATCTAGAACAAACATGAACACAAGTCAACAAGGGGCAGGAACATCCTCAGCCCATGGAAATCAAAGAGAGGGAAATAAAGAGAGACCGGAAGTAAGCTTCACTCATCCCATAGGGAGAGATAGAACAACCACAGACACTAATAGAGCGGATAGACAAAGAGATCATGGAATACCAGGTGGTAGAGATGATTTTCCTCTACCTAGACCACGCGAACATGCAAGAATATTGAGACCGACTCAATTAGTAAAATCAATGAAGAATTATTTTGATGGGACAGGAGATCCCTATGACCACGTCGCAGAATTCAAGCAAGTACTAAGAGCCGAACAAGTCGAAGACATGTTCACGCAATACAACGCATTTGGACTAACGTTAAAGAATACCGCTTTGACTTGGTTCCAACCTTTGCAACAAAGGCAATTTAGAGACATCCATCACTTTTTAGAGTCATTCATCACCGAATTCTCTAAAAGTGGGATTAGACATGACACGTCTTCGTTGATTCATAGCTTTAAACAGACCCCTCAGGAAACTGTAAGACTGGCAGGACGTAGGTTTAGACAATATGTTGAACGATGTCCAATGCAAGAGCTACCCTCACAAGCTAAGCAAGTGTCATTGTTTCTAGATGGCTTGTTGAGCTCTAAACTACGCTCCTATGTGTACCTAAAAGAACCCAGAACGCTAGAGCAATGTGTAAGAATTTGTATAGACATTGAGGACAACTTAGGAGACGAGTTGGAACTCTCAAAGGTCTATAAGGACTCATACTGTTCATCTCTAGCATCCACAAAATTGTCTAGCTCAATAGAAGACTTTGCAGAAAAAGTGGCCCAAAAACTAGGAGTTTCTAGTAAACCTAGGGTGCTAACAAACAAGCGTTGTTACACCTGTGGTGGTGACCATATGGCAAATGTGTGTCCCAATGCACCACAACCTCAAGCCAACCCTAGTGGCCAATATTGTACAATTGAGAGAAGATACACGAATCATATGGCTCAGGACTGCCCATACAACAAACAAACCGTGAGACAGAACTACCCGCAAGCATACCCGCAGCAAGGTAGGTATCAAGGCCATTTTAATGCTCAGCCTTATTACTATAGGCCTCCTCAGAACTACCCATACCAGGCTCAACAGAGACCTCAACCTGTCTTAGCTCAGCAGCCACCCCCACCAGCGAATGTCATCTCAGTCAAATACGCTGCTGCAGAAGAGAATCTAAGTAGGGCCTTAGTGCCTTCTTCACCTTTGATCACAGAGAGTGACCCACACTCAAATAGTTTTGACTCTACACATGTAGATAGTCCACCCGCTTATTACACAGAGTCACCAGAACATGTGGAGACATATCATTATGATAGTCCACCAGTGGAACCTAGTTGGGAGCCCGACTATGCTAATGTGATGTACACCAACCCAAATCCACGGCCCCAATTAAGACAACAGAGACCACAGGGCCCTAGAGGACCATGCTTTAGGTGCCAAGGAGATCATTTCATAAAGGATTGTCCACATCCCCCGATAGCAGGACAATCACAGTACTATAACATCCAAGGCTTTTGTGCCGATTGTGGCAAAGAGCACATCATCAAAGATTGTCCTAAAAATCCAGTTAACGCTTCGAATGTGACACCGATCAACGTGATAGGTATTGTAAATAATGCAGATGGATCCAACCCTACATACGTGCCTATCCAAGCTATAACAAGAGCCCAAGCGCTCTTACAAAACCAAAAGCTTAATAAGGAGAAAGTAGTCGAAAGTAGTGAAGTTGCAGAATCTAGCAGTAAAAAGACAAAATCTTGGAAAGATTCTAGAGAAAGAATTAAGAGAAAATGGAGTAAAAAGATAAGTGAGTTGGAAGGAAGTTTGAAGGAATCTAGAGCCAAAATCCAAGAATTGACTTCACAGGACTTGAATCAAGAGAATCCAGCTCAAAAATCAGGATCAGTTTTAGCGGAACCCATACCAGAAAATCTAGACATGATGTTTCGCGCATATCAGGCTAGATTAAAAGAGGGACCTCAGGTAGCTGAAATGAGAAAAAACTACCCTCGAGCTGATCTAGAAATTGAGAGAACTAAACTTTGCATGAAGATGGTAGAACTAGCACAAGCTTTGTTTGAAGCCTCTAGATATATTAATTGGAATAACATGGCAAAACCCGAATTACACTTTCAAGGACTAATGGAGAGGCTAGAATACTTGATCGAAAGCAAAGAGACAAAGGATCAGCCTAGGAACCCTATTGTCCCAGAGACACAGGAAAGGAATGCACCATCCCTGTCTCAAGTACCCAACTCAGAAAGTCAAGACAATTTGTCTTCCATACATAGGTACTCACACGAGGAAATTACGAATGAGGTGAGGTTAGCCACGGAAGTGACTACCAAGAGTGAAGGCAAGAAAAGAAAGAAGAAAGCAACCATGTCAGAAAAAGAAGAATCTTTATTTGAAGTACCCGAGAATTTCAAGAAATATGAAATCGAAGATAGAAGAATCATGGTACGAATGCCTAATAGAAAAGCGAATGACGGACAAGTATATGATAACCGAGAGAAAACTAAGCAAATAATAGTTGCCATAGAGGGAGAAGAAGAAAAATGTACATACATAGGGCATGATTTGACAACTGAAGAAGAAGAAGAGCTAGTTGCCCTATTGCGCGAATATAGAGATGTTTTTGCTTGGAGTTACAAAGATTTGAAAGGAGTAGATCCAGATATATGTTCTCATAGAATCCCTATGACTCCAGATGCAAAACCGACAAAACAGAAACCGTACACGTATAATGATAACTACGCTGCGAAGATTAAAGAGGAGATAGATCGCTTGATAGAAGCAGGATTCATTTACGAAATTGAGCATACTGAATGGGTATCTCCCATTGTGGTTGTGCCCAAGAAGAATGGAAAATTGCGTGTGTGTATTAACCTTAAAAAAGTTAATGCCGCAACGATTAGAGATAGTTATCCTCTTCCTATCACAGAACATCTATTGGAAAGAGTTGCGGGCAAGGAAGTTTACAGCTTTCTTGATGGTTTTTCAGGCTATAATCAAGTAGCCATTGCTCCAGAGGACCAACACAAGACGGCATTTGCCACTGAATGGGGCATATTTGCATTTCGTGTGATGCCATTTGGCTTAACAAATGCACCCGCCACTTTCCAGCGACTCATGTGTCATGTTTTTAAGGAATTCTTACGCAAGAGTTTGGAAGTTTATGTCGATGACTTATGTGCTCATTCAAATGTAAGACAGACGCATATCCCAGAGTTAAGACAAATATTTGACAAATGTCGAGAATATCAGGTTTGTTTGAACCCAGAAAAATGCGTTTTCATGGTCAGACAAGGCAAAATTCTAGGACACATTGTGTCAAAAAATGGAATCTCTACGGATGAGGAAAAAGTGAAGGTAATTGCAGAATTACCTAGACCAACTAATGTGAAAGAGGTACAGGCATTTATGGGCCATTGCGGATATTATAGGAGATTCATACATATGTATGCAATCATAGCCAAGCCTTTGTACTCTCTTTTAACCAATTTTGAATGGACAGATGAATGTGAAAATTCATTCAATGAACTCAAACAACGTTTGTGCTCAGCACCTATATTGACTACCCCAGATTGGAGTAAGCCATTCCATGTACATGTGGATGCATCCAATTATGCCATAGGATGTGTGTTAGCACAACCCACGAATGAAGGTAACATAGATCTCCCCATAGCTTACGCGAGCAGACATTTGAACGCAGCAGAAAGAAATTACACCACGACGGAACGAGAAGGATTAGGGATGATCTACACAGTAAAGAAGTTTAGGCACTACTTGTTGGCCAACAAATTCAAGTTCTTTACAGATCATCAAGCCCTATTGTATTTAGTCAACAAGCCATGTAACACAGGACGATTGATACGTTGGTTTCTATTACTCATGGAGTATGATTTTGAAGTAGTAGTCAGGAAAGGAAAGACACATCTTAGAGCTGACCACCTTTCAAGATTAACCTCAGGAGCAGCTCCTCAAGGAGTAGCGGATGATCTACCAGATGCATACTTGTTTAATCTTGAGCTAGCACCAGAATGGGCTAAGCCTATAGTCCCTATTCTCACATATGGACCCAAGAATCCTAGGATAAAGATCAAAGAGGGAGAGATTACCAAGTCTCAGAGATACCAAATAATGGCAGGAAGCATATATAAACAAGATAATCAAAAGATTCTTGCCTGTTGTGTAGATGAATCATAACATGCGAATTGGTTGCAATTAGCACACATAGGTGCACTACAACAACATCATTCAAAACATCGAACATTACAGACTCTGCATAGATTAGGAGTATATTGGCCTTCGATGGAAGCAGATGTCTACAAGTTGTGTAAAGAATGCAATGTTTGTTGTGAAAGACCACCAGTAGAGCATGCTACATTATATCACGTGTCTCTCACACCAGACTGGAGTGAACAATTAGTGACATACTTGAGGACGAAGACATTCCCTCAAGGAATGACCTTAGCTCGACAACGTAGTCTAGAGCAGGAAGCTCACGACTATTCACTTATTGGCGATAACCTATACAAAAGAGGACGAGATGGATATCTACGACAATGTGTTCATGAGAGCGATTATCTGAGCATACTAGAGACTGCACACCAAGGTGTTGCAGGAGGTCATTTTGGACCCGATAGGATAATCAAAGCCATCCTCTTTGCAGGATTATGGTGGCCCACTCTTCACATGGATGCTCATACCTATGTAAAGAGATGTGATGTGTGCCAAAGAACTCAGTTTCCTACTCGCAGAGATGAAATGCCATTGAAACCCATGATGGGCGGACGTGCATTTTCAAAGTGGGGTATAGACTTTGTAGGACCCATTAACCCCCCTGCAAAAGGTATACATGCGGAATACATTATTGTTGCCACAGATTATCTTACGAAATGGGTAGAGGCAAAAGCCACGAAAAAGAATGATGCACACACAACTGCAAAATTCTTATTTGAGAATGTCTTTACAAGATATGGATTGCCTATAGAGTTAGTGAGCGATCGAGGCACTCACTTTCTAAACCAAGTCATTGAATATTTGTTACAGGATTTTATGGTGATTCACAAGAAATCCGCACCATATCATCCTCAGGCCAATGGTCAGGCTGAAAGCACTAATAAGATCCTTTGTAACGTACTGACGAAACTCGTGAACAACAAACGTTCAGATTGGGACAAACAGTTACACCACGCTGTTTGGGCATATCGAGTGGCCTACAAGACCGTACTCAATGCAACTCCCTTTCAGATGGTTTTTGGTCAGAATGTTGTGCTTCCTTTGGACTTCTTGATACCGACCCTTAAGGTTGCACAAGAACATCAGTGGACCGGCCATGAATTATCAGCAAGAATAATGGACTTGGAACGATTAGGAGAAACCAGGCTAAAGGCAGCAGCAGGAATATATGCAGCGAAGAAGCGACAGAAAGCATATTTTGACGCACATGTGAAAGATAAAGGCTTAAAAGAAGGAGATTTAGTTCTAGTATATACGCTAAAGCAACACGCACGTAAGTTAGAAAAGCGAGGTTATGGACCTATGATCATTAACAGACTCTCAACAAGTGGAGCAGTACAATTAGCCACTTTAGAAGGAGATATAATGCCTAATTACATTAGTGGCTGTAGAGTCAAGCTATATCAGGAACCTCTTACTGAGGATATGCTTAGACGACTCACGTTGGCAAAGAAGCGTAAGGAGGAAGAAAATAGAATACGAGCGGAAGCTCAGGCAGAAGCAATAGAACGCATTAAACGCATGAAGTTAAGAAGACAAGGACTAGGGAGAGAACATTATAACCATCTGGAAACTACAGCCAGATATCCCATGGCCATGGGTCAAGTAAAGTCAACCACTCAACCTAGCATAGTGGACAGGAGACCATTCATTACAGTTAGGCTAGAGCACGGCAACCCTTGCCAAGAGCTCAGGGCTTTAATTGACTCAGGTGCTGCGACTAGTGCGATTAGATGGTCCCACTATAAGGATTCAGGAATAGAAATGCGGCCAATTGAGGCATACCTCATAGGCCTCGGAGGCATGGAAACCCCTTGCATGGGTGAGGTGGACCTTCCTATCCTCATTAAGGATGTGACCATGACAGCGAAGCTACTAGTGTGCCATGATGACGACCTGATAGAACCCCTAATCCTTGGCCAAGATTGGCTATACGATCACTCAGTGGACCTAAATCTTAGACAAGGCTCCTTACAGATTGGAACCTTAGAACAGAAGCGAGTGATACCGCTTGACTTCCCTAACGGCATTCCGATTGAGGTTTGTAACCCTAGACCCTATGAAACGCATGCGACGGAAGACCGGAAGATCTTGGGTCAGACCAGTCACGTTACGTCTACACCAACCCACTCGGGCTTGGCTAGGGACAATTGTCAATCAGAAGGACGACAGAAGATCTTCCCTGGGGCTTCCTGCAAACTAGAAGGGGCAGCTACCCAACCGCTAGGGCAGATGAACACAATCAGCGGTCAAGTGGGTTGCATCAGCGGCCAAATGAGCACAACACCCTGCGGTGCTCATCCTTCCAAACTTGCTGCGGACTGGCCTAGATTAAAGATAAATAACGAATCACTTCCTAATGGGCAGGTCACGCAAGTGTTGGATCTCCCTTCTTTTCCAAAGCAGAGCGTCTAATGGACCTCTCAAACCCAACCACGAACGAGTCAACCACAACAGAGGAACCCAGACCGACGACAACACCAGACAAGGCAAGGAAAGCAGCAGTATCAACATCACAGAACAAGTGGCACGAAACAAATATGGGTGCCAAAAGGACAGCAACCACAGGCTATTGGCAACACTACAGACGAGAACAGGACAAAGTTTCAACAGAAACAGAGTCAGCATCCAAAGTCCCCTCGATCTTCTTCTACAAGTACCAATACTCGACAGATTTGGATCGCCAAGAAATACCTTATCCATAGACCCACACCCATGCAGATTTGGGTACCCAAACAATGTATTATAGCCCAATCCTCTAGCCATGTAATAGATACCCCTCCGAAATCTTTTCATCCTTCAATACCACCAAACCCGATACCACTTTTTGTCCCTCAGCAAAAACATACCACCCACTCCAAGACTCTTAGGAAATGGATACCGAAATGTATCCAAACGTCTTCTTGTACCCCATTATCTAACAATTCTCCCACCCCGTTTAAACTCCACCCTTGTACTAATTCACCTTCAACCAAACCTTGTATAAATTCATACACCCAAACCCCACATCATGCATAATAACAGCTCATCAAGAAATGTATGCATAATCTGAACCATGTAGGTGTCTAGAGACCTGCATTAGCTCTGCAAATAATCATTGCGTCAATCACTTCACGACACTTGGCTACACGGGTTACACATCGGTCATGGAAAGGGATTGCGGTCTCACCTTATTGGGATCATAATTAATTTCCATACTAATGTGTTAATCTTTTGTAGCAGATCTTTTCCATTAGCTCATCAGTCATCATGCAAACCGAAGCAGGACCATCAGAAGCAGGCCCCAGCGTAGCTGCAGTGCCCCTCAATGTTTTACGAGCAGAACCCCACCCGACTGCTCCACCGCCAGAGTTCCAAGGATTTCCGGGACCCATGCCAATCGATAACCCACCTATGGGATACACAGAGAAGATACACCGTAACTCTCACTGGTTCCAAGGCCTAGCAGGACCATTAGCTGATGCTGACTTCATTTTTGAAGCAAATATGACATTTGATGACCGCACATGGGGCAAGTATCAATTCTTCTCAAGAGAATTCGAAGGCCTACAGAACACCCAGGACTTAACTCATGTTTGGGCCAGAGCCGGCTTCACGGAGTATTTCAGTGATCCTCTGCCCAAACCTGACTTTTATAGGTGTTATTATTTAATCACCACTTTGCTGGCCTCAGAGAATAAGGACATCCCAGGAACCTTTATTTTGCCTTCTTTAGTGGATGATCCACCTTACAAAAGATTTTATCTTTCGAAGGATTTAATCAGAGCGGCCATCAAGATTCATGGAACACACACTCCCACGGAGAAAGAACGGCTAGTCCCAGAGCAGATGAAGCGTGGTGACGTAACTAAGTGGGAGGATATCTCTGCTATAACACCTGAGCTCTCTAAGCCATTACGGATATGCATGCAGCACTTTGCTTTCCCAGCTCAGGATCGTTTTACCATGCCCCACAAGAGAATCTGGTTTGGATTATACTTAGCATGTACTGGACCGCAAACAGTTGATCTAGCCAGCTGGATCATTGATCGGCTCTATTTGGCACAACATAGGTGGGAGCGAAAGAAGGTAATCAATGGGTGCTGCGCCCTCACCAGGATCATATACATGTGCTTGACATATGATTTACCCATAGAGCGTGCCATGACTAGTGAGGAACTGAAAGCATTTAAAGGCACCACTAGGAAGGCTAGAAAGTCTAGCAAAGGTAGAGCCGGAAAGCAGATGAGAGGTACTATCCCATGCCTACAAGTCCCAGAATCACCCTCTCCACAACCATCTCCAGAGCAGTCACCAACAGCAGCCACTCCCACGGTACCACCAATTCGTATACGGTTATCAAGACCAGTTACGCCGGAGGGCACCACCAGTACTGTTGCACCCCAAGCAGCCACAACCGCAGAACCTATCACCACAGCAGCTGAACTTCCCACCACTATTGGTGCAGAAGCTTTCTCTTTTCCAATACCATATTTAGAACCAGGACAAGCAGAGCCAGTGGACCAAACTTTTGATTTTGAGATGCCTGATGCATTCTCCAATGAGTTCCAGTTTTCAGAAGGACAATTGTTTTCTCAAGAATTTGAAAGGCCTAGCTACCCTACCACACCCAGGGATCAGCCACAAGGACAGATCGTGTCCAGCTCTGATGACGAAAGGACAGCGACCGATGACGACGAAGGAGACGACGAAGCTAGCCAGGGAACACATGAATCCCAAGAGCAGGAACAGAGAGATGGCCAAGGCCAACAAACAGACACACATGGCGATACAAGTACCCATGAAGATGAAACTTACGAGGCAACAACTTACACACTAGCTATCAAGAAGTTGTATAGAACTATGGAAAAAGTTTGGGCACGCAAAAAGCTGACAGAGGAAGAGAGTCAAACAATAATAGAACAAGAACTTGTCACAGGCGGATTCGAAGACGCATACATCAAAGGATTCAAAGAGTTAGTCAAATCAGTAGGCTCCAACGAAGCACTCAGGTACTTGCAACAAAAGCCACTGCCACAGTTTGACCCCCGCAGAGTACGACTACTTTCAAAGCCCGGCGAATACATTCGTGTACCAGCCGGAGCACAATCTTCAGAACAAGCAAGGGAGGCACGCCTCGTCCCCGAAAGTTCATTGGCCGTAGAAACCATCTTTGTAGATTCCCCACCCCGCGCTACAGCTGTACAAACCTCAGTAGTCACTGAAGTACCGACCACCCCAACCGCTCCTCTCTCACCACCCGTCCATCCAGCCTCCCCTCTTCACCCTCCTTCCCCCAGACCAACATCTTCATTCGCCGGTGGCGTAGTAGAAATTGTCTTTACGACCACTAACCCCACAATTCCCGCACCCATTAACCCTAGTCTACCCCTTCCCACACCCACCTTTCTATCTAACCCATTCCTTCATCAATCTTTTCCATCTTTCCCCTCAACTCCAAGACCCCTTTTCCCATTCCCCCCGCCGTTAACCTTCTCCCCCGTCTCGGCTCCCCGACCCACTGTAACCCCTCTTTCCCCTTTCCACCAAGTTGCTCCAGCCAGCCCCCCTGTAAATTACCCCTCAACCTTTGTAAATCCCGTATTTACACCAGCACGAGCACCCACGATCACACCCATATTCACGGTCACCGCACTAGATACGTCCACTGACATGGACATCTCACCACCCGCCGCACCATCACTCACTTCACTCCCGGCACAAACATTTTTAGGCACATCACAATTTTCAACAATCACTACATCATCCACCTTCCCATCCCCTTTCCCCGTTCCCGTTGCATCTACACCAACTGCATCTTCATTTAGCACCCCATTAATACTATCACCCACTATAGATAATGCATTTCGACATATGTTCATGTGTATGACGCAAGTAAGAGATGAGTTCACATCTCTTGGTGATAATTATCAGCAGCTGCAGAGGACAACCAATGACTTACAGTCGCAGCTTAATTTATTGTTCATTGAGAATGCCTCTTTGAACACCCGCTACCAAGAATCGCGAGGCTTATCACAAATTGGAACTAGAAAGCGAAGAAAAGACCAAGGAAGCCACTGCTGACCTGGATAACTTATTAAGAGCCCAGACAGTCCGCAATGCAACGCTAACACGAAACATGGGCTTACTACGAAGACACCTAGCAGCCGCCAAGGAAGAAAACCAGCGCTTACACGATCAGAACCGAGAAAACTTAGAAGCAGCGCTCGACAACCCAGACCAACCGCTCAGTCCTAGCAGGTTCAAAGCCATTCCTTCAGACTCGATGAGAATGCTGCTAGACGATCACGTAAGATTACTAGATGAATACGACCGCATGAACGAGGAGTTACAGAAACTCAAAGAAGATCACAAATTACTCCAGTTACGAGAACCGGCACACCAAGACATACCAGCACCTGTGGACCCCTCTCCTGACCTCCTAGAGGAACTCAACTCATTACGGGCCCACGTATCGACCCTTGAATCAAGGATTGCAGTATATGAAGCGCCACCAAGGCCAGATTCCCCACCTGAGCTTCCAGCTGACGAAGAAACGGTCACCATCCCGGTGGAGGAAACATTTGAAGAAGCATACGAGCCACAACCCATCCCAGGCGGACGCGTCACGACCGAAGGCCAGATGACGTACGAACTTCCGACCCCCGCGTGGATGAAGACTATTGAGGAACTTGGAACAACGCACTCAGCGAGAGTAGAGGCACAATTACATGCCATGGCGATGATAGAAGAAAAGATATTACAGTCTCCATTCTTTGCTCATTTGGCCCCGCGACGATACATATCTGGGCACGAGCTACAGTATAAACCGTATTTCATGTTAATGGCCGAATACCAGCTAGCCATTGAGAAAGAGACAGGTAAGAAACCATCGCATGCAACTCAATTCGAGGTGGCTGATTTGCCACTAGATGCACAGAAAGGAAGGATCTATCAACCAGAGTGGCGAAAAAATTTACTACAGCAGTATCCAGAGATGATGAGTACATGGGTAAAGGCACCTTTGCATTTGAAGTACAATCCGTGTTGGGGACCAGTGCCACGTCGCCGCTCCTGGACTGCCTTTGCTATTAAGGTACAAAACAATAAGCAGTGCCAAGACTGGTTGAATTACCCCTATTTTAAGCCACCCATTGAGTTACCAACTGTTGGCTACATGATGGCTACAATTCGCCACTGGCTCCCTAGATTAAAGCATATGGACGATATAGCGGCGCATATGACTGTCAAAATTTTTGACATGATGCAAATGATTTTTAAAGTCTTCCGACGCGTCAAGGCACCACATGTCAACACCCCGGGCTTTGAGCATGGCAATTTCGATCTGGTATATGATATGAGTACGACGCCATCGCTACGGGTTTGTTATGCCTGGCACTGCAGAATAAAGTACCTACCGGCGTGCTACAAGCAGACATTCGAAGAGATGTTCACAACCGGCTTCTGGGAATACCATTCAGAGGTATTCATAAGCAGGCCTACACATTTATTACAATTATTTTCCTGTGAACGAATGGTCTATTCCACACACTATCAGCTCCCGCCACCGGAAGAACCGCAACCAATCGACTGGGAGAAACTCGAGGCAGACCTGGCCCGACGCATTCGTATCTCCGAGCACACCCTCGCTCAAGACCTCCTACAGAACTATATCCGGCAGACCTCACAGCAAGGTTCTGTCAGGGACGACAGAAGCGAGAGGGAGGGGGGTGTTGGAAGCAGCCAGAGGCACAGACGACACGGAAGCATGTAACGATAGAGCAGGGAGCCAGTCGAATCTTTTTTCAAAGAATTATGTTTTCAAATACTTTTCAAAAACTTCCAACAGTGATTTTTATCACTATTGTAGCATATGTAACATAGAAAACCCCATTTTGTAATCCATAGCTCCATTTTGTGCAAGCCGAGGAGTCCTCGAGCTTGAGGAGCTTAGGTAGAATGCGCGTACCAATTTTTGTTATTTTTAGATACCGTTTACCCTTCCAAATAGCATCTAGGACCTAATTTTTAACTATGCCGGTCACTAGATGTGAAACCGGTCAAAACTAGTCTAGAAACTATAAAAAGAGCTAGAGAGCTCATTTTTGAGGATGGTTAGTGTTGGCTAGTGTGAGCTTAGAGCTATTTTGAGCTTGTAAGAGTGTTCTTGAGTAATAGAGTTGATTTCTCACCTTCCATTGTGTCTTGCTTGTCTCTTCGTAGTGTGTGTGTATGTGTGTGTGCATTTCTATGCTTCTCACCTTCACTCTCACTTCATCTCACATTCACGATCTTCATATCACTCCTATCTCTTCCGCGGATTGACATTAAGGAGGTGGAGCTTCTTAACGTGGTTCTCACCATTGTGCTAGAGCAACAATCTCCTCTCAGTCCGGCAAGCAATTGTGCTATTAACCTGTGATCTTCGATGTCTTCATCAATAGATCAAAGATTGTCTGCCAAGTCTTTCATCTTAGTGACATAATCACTAATGCTTTGAATTTGCTATTTCTTGAACGTTGTGAACTCCGACCATAAGCTAGCCTTCCTAGCTTTAGTAGTGTTTTGGAAATGATCTTCCAAATGCACTCCATATGTCTTCCACTTTTTCCAGACCTCTAATGTGCGGTAACAAATGATCTGTAATAGTATTGTAGATATACGCTCTTGTCGTTGCATCTTTCTTCTGCCACAACTTCAAGGCTTCTAACTCTTCTTTCTTTGGTTGACTGTCGTCTCCAAAAGTAGGCTTCTTTTCTTCTCCTGTTACATATATCATTAAGTCCTTACTCATAAGTAAGGCTTCCATTCGCATTACCCATGCGGGATAATTATCTCTGTCTAATTTGTCAATAGAAACGTGATGTGCCATGATCTTCTTGTTTCTCTTACTGCTGGTGAGTATAACGTTAAAAGATTTTACCTTTTGTAAACCTTTATCCTTGAGAATGACTTCGAAACGCTTCTTTGATTCTGTTTGATGTTGATCACCTTAGCTTTCACCTTTCCAACAAAGAATTCTTCAATTCTCTTGCATCTTTACTTCCTTTTACTCTTGAGAACCTTTTCTGCTCTTCACAACCATTTTTGCTCTTCAGAACCTTTTCTGCTCTGATACCACTTGTTGGTGACGGGGCCAAAGGTTGATAACTATGTTGCGGAATTTGCCACGCCACAAGAACAAAGCTAGAGTGATATTAGAACACCTCTATAATCATAAATAGCTTAGCAACCTTTCTGAATTGTTAGATATTCTTTTCTGTCACTCAGATGTGCAAAAAACTGAGTTTAAATTCATCGGAATCTCACCGGAACTCTACCGGATTGTTACTAGACTATCACTGTAATCTTACCGGAATGTTACCCAAATGTTACCGGAATATTACCGGAACCAACTGTAATTCTGTTTGTAGTTACTTCAAATGTGTATACATGAAGTAAGAAGATGATACCTGATCTTCCTTCAGTAAATGAACTCTATCTGAAGTTCGAGAAAAAACGTTACCAATTCTAGATGTCTTTACGGTCAGACTTAGTACTGTGCGTACATGTCCGTTTCACAAAATTCTTTTGATCAGTTTGTAGTTGAGACTACTGGCTTCAAGATGAGCTATCACTCATGAAAAACTTTACACTATACGATGAGTTCTAACTTGTAGAAATACCGTAAATGTATAGTGAGAAAACTGTAATTGTTAACTAACTTTCACAGTAACGTGAAAACACTCAGATTTCTTCATACAAGGAGAATGCGCTCAGATCTTTCCACATAAACATGTGTTTTCTATTAGAGAAGATATGTACAATATGGCTTGGCCTCTCTTTGATCATAGCCATGGAAAACTCTCCTACATTGAGTAGTTCTTCCTTACCATCTCTCTTACATATGAATACCCGAGAGTTCAGGTTTTATTATTCATCACTACATACGCACTATTGCGTCTACTACAGATGCGCTTCTAAGCTTTCTACCTGAGCTCTCTATTTATTCTGCTCTCTTTACTTCTCTACTCAACTCTCTTATATATATATTTTTTATCCGAGATTCAAAACTCGTAATTCTGGAAGTTTCTGTGAACTATATTACAGTCGTGAATTTGTCCCTTCAATAAGGCTTGATTTGCTGACTACTTTGTTTCTGCTTCTCTTCATCTTTCTCTGTTCTTCATATGTCTTCATGTCTTTATGTCTAATTAGTGAGTGAATCTCCAACACAAATGAGAAGGGCATACAAAGTCTTAAGAAGCAGATGGAGAAAGAGTTCAAGATCACTGACTTGGGAGACTTGTCATATTTCTTTGGAATGGAGATTTCATATACTCAACATGGAGTGTACATGGCTCAAGAAAGGTATGTGAAGAATTGCTAATCAAGCTTAAAATGGAACATTGCAAGGTAGCACCTATTCCAATGGAGGTAAATCATAAATAGAGCAAATATGGAGGAGAAGAATTCAAGGACATGAAGTTATATCAAAGTTTGAGTGGCAGTTTAGTCTATGCTACATTGACTAGGCCTAATTTGTCATATGCAGTTGGATTGTTGTCTCGATTCATGCATTGTCCTAGGAAAGAACATTGGATTGCAGGACAAAGGGTGCTAAGATACATTAAGGGTACACTCAAAGAAGATTTGTATTATGGATTCACATCAGATACAAACATGAAGATATATAGTGATACAGATTGGGTAGGTAATCTTGATGATAGGAGATTAGCCTATGGGTATTTATGTTATGTGGGAGATAAATTAATCTCTTGGTGTTCTAAGAAGTGACATATAGTTGATTTGTCATCTACAAAAGCAAAGTATAAAGGTATGGTTAAAGCTACAAACGAGGTTATATGGTTGAAGACTCTCATGAAGAGTTTTGACATCATTCAGAGTACACCCACTCTTCATGGAGATAATATGAGTTCATTCTATCTACCTGCTAACCCTGTGTTTCATGCCAAGACTAAACATATTAAGATTTAATATCATTTCTTGAGAGACAAGGTGATTGATAAAGAGATTGAATTCATACATACTTCAACAGAAGATCATATTGTTGACATGTTAACCAAAAGCTTGGATGGACCTAAGTTACAAAGGTTCAAAGACATGGAAGGTATAGAGAATATGGAGAAAATAACAATTGATGATTGAGGGGGAGCTGTTGGTTCAAGACAATCATCAATTGATGATTAGGACACGGTTTGAAGTCAAATAATGAAGCAAAGATCGAATTCAGAGGCACGAATACTAGTGCCTGATCAGAAGATGAAGACTTCTACATACATGTACATTAAACTTGAAATTAGTTCACTTATACTTTTGTAATATTGATGAGTTTGTACATATAGGCCTATATATACAAGTATAGAGTCGGGATATACAAGAGATAAAGAGATATAGATAAAATATAGATGAGTCAAAGAAGAATGGGTGTGATGAATGTATGAGATTCATCAATCAGATATTTTCCATGAGAATAGACAAAAACTTCTAAAATTTGCATCGTGATCTTTTCTCCATCTCTCCTTCTGTGTTTATCCTTTTGAGGAATGCTTTTGTACATGTATAATTCTATAGTTGAATGACCTCTGTACAAGTCTTAAGATCCTAATTGTAATCAGGCTGAGAAGATTTTAACTAGGAATATTTACATGTGTAAATGTGAAGAGATCAAGACAAGTATAGGTGCAATCTCGGTGGTCAATGTTTTGATCATATCTTCTTTGATAGTGTAAAGTTGAGCAAATAAGCACTCATTCTTTAAGTTGAGAGGTAAGCTACTTATGACTAAAAGGATTTGAATAAACAAGTTCTAGTTTGAGAGAACCATGCATTAGAAGTTGCAGGTGTCAAAGTCGACTACTCAAAAGAATAGTTTCAAATATAGGTGCATTATACAAAGTTTCATTAGAAACTTTACACGTTTGATCAGTTAATGACTGGATTAAGTGAAGCAGACTTTCGTGTGTATCGAGTTTGTTGATAGTTTGTTCAAATCTTGATAATTTGGCAATAGTTTTTCAAAATTGGTTGAGGTTATGAGTTGTTCTTGATATAGAGTGCTCTAACATCAAGGATAACTCGTTCTTTTGGAGATTAACACTCTCCATCAAGAAATACGATAGAAAAGCAATATATTGGCTACTCAATCCCTTTGTAAAGCAAATACCCAACTCCACTTGGAGGCCAACACTTTGTATAATCACCACAAAGTTACCTCAACAATATTGTGCAAGCAGCAATAGAATGGAGAGAGTGGCCAAAAAATAGCTCCAATTATGAGTTGTTCTTTATATAGAGTGCTCTAACATCAAGGATGAGGTTATGAGTTGTTCTTAATATAGAGTGATCTAGCATCAAGCATAACTTGTTCTTTGGAAATTAACACTCTCCATCAAGAAATACAATAGAAAAGCCACAAATTGGCTACTCAATCCCTTTGTAATGCCAATACCCAACTCCACTTGGAGGCCAACACTTTGGATAATCACCACAAAGTTACCTCAACAATATTGTGTATAGTAGCAACAAAATGGAGAGAGTGGCCAAGAAATAGCTCCAATTAGCAAGACAACAACAATACAAGGACCAAGATGTCAAAAGTATGATGCCCAAACTAAGTGCCAAAAATTTGTTTGCATAGACTATAGAGAGGCTAGGAGTGGCCTTGTTGAATCCTAGCCTTAACTCTTGTACATGCCAAAAGTGGTTGCCAAAGTAGTGGGAGAGTGGGTTCATTATGGTTATGGTAGCCCATCCCAATTAAGCCTCCAATCATGCCTTTTGAACCCACCAAAGCTTGCCGACGGTATTCCATGCATTAATTCTCATTGTAACACTTACTAACATACTTCCATTCATAATTTGCCATCCAAATTAGCCCATGGTGGAACCCATCGTAAGTCACTAACCACCCAATATCCATTGCTTGTCAGGAAGAGTGAGACCCATTTTGGTGAGATGGCAGAAGTGATAGTCACCCTAGTGGGAATTGACAAGCAAATAGTATACACCCGCATGATGCAACAAGTGCCCAAGTTGGGCTTCACCTAATGTGTAATCACAGGAAGAACATTGTCAAATCATCATGTAGTAGGTTAGGTGGTTGTCTCAATAAGCCGAGATTTCCTTGTGTAATTTGAACTCACTCTCATATGTCCTTGCAAAGAGAGTTTCCCACTGCTCTCCAAGTCGGCAAAGTGTGGTATTTCCAACAAAAAGGGCGTCTCCCATTGGAATTGCCAACTATAATAGGTTACTTTGCCCAATGTTCATGGAGAAGGTAGTAAGAGGTCACCCAAATCAAGGCCACATTAAGTGGTGACCTCACCCAAGTGGAGAGAGAATTCAATTTTGACCTCGCCTTTATGTGTGAGGAGTGCCAAAGGAGGTCTCCTTATTTCCATATCGTGCTAAGAGTGGAGGTCGCCTTTATGAGATGTGGAGCATAAAGAATGGCATCACCCAATGATGCTCATCATCAAAATGGTAATCACCCTAATAATGCATTCCCTTAAAATGGTGGTTGCCCTTCATTGCCAAATAGGAGGTGGATTGCCCAAATAAGTGGTGCCAAACATAGGAGTCGGCCAAATTGTGAGTTGATAATAAAAGGGAGTGATCCAATAAGACTTAGGGAGTCGCCCAATTCTTGCAATATACTAAATAGATGGATGGCTTGGTGAACCAAAAGGTATGATAGTCATTGGGTAGTCGCCCAGTATTCAATATGATGAGGAGGGCAAGCCCATTTATTGGACTTGCAAGGAGGGTCAGCAATTCAAGAATAAGGGCGAGTGATATGTTCATAAATCGGAAAGTTTGGCTTGAACGTGCTTTTGGCTACATTTAAGGCAAGTGGGCTCAAGCCATGCATATGAATTGGTTGAATACTTTTGCCTTGATAAGAAATAAGGAGAATAACATCTAAGTCCATCGCAAACATACACTCCTCATGAGAAAATGGTTCATAGCTTGCAAACAGTAGTAAATGTTCATTCTTCTTTATGAACAAGATAAGCAAACTTTGTTTTAGGTGTAAAGGCCTCTACAACAACCATTCCAACCTCTTTCTTCTTTGTCTCCTTTGTTGATAATTTAGGACTTCACATTCCAACCTCTTTCTTCTTTGCCTAGTTTGTTATTATCTTTGTTCTCCTCCTTGACTATGCAACATACGAAGAATTTTGTTTACTAGAAGATGAGATCCATTTACCTTTGCCCTTCAAGCATGCTAAGAAAGCTTGATCTTCCACGACCATAATTGACTTGTTTTGCTTAGAAGACCTTTGGCAACACTCGACATAAGTGAACCATCAAGAAAGATTGCATTAGCAAAAATCAAGCGCTCCATTACATCTTTGGCGTTTATCAAAAAATTATCCAAAGAATCTCCTTCATTCATATGCTCTCTCGAACTATTTCGGAGGTAAGTGACAAGTGCCTCATTTCTTGCTTGGTACAATGTTGTGACGGATAACGATACATTTGAAAAACAAAGCTATCAATGCATGTGCTTGTGCATTTTTGCCATCCCATGCAAGTTGCTTATATAGGTGCAACAAGAGTAGCAACATGATGAAGAAGTTGAAGATCATCTTCAATGCCATCTACATCACCTTCAATAACTATATTTGTAAATGTAATAGGGCGTTTTTTACCACCTTGCATAACATTCCATATTTTTTTTTGTTTCCAATACATGATGCATCATCTATGCCCACAATGGTAATTTATACCATCCGGCTTATCCTCAATAACCAACATACAAATTATATCATTTTTCTAAGCCATGGTTTGTGACTAAACAGCTTATTGTAAAAGAATGATACGAAATACATCATTGTTTTCAACAATGGCGAGTGACTCAATAATCTGCTGCAAAAAAAACAAGGTTGAATCACCAAAATATATATAACTCTCAATATTGAATGGTTTGATGCATGCATTAGCTCATTTCAAAGCTCTCTACTACGAAGGGGGAAAGCGAAGAAATTCCTTTTTCTCAAACATTTCTCACCTAAAACAAGGATTAAATCGCATTTAATTACACCAAAATTACACAAACAAGATAGATAATACTTTTGTAACTCAAACAAGTATCACTCACCCACAGACAATCGATAAACTTGCTCAAAATACATAGATCACAAAAAAGTTTGTGAGAAACGAGCTCACAACTTCATTCAACCCAAAAAAAGTCCTTCAATCAAGTCTTTGCATTTACATAAGCTTCTTGAAGGAAGACTCTTCCCTTCAAATAAGATGAAATGGTAACACAACACCTCGAGTATATAGAAATCTTGCTTGCTACCTAATTTAGAAGCTTTTTTCAAAGGTAAGTAAGAAATACATAGATTATCTATTTAAAAATGCAAAAAAGAAAACTTTAATGAATTTCTAAGGACTTACCATAGATGGGTAACAATTTGATAGTTTATTGTTTTTTGATCCACGTTGTTTCGCATCTATTTTTTATTGCTAAATTGTGTCACAAGAAGCTGTATTTTGATCCACATAGTTTCAAATCTCTCTTATTCCTAAATTGTATCACAAGAAGCACATTCCTTTTGTCCTCCCATTAAAAACTTTGCTTTATAATACCTCAAATAAGAGTACATCATTGACGTATGGAAAGGTCTGTACTTTGCTAAAGAATCTACTCAGGATGTTATCTTTATAAATATTGACTTCAACAAAGTTTATGATAGGCTTGAGTGGAACTTCCTTCTCAAATCTTTGAAAGACCTTGGTTTTGGTCACAAGTTCACTAAGATGGTCACGACGCTACTAGAAAAGGCATCGGCTCAAATAAACATCAATGTCCAACTTTCTCAAGCTATTATATTAAAACACTCTATCGAGCAAGGATGCCCCTTGACCCCTCTCCTCTTTCCTATTGCTATTGATGGCATAAGCTACCTTGTGAAACATTATGCTAGCTTGGGCAGATTCATGGCCTCTCCCTACCTCTCAATCAAGAACATATGTTCATGAGAATGTTTGTTGGTTACATGAATGACTTTGTCCATATGATACATCCAACATTGATACTTTTTGGAGATGCCTAAACACATTCTATGTGGCTTCAAGATCCAAAATAAACCACTCTAAAACTTCTTCAAAGCAATTGCAAGGCACCCACCCCAGTTTCTTATTGACCAAGGCCAACAACTGATTCCAAGTGGGCAAATCTTCCACTTGTTAGGGACTTCGATGGGATTCGACCAAGAATGGAACTAGGTATTTCAATGGACCAAGAATGGAACTATGTTCTCTCAAAGCTGGATAACAAATTGGCCTATTGGAAAGGTATGCAGATCAACCTAGCAAGAAGGGCCATGGTGATTAACATGTTCCTAATCTTTTCAACTATTAACTTTCTCTCTTGTTGGAGAACTAAAAACCAAGAGATTGTTAAATTGGATAGGGTCTGCACAAACTTTTTGTGGATAGGTTACCCCAATAGAAAGGGAATCCCCAAAAGTAAATGGACTACTTGCATTAGCCTAAAATTTAAAGTTGGGTTGGGCATTCTTTACATCGAAGGAATGGCCTATAAGTAAGCCGAAAAATGGTTAATTAAGGCATGAGGCAACAATGAATCCTCTTGGGCAAAGCTTATTTTTAGGAATAGTAGTGATCTTAAGCTTATGGGCCTCCTGAGATGGAAGGTCCTTGGCCTCCTCACCCTGCTCTTCTCCCCTTTTCCAATTTCTCTACAAGGATCGGATTTGGTTTACTCTATGTGGAAGAGTTGGAACAAGGCCAAAAAATTTGTTCGAATTAATGAGGATTGGCAATGGGTGGCCAATATTAGATAGAATGATTCGATCTAGTTCCCTATCAAGGGCATCAGAGGTGTGGAGACATGGAACCTCCATAAAGCTAAGAAACTTTGGAACAAAGGTTTATGTTTGTGGAAACATCTTTGGAATCAAGATAAATGCCAATCGATTAGATTTGAGGACATTGATCGGGATCTAAGAGTGAACTATGAAGAATGGACCCTTTTTATAGAGCAGATTCATCGCTTGGGAATGCTCGAAGACTCGTCTTCTCATTGGCCAACACCCTCCCCACTATGAGGGTCTTAGATGGTTCAATGGCAACAACCTGAACAACATTCTGAGCTTCAAGAAGAATTTGGAACTTCACGTCATCTATATTAGGAAGTAGTGTCTTCATTGGTCTAACTTGCGATGTTTAAGGTCCAATCACTTTGGCATCTACTCATCAAGATAAAAAAAAGTCAATGCTTATGTGGCAAATCCTCCACTGAGGAATTCCGACCAATGCAAAGGCTAGCGAAATTTGTAGGTTACCCCCATCGTGCAAAAGATGTTTATGTAGCAAAGAGGACTTAAGGCACCTCTTCTTCTCATGCCCCAAGTCAACATCGATCTCCTATAACCTTGAGAATATCTTGAAGTTTCACGGACAAATCCACTCGAAGCAAGCATTGTTGGGTGAAGGGATCAGGTGTTTCTCATCTTTGTCGAATGCAATTAGAGGTGAGACTCTCGAGAAGATCTGGAAGGAGAGTTGTGCTGCCAATTTCGAAAGCCCTCCTAAAGAATGGTCATTAGAAAAGTCTTTCTTCTTGTTAGGTAAAAGAATCTCCAATTGTAATAAATCCCTACCTTTCACACACCATAGAGTCACCAAATATCATACCGATAAACTTGAGCACTATTTCATGCATTTTCAAGGTATACATGAATTATAGAGCCCCGGTACATGAGTGTCCATGGATAGTTATGAATCCCAAGCATACGAATTACAAGTGCACATATATATTATGCTTCATGCATACTAACTAATATTGTTACTAAAAAAAAATGTCCAATACTTTTAGAGATCTATGTGAGAGAAATTGCCACTAAAGAGAGAATATTCATCACAAAGAAGCAAGCCCAAAACTCAATCACATGACATTTGATACAAGAAGATTGACAAGGTGGACACCTTCGTGAATACTACATACTTCAAGTGACACCCATGATTGACACTCAAACTAAGTTTCTAAGGATGTGCACAAGGCACATACTTTGGTTAAACCTATGCACAACAAACTTAGCCCATCAATCACTATGGACTAGGATTTTTCGCATGTTAGTTTTGGAGATTCTCTTTTCAAGAACCAAAGAAGGACCCATATTACCCAACAATTTTTTGCATGAAACCATATTACCCAATAACATCAGAGAATATATAAAACATCCAATTTTCATGATCAATAATGACAAAATTGTTTTGCAACTTGCACTTGTTCCGATACATATAGGACAGAGCAACCAACCCCTATCACATTAAAAAGAGGGGAACCGAAAAACTACAAATAATTATCTACTCAATACACTTCAACTACCGAACAAACTACACAAATCTCTAAAGTAGACTTGAGAGACAAACGTTTCAAGACGTTTTACCAAAGACACACTAACTAAAAGTAAAGCATTTTGACTGAGAAGAATTAGCATTATTAATTTCAAGATGAACTCAATTTGTTGTTACAACTCAACAAGAGTAAAGAAAGCAACGACGAAAAATGCATCTAAACAGAATTGGGTTCATATGTTTAATCTAAACCTTAGTTGTGCAAACAAGTTAGTCTATATGATTCTCTTTGCTTGCTAGCCCATGTACATGTTTCTTTATTGATACTCCTCTCGAGATGGCATGTCGCTCAATTATGTTATTACTTTATGGACTTGTCATATGAATCAGCTTTTGAAAGTCTTTGCGAAATTCAAAACACTTTAAGGATGTTTTGCTGTATGAATTGTAGTAGTTCATCGACAGCTCGTACTTGTATGGGTCCTCTCCAAGGATGGATAAGCAGGTCCACACCAGAAAATTCTAATGTCCGATCACCATTGCCATTCTGAATCGTTTCTCTAATGCTCCTCGACGGAAACTCATTTCTTAATGCTAACTATGATATCTATTCGTGAGACTAAAATCTATTCAAGGAAGCCTCGCTTCTCACACTTGGAAATGGCAGAAATGGTTATCCACATCCTAACTTGAAGATATAGATCGTATGATTATTATAATTATAAAAATCTTCTTACAGCTATCGGCACTAATTTATGGGTTTAACGTGGCCTAAATAACGAGAGACAATCAACAATCAGTGACTCCAACATAAAATCTTCATACAAAAATCTGTTGATTTTCTTTTCTACAAATTTGTTTAAGCATTGGAAATGGGGTTAGGATTTTATTTTAACATCGTTAAAACGAAGTGTGGAAATCAAGATTACACCACACACAGTTGCTTTACAGACCAGAGTCGGGGAACAATTTCAATAAAATCATCATCATTCTTGTATTTATTTGACTTGAGGGACTTCCCATCTTAAATGTGGAAGCCAATCCAGCCAAGAAAGAATTTTGATTTTGTGGCAGCAGATAATGCTTGCTCCAAAATTTGTTGCTGAAGATCAAAAGTCGCCAGGGTTCACTTTGGAAGCATTTGGAAGTGTGTAGAATTTGAGCAAGAATCTGGAATGTGCAATCATTTCTAGTTGAGGATATTAAGGAAATGGGAAATCTAGGGTAAGAAACATCCAGGTGACATGGGAATTTTCACCGAGATAGAGTTTTTTGAATTGGTGAAACATAGTTGCTTCTCTGAAAGTAGCAGATGCGGTACTTCCGCCATCAGGTACTTCCTCGAAGAATCTATTTTAGCGATTTAATTTTCGTTTGGTCGGGCAATTAAGTTGTCTCAGGAGTGGATGTATGGAAGCTGCTTTAGAATTCATGGCAAGCAGTGCTGGTCATGTCTGTGTGCAACAGTAGTTTGTAAGTTTTTGCACTTTTTGCTGGCATTGGAGAATCGTAAGCTGTTTGGAAGCTGCTTTAGGGTTCATGGCAAGCAGTGCTGGTCATGTCTATGTGGAACAGTGGATTATAAGTTTTTGCACTTCTTGCTGGCATATGGAATCTGCCTTAGAGTTCATGGCAAGCAGTGCAGGTCATGTCTATGTTGAACAGTGGATTGTAAGTTTTGCACTTCTTGCTGGCATTAGAGAATCGTAAGCTGTTTGGAGGGTTCGTGCCTCAAACTTTTCTTCATTCTCAGAACACTCCATGCGTCAGTCTATCTATATTGGGGCTCGCTGGCTTCCGTTACTCGGTTTATATAGGCAATGATAAGAGCCCCGACTCTGGTATTCAGGGTGTCCTTAGTACGCGCTGCCCTTCTTTGAAGACTTGAGCAGCTCGAGTTTATTAGAAGATAAAATTCTTAGGTTGAATTTCTCGTAAACTCACTATGGATCAAGGTCAACTATTCTCTCTCTCTCGTTCAACTGATCATTGTTGATTGTTAAGACAATCAACATGCGTAAAGAGTTGATAATTAGCTTTAGTGCTTGAAACTGAATGCCACTTTGACTATAAAGCGTAGCTCACTTTTTGTGTTTCATGTCACGTTCTTAGTTATCCAGCATGCCTTCGACGATCTTGACAATCGCATTTTTAACCCAAATTGATACGTCAAATATCAATTAGAATTCATATCTGGGAAAGTTGGAGCTTTCATCAGTCGCAATTAGATTGAATACAAGAGGGTTCTACATGGTTACATTGATATGACAGTCCCTCGTAGAGCTGCAGAAATGACAGACGGTAGCATTCATAGAGATAGGGTTCTGGAATATCATAAACTTCTGAAATTCATGACATTTGGAGAGTTCATATATGTGGAGAAAACATTCAAACTAAAACTTTCCAAGGAATGTTACGAATAATTACAACGTCATCGACAAATCGATAATGTTGGTGTCCTCTTCATCAACCTTCAGATATTTAAGTGAATACTTACAATGAAGTCTTAAGTACAACGAAGACTTTCAGAGAGGCTTTGGGATCAAACTTAACAGCAATCACCTTTAAATACATTTCGTCGGATCACACCTTACGTTACCCCAAACCAAGGTAACCTTCCTCGTAAGAATAAATCATTTCCCCGAGCCAACGTGCTTTCATGAACACAACATACAATTACTTAAGATAACTAACAATCGATATAATTCTTATAAGTCAGACAAGGCCATGACCAGCGCCAATTTCAGACCCGAAGCGAAAAGACGTTTGTAGCAGGCTCTGTAATAAACTGAAGGGCCTATCTTGATTGATCTAGGTCTAACAACTACACATGGTGAATCCGGGCCTCAGTGAGAAGTTCATCAGTAATGATAGCATCACGTTCACTTAGCCAATCGATTTGTCATCATCGGCAAACAGACTAGGTAATAGCATGTTTAACGCGGGTCAAATGCCCACGGCTGCAGAAATCATTATCCACGAAAACCACCGGCAAAGTTCAGTACACAAAACCACACTGAGAAGATGTGAGAAGCCTACCACCTCATAGGCCACTGAATTAAAAACTCCAACTCCATCTACATGATCTACAGGTAACTATGATTTTATAACTAATTTTATAACATAAATTTCCAATTGTAAATTACAGTTTATTTTGTACAAGTTGAGGAGTCCTCTAGTTTGAGGACTCAACTAGAGCCCACATACCAAATTCGTGATTTTTAGAGTCCGTTAGATGCCTCAAAAATAATTTAAGACCTAATTTTTAACTATATCATATGCTAAGTTTGAAACCAACCAAAACTTCTAGAAACCTATAAAAAGAGCAAGAGTCCGTTAGATGCCTCAAAAATAGTTTAGGACTTAATTTTTAATTATATTGTATACTAAGTTTGAAATCAAACAAAACTCCTAAAAAAGCATAAAAAGAGTAAGAGAACTCATTTTTGAGGTTGGATCTTTTGAGGTGTGTTCATTCTAAGAACTTCTTTTGTATGGAGAGCTCTTGAGAAGAATTATGTTCCTTCCATTATCTCTTTTATTACCTCTTCATTGTGTGTGTATGTATAAAGGTGCATCAAGTATGCTTCTCACCTTCATTTTCGCGCATATAACTCATTCACAATCATCATGTCATCCTTACATGTCCATGAATTGACAATTAAGGAGGTGGAGCTCCTCGACATGGTACTCGTTCTTGTCTAATTACACCAAACTTGGCGACGTGATACTCATTCTTTTAGATTGATACCAAATTTGGTGTCACTCTAGAAAAGGATGAGTACCACAAGTATAAGAATGATATTACGATCGTTAATGAGTTATGTGTGTGAATATGAAGGTGAGAAGCACACTAGATGCATGCATACATACATACACACACAAGGAAGAGGCAATAGAAGAGACAATGGAAGGAAAATTAATTCTACTCAAGAGCTCTCCATACAAAAGAATTCTTTACAAGATCAAGCTTGATAAGATCCAACCTCAAAAATGAGCTCTCTAGCTCTTTTATGATTTTCTAGGAGTTTTGGCTAGTTTCAAACATAGTGTCTGACATAGTTCAAAATAAATTCCTAAACTAATTTTGAGGCATTTAATGACTCAAAAGTCATGAAATTTGGCATGTGGGCACTCCTCAGCTTCCACAAAATGAAATGGTAATTTACAAAACTGGGAATTCATGTTACAAAGCTAGTGATAAAAGTCGATGTTGGAAGTTTAAATGATATTTGTAATCTTTAAAAGCATCGAGTCTTTGAAAACATTAATACTTCGCCTCCCTTGGTCTCTCATATCCCTGATCATGTGCTCTCTACATACTTTCATGGCATGGATATCTACTTCCTCCTCCTCTAGCACCACTAACACCCCCTCCTCTCGCATCTATCATCCCTAACATACCTTTGTTTTTGGAAGCAATCTAGATAGTTTTGTTGAAGGTCTTGTGCTAGGGTTTGCTCATTGATGTGAAGATCTCTTGCCAAATCACCTTCTAGCTTTGTGCAACCAACAAAAAGGGTAGTTTCTTGTTGTGGGTATCTAAAATGTGCTAAGTACATCATTTTTTTTCGTGCAAATAATTGTAATAAATGTGTTGGTCACGAGATGAAGACCTCTGAGTGGTATTCCCAGAAGCGTAAGGTGAACATTTCTTTGAGCGTTTTTTTGTAGCTACTTGGGAGATACTTGGTTCGACAATGCCAAACATAGCATATTTTGATAGATGGTACAATGGTCATATCATAAACTAGATCGAGATTTCCATGCTTAAAGCTTGCAGTATTAGAAATAGGGGGGCATGGCTATGTCCCCCAATGAAAAAAAGTGGATCTTATCGTCGCATGAGTGATGAAACTTTTTTTACTAAAAAAAACATGACTTGTTGCATAAGTGATGCAGAGCGTCGCTTATGCGATGCCTAAAATGTGCATCGCAAGGAGTGTCGCTATCTAGCGATGCTCTTATCGACATTGGCAAACTGCCTACGATGTTGGAGCGTCGCATAAACAACGTCCTGATATTCGAGAGCGTCGCAAATGTTAAAAAAAAAATTGATTTCTCCCAGCACATTTGTGTCGGGATTGAGACATGAGAGAGAGAGAGAGACAGAGAGAGAGAGAGAGAGTTACACATGTACACATGCATACACACACATAGACACACACACACACATACACACACACATACACACACACATACACACATAGACACACACACATACACACACATACTCACACATACATACATAGACACATACACACTTATACACACACACACACAAACACACATCTAGACACATACACATGCATACACATATATATATATATATATATATATACACATACACACGTATATGCACACAGACACACACATACACACATAGATACACACACATACACACAAAGACACATACACACAAAGACACATACACACACATACATACAGATTTACACATACACATATACACACATACACACACACATACACACACACACATCGACACACATTCACACACAAACACATGCATACAGACACATATATATAGATACACACGTATATACACACATAGACACACAAATACACACACACACACATACACACACACATAGACACATACATGCACATATATGCATACACACACACACACACATATAGAGAGACATACACACACACACACACATACATGCACACATATGATACAAAATGCATATGCATATCCATACATACATACTTACATGTGTACACACACATGCATACATATGCATACATAATGCACATGCATATGCATATGCATACATACATGCTTACATGCATACACACACATACACATACACACATAGACACACACACACACACACATACACACACATATATGCATACACACACATAGGGAGACATACACACACACACATACACATACATGCATACATAATGCATATGCATACATAATGCATATGCATACATACATACTTACATGCATACACACATATGCATACATAATGCACATGCATATGCATACATACATGCATACACATACACACATAGAAACATACACACACATAGACACATACACACAGATTTACACACACATACACACATGGACACACATGGACACACACACATACGCACACACATACACACACACATACACATAGATACATACACACAGACACATACACGCATAATGCATATGCATACATACATACTTACATGCATACACACATACACACACATATGCATACATAATGCACATGCATATGCATACATACATGCATACACATACACACATACACACACATAGACACATACACACACATATACACATAGATTTAAACACACACATACACATACATACACACACATACATACACACACATAGACACACACTCATACACACACACAGATTTACAGACACACATACACATCCATACACACACACACATATATATATATACACACATACACACACACACACATTGACACACACACACATACACACACATACACACACATACACACACATACACACACATATACACACATAGACACATACACACACATACATTCACATATACACACATACACACACATACATTTACATATACACACATACACACACATACACAGATTTACACACACACATACACATGCATACACACACATATATACACACATAGACACACACATTCACACATAGACACACACACACGTACACACATACATACATAGACACATGCACACTTACACACACACAAACACACATCTACACACATTTCCACACACACATACACATGCGTACACACACATATATATACACATACACATGTATATGCACACATACACACACATACACACAGATTTACACACACACATATACACACAAATTTACACATAGGCATACACATGTATACACACACACATAGACACACATACACACATAGACATGCATACACACATAGACACACACACACATATGCATACACACACACGTAGAGATACATACACATACATGCATACATATGCATACATAATGCATATGCATATGCATACATACATACATGCATACACACACATACACACACATGCATACATATGCATACATAATGCACATGCATATGCATACATACATTCTTACATGCATACACACAATATACACACATAGACACACACACATACACACATATATATGCATATACACCCACACGTAGAGAGACATACACACACATACACATACATGCATACATATGCATACATAATGCATATGCATATGCATACATAAATACTTACATGCGTACACACACATACACACACATGCATACATGTGCATACACAATGCACATGCATATGCATACATACATGCTCACATACACACATACATGCTTACATGCATACACATACACACATAGACACATACACACACATAGACACATACATACACATACACACACATACACACACATACATACAGATTTACACACACACATACACATGCATACACACAAACATACACATACACACACACATACACACATACACACTTACACACACAAACATAAACACGCACACACACATACACACACATACACACTTACACACACACATAGATACACACACACACACATATACACACACACATATACACACACATACACACATACACACATACACAGACACATACACACTTACACACACAAACACAAACACAAACACACACACATACACACACATACACTTACACACACACACACACAGATACACACACACATACACACATACACACTTACACACACATACACACATCCACACACATTTACACATACACATGCATATAGACACATATGTATAGATGCACACGTATATACACACATAGACACGCACATATACACACACACACACACGTACACACATAGATACATACACACACACATACACACATAGATACATACACACACACATACACACATCCACACACATTTACACACATACATACACATGCATATAGACACATATATATAGATACACATGTATATACACACATAGACACACCCACACACACATAGAGACATACACACACATATATGCTTACACACACATAGAGACACATACACACACATACACATACATGCATACATATGCATACATAATGCATATGCATATGCATACATACATACTTATATGCACACACACACATGCATACATTTGCATACATAATGCACATGCATATGCATGCATACATGCTTACATGCATACACACACTCACATATACACCTACATACACATATACACACATACATATGTACACGTACATATATTGATTTCTAACCCATTTTGTTTCATATGTACATGTATTATGGATCCTAGTAGAGAGAGAAAGGTGAAAATCACTCTCATAAAAAGTCTTATTAGAGCAAGAGTTCCGCCTGATACTTTAAGGATCATCATGCATGAGTACTCAGAGATGCCTAATGATGAGCTGGATTTCACGATCCAGATGCTTACCCAACGATCAGAGGAGGGCTCTTCTGTGGCTCCACATGCAGGAAGACAGCTATCTGCTCATTGGTATGTTTTTTTTCACAATTTTTTTTAATGATATTATAACACATATTTTTATTTATTTTTATCTATCTATTTTCAAGACACCTATACCACCTCCAGATCATGAGAGCAGAGCAGAGGTGCCTATGAGGACATGCATAGGCACCTGTGGGCTAGAGTGTGATATAGAGCTAGAGGGGAATATAGTGTATATAGGGACTGGAGGTTGGAGTTCAAGAGAAGAATGTGAGCATTTTGCGACTCTTACCTGCACCTTGTCCACTTGCAATGTAAGTAAGTATAAATTCTACATATAAATTGAAATAAATATCTTATGCTTTATTTACATGTTTTTTTGTTTAATTTTTGTAGTGAGAATGATGAGAGGGATAAAAAATACGTACTTACTTCACTTGAAACAGAGTTTGGGACAGGATGGTTGCATAAGTGGTGTGTAAAAGAGATGCAAACACTTATGGCTCATCATCGTGATAATGCATGGTACGCATTGCTTTTATTTATATATATGTGGATATGAGTATGTGTGTTTATGTATGTATGCATGTATATGAGAGAGAGAGAAAAGAGTGCAACTAGAGGTACAAATACAAGCATACACACACATATACATCATACATGCACATTTACACACATATACACATACATGCACATTTATACATACACACACATACATGCACATTTATACACACACATACACATGCATGCAGTTACACACATATAATGAATACACACATAGACACATACACATACTCACATACACATACACATACACATACATAATCATATGTACACACACATAGACTCACATAATCATATTTACATACATATATACACATACACACACATGCATACACATATAGATACACATACATACACACATGCATATATATATATATATATATATATATATATATATATATATATATATATATATATATATATATATATATATATATATATATATATATATATATATATATATATATATATATATATATATATATATATATATCCTAATTCAAAAACCCTACATATATATATATATATATATATATATATATATATATATATATATATATATATATATATATATATATATATATATATATATATGCATAGGATAAAGAAGATGACATACTTTTAACTCTTTTCAATACTCCAAAGAATACCATATTGATATATTCTCTCTGAGGGCAAATTTTCCTTTACCTCTCTTCACATACTCATTATCTTCATCATCACTGAAGATTTCTGATTCTGGATCTATCAGAGATACATCTGTCCATATCCATAGGCATCATAGGTTTTGGATGCTGACCTGTTTCAAGCTTTCCATTAAAATGTATCGCTTCTCTTTTAGATCTTAATGGATGATCATCAAGCAAGAATCATTGATATCGAAGATAAATATTTTTGTTGAGATTCTTACTATAGATTGATCTCAACCAATTACCACAGTATGGACAAGCTTTATAACCCTTAGTAGATATTCTTGCATCATGAAAATGATATAAATATAATTAGATTAACTCACATTTTTTTGTATGCATATTGAATAAAAAAATTACATCCATACCGGAACAAACACCATTTCTTGAAAAATCGTGAATAATCCAAGCCACAGTACCATGAACCGTAATATATCTTTCATTGATGCTTTTCGATACATCAATGAGATTAATACCTCTCCATAACTCTTGGAGATCGTCAATGAGAGGAGCAAGATATATATTCATATGTTTAACTTGTCTTTTTCCTAGGATTAAAAGTGAAAGCATTAAATGTTCCTTTTTAATGCTAAGATATGACGGAAGATTGTAGTTTATGACTACCACTGGCCATGTTGACCATTTACTAGATTTCATGGAGAATGGATTAACCCCATCTAATGCAACTCCTAACTTTAGATTCTACAGATTTTGTGCAAAATCAGGCCATGTAGAATCAATATGATGAAAAGCAACACTATCATGAGGAATTCTGATTATTCCACCAAAACTTTAATGATCATGTCCCCATGTCAAAAGCTTTGATAATTTGGGGCTTTGAAACATATGTCTAATCCCTGGAGCCAATGGAAAATGCCTCAATAGCTTTTCTAGGATTTTACCTTCTTCATCCTTATATCAAGGAGATTGACATTTTGGACATGTCAAAGAGTCTGCATATTCACCTCTTTATAAAATACAATTTTTAGGACATGCATGTATACATTGATAATATGTACCAAGATTGTTGATTATCTTCTTCATTTCATCATGTGAGGTAGGAAGAATATTGTGACTTGGTAAAAACTTTTCAGATAATAACTTGTAAGTTCATGAAAAAAAGACATATTAATAAAAATAAATAAATAAATATACATATATATATATGTATATATATGCATATAATTTTTTATATGTGTATGCTTATGTGTATGTGTATGTGGATGTGTATATGCATGTGCATGCGTATACGTATGCGTATGTGTATATATATGTATGTATGATATGTGTTTTATATGTGTATATGTATGTATATATATATATGTGTATGTGTATGCATATATGTATGTGTATGTGTGTATATATGTGTATGTATGTATGTATGTATGAATGTGTATGTATGTATGTATATGTATGTATGCATGTGTAACTGTGTATATTTGATTTCGTTTTTATTTTTTTTGTTTATTGTGGTTTGCACACTTTCATATATAGACCACTGAATTGTTTGGTTGTCTCTCATTTTATAGTCAATCTATTACCTCCCTTGCTAACTAAAACTTACATAATTGTTTACAAGGATTAAGTATCAGTTAACTATGGAGGTATTAGGTTGTTTGGAAAATAAGACAAGCAAATTTCTCTCAATGATTTTGAAAGATGGATGAATAATTTTAAAGTATGGGCAGACATAAAGTGTTCATTCAATGCAAGTGCTTGTTCTTACCGTAGCTAAGGTAAAAACAGAAACCTGCACTGAATGGACACTTTGTGTCCGCCCACCCTTTAAAATTATTCTTCCATCCTTCAAAATATTTGAGGTAAATTTATTTCTCCTTTTTATCAAACGACTTAATACCTCCATAGCTAACTCATAATTGATTTTTGTATGCAAAGTTCATAAAAGAGTTAGCAGTGCAGGTATTAGGTTGACTAGAATAGGAGAAGCAGATGTGTCAAGAAGATTCTAAAGGCTGGGCAGACAATTTCAAAGGCGAGATGGACAAAATATCTTCATTCGATACAGGTATGTATAATTTGACTTTACTCTCATAACATGCGTATGTGTGTATATGTGTGTGTATGTTTATATGTGTGTATACATTCATGTATATATATATGTATGTCTATGTATGCATGTATTTATATGTATATATTTGTGCATGTATATATATAAATAGATAGAAAAATAAAAATTATACCTCAATAGTGTTGAAAGAGATACATTACTCCATCCAAAATGATTTTGAAGATTGAGAATAAGTAAGCTCGCACTTAGTCGTGTCAAGCGACTGCCTTCATATACATGCTTTAGACACTCCTCTCGAAGATATTTCTCATTTTTTGAAATATCAATGCTCTCACTATCATTTTGATACCAATCCTCAATAAAATCTACCATGCCGTCATCTTCATCATTGTCGCACAAATCTTGTACTTTATCTTCTGTTGAATATAGGTCTTTCAACCTTTTATATTCCACAAGATCACTTTCATGTGGCCTCCTCATAGAAGCTTCTAATAAAGGAGGTCTTACTGGCAATTGTGAATGGTGTGGAGGAATATCGTCAACATCATACCTTGGAATCTACACACATGAAGAAAAATCATTGATATTCCATAAATGAATAAAAAGTAAACCTTAAACATAAAATTAGATATATAAGTTAATAAATATGGATATAAAGTTTCCATTCTCTCTCTAGCTAAAAGGTGCTCTTGGAGGTATACACCATCCATAATTCACTAATAATTCATCATCAACATGTAATGTAGTAATAGAATTGACAACTATGTATCTTGATACATCTCTACTCATGTATGGTGATTCATGACTATTTTCACTCTCCTCAAATGTGCAATTAGTCCTTGAACCATTATGTAACCCTTGACTACTATTTATTAAAGCTACTATATTTCCATGTGTATAAGGTCTTCCATCAATATATAATCTTTAATTTTTTGTATGTGAAATCCTTCTACTACTAAGGGATGCTGAATTCAAGCATATTCCATAAGTACTCATGCTTTGAACATAATGTGCGCGACTTGTCAATCTCCCCATCCATATATAGGACCACAAAATGACATAAGAATGACTTCAGAGTACGGAGGCACATACAAATCCTATACAATAAAGCGACCACAACCAACATTAGTAATAGTGGATGGAGCAATCATATAGCGATTACCCCAAAATTTTAAAACCTCTCCATCTAAAGGAAGTGGTCCTCTATTCCATCCTCCATATGTTCTTCTATCATGTTGGAGTTAGACGTCTGCGGAAGCACGCGAACAGCACAAGGAAGAAGAAGAAGCTTGGAGCACAACACACAAGACTGAATGTATTACTAGAGAATGTACAAAGATAAGTAGCCCATTAGGGCAATAGGCGTATATACAAGCCGGGGGAAAAAAACCTCCTAAAGAGGGAAAAAAGTGCCCCGGCAGTCCTAGAGTGTTCACACACATCACTACCTAAATATATCAACAAATCCCCCCTAGGAGTGATGCGGTGAACAAGGAGCTGGCACTCATGTATAAGGAAGTGCCAAGCTATGTGGAAATCACTCCACAAAAGGAAGTAAGCCCAAAGCTTTGCGGAAAGCTTCAAACTTCTCCCTAGGCAGAGCCTTCGTGAAAAGGTCTGCAATGTTCTCCTGCGTGGGCACATATGCCAAGCTGATCTCCCCAGTAGAGAACCTCTCCCTGACATAGTGATAATGCACCTCAATGTGCTTAGTGCGAGCATGGAACACAGGGTTCCTCGCAACTGCCAATGCGCTCTGACTGTCAGTGAAGATGGTGGTGGCAGAAGACTAGCCAACACCTAAATCATCCATAAGGCGTCTGAGCCACACTAACTTAACAGTCGTTGTGAAAGCTGACCTATACTCAGCCTCACAACTGGAAGTGGCCACAGTAGGCTGCTTCTTGCTCAACCAAGATATACATGAGCTACCAAGCATGAAGCAAAAACCACTGGTGGACACACGAGTGTCATAGCAACCAGCCCAATCTGAGTCAGAAAAAGCATGCAAATCTGGCGGTAGTGATCCCCCCTTGGGATAAAACAACCCAAGTAGCCGAGTACCACTCAAGTAGCGAAAGATGCGCTTAACCGCTTTCCAATGCGTGACTCCTGGGCAATGCATAAACCTGCTCATCTGTGAGACAGCAAACTGAATATCTGGCCGAGTAATGCATAAGTAAATCAAGCATCCAACAGCCTGCTGATAGAGAACAGCATCAAATGCATCTCCAGCATCATGAAGACTCAATCGTAAACCTGTCTCCATAGGAATGGCAATAGGCTTACAGTCTTCAAGGCCAAAACGCTGCAATAATGTGTCAATATATTTCGTTTGACACAAAGCCATTCCACCATCAACGTGCATAAACTGAATGCCCAAATAGTGATGCAAATGCCCCAAATCAGACATCTCAAATGAGGCATGCAAATCAGCCTTAAAATCAGCAATATGTGTCTCAATAGGACCAGTGAGCAGCATGTCATCAACATAGACAACAATGATCAGAAGCACATCATTAGCACGCTTAACATATAAGGTGCTTTCAGTTGGACTGTTCTCAAAACCATGTGCAATCAGATAGGCATGTATCTTCTCATACCAAGCACGTGGTGCTTGCTTTAAACCATATAACGCCTTCTTTAACCTGCACACCTGGTTTTCATGCCCTTTCTGCACAAAGCCACGGGGCTGAAAAACATACACTTCTTCATGCAAGTCACCATTCAGAAATGTTGTTTTAATGTCCAATTGATGTACATTCCAACCATGATGGGCTGCAAGTGCACAAATGCTCCGAACAGTAGTCATACGGCATGTAGATGCAAAGGTCTCATCAAAATCAATGCCTCTTTCCTGCGCATAACCCTTTGCAACAAGCCTAGCCTTATACCTGTCAACTGTACCATCAGGTTTACGCTTCAGCTTGTATACCCACTTAGTGCCAATGGCCTTCTTGCCAGGAGGCAAGTCACATAAAGACCATGTACCATTCTTCATTATAGCATCATATTCAGATTGCATAGCAGCCATCCAATTTTCTGAATTTTGTGCTTCATCAAAAGAAACAGGCTCATTCTCATCACAGAGACTAGATGCAGCCATAGCATAGCAATCTGATGCAAAGGAGGCACTATGAGAGCCTGAACGAGTACGATATGACAAAGGTGCATCTAATTTGCTGTCACGCAAAGTCTGCACCAGCCATTTTGGCATAGTTTTTGCCTGCTCAATATCAGCTCTCTCATCAGCAAGTGCATCATGTAAATCTGCATCAGAAATGGAATGATCTGCATCATCATATGAAACCTGCAAAGGCTGAGAAGTTGCCTCATTAGGACCAGCACTAGACTGTCCACCTGTAAAAAGAGGCATCAAAGTATCATACATGTCTTTGGAGCTAACAGATGTCTCCTTAGTACATGAAAGCAATGGCTGAATAGCATCTTCCACAAAGACAACATCACGGCTAACCAGAATGCGTTTAGTCTGTGGATGATACAGACGATAGCCTTTACTTTCAGAACTGTACCCAACAAAAATACATTTTACTGCCTTATCATCCAATTTTCTGCGATGTTGTTCAGGCACTAATGCATATGCCAAACAACCAAAAACACGCAGATGAGCAACAGATGGCTTGCGGTCATGCCAAGCCTCATATGGAGTGATAGACTGCAACGCTTTAGTGGGACACCTGTTCAGTACATATGCTGCACACATGACAGCCTCAAGCCAGAAACTATGAGGTAAAGCCTGACTCTTGACCATACACCTCGCCATCTCCATGAGAGACCTGTTCTTCCGTTCAGCAACTCCATTCTGTTGAGGTATATACGACACTGTACACTGGTGTTTTATCCCACATTCAGCCAGAAATGCATTAAAATCTGAAGACATATATTCCCCCCCTCGATCAGAACGGAGGGTGCCCATTTTACATGCTGACAGATTTTCAGCCAAAACCAAAAACTGTTTGAAGCACATGAACACTTCGGACTTTGCTTTGAGTGGATATACCCATGCATGCCTGGAAAAATCATCAATGAAAGTCACGAAGTAAAGGTAATTTCCAAAAGAGGGTGTCTGCATAGGACCACAGACATCACTATGTACAAGCTGCAATTTCTGCGTAGCCCGAACTGAACCATCTTTTGGAAAGGAAGAACGCTGCATTTTGCCCAAAATACAGCCTTCACAAACATGTTTTCCAGGTGCCTCAAGTTTGGGCAAAGAGGACACCATTTCAGATTTCTGCAGGCGTAACAAACTAGCAAAATTCAGATGACCAAAGCGTGCATGCCAAAGCTTTGCATCTGACATAGCCTGAGAATCATGAACTGCACATGCCGAATCATTCACAGATCTTTCATAGTCTATGAGCTTATACAGCCCACGACATAAAATGCCAGAAGCAATAATCACATCCCCATTTGAGAGATCATGGACTGTACACCTGTCATCAACAAATTTCACAACCAAGCCAATCTTGGCTAATGCAGAAACTGATAACAGATTCTTTTTGATCCCTGGCACAAATAAAGCATCTGACAAAGTGAAAGAACTACCATCAGCAGTAGTCAGAATGATCTTACCAACTCCCATAACAGGATAAGAGGAGTTATTGGCGCATGTGACAGTATTCCCTGTAGGGGCAGGCTCGAGTGAAGAGAAGAAACTGCGCTGCGAGGTAATATGTTTGGTCGCCCCACTGTCAAAGTACCAAACATCTGAGTCTACTGCAGACATGCATTGATCAGGAGAAGATGGGTCAAAACTGCATACAGTAGTAAACGCCCATTCTTCTTCCTGCACAAGATTTGCAGACTCTGTTTTTGGTGTAGAGGCCTCTGCAACAACCATTCTAGCCTCTTTCTTCTTTGCCTCTTTAGCAACCAGTTTTGGACAGTTCTTTATGATATGATCATTGCCTTTACAGTACTTACAAAACAATTTCTGCTTTTCTGATTTTTTCTCATCTTTGTCTTGGTTCTTTGAATGTGCAGCATTTGCAGATTTCTGCTTACTAGTAGAAGAGCTCCATTTTCCTTTGCCCTTTTGACTAGCCAGGAAAGCTTGATCTGCAACACGCATAATGGACCTGTTCTGCCTGGACTGATCTTCCTGCAATAGAACAGAGACTAATTCCTCAAATGACAAGGCATTCGGATTGCCTTTCATCATCAACCGAAGAGTAGAGGCAAAACTCTGATATGAATCAGGAAGACCATTCAGAACGGTCTGCACAAGTGAGCTATCTGGTATAACCTCATCAGCAGAAATCAATTGTTCCTTCAGGTCTTTGATCTTTGTAAGAAAACTGTCCATAGAATCACCTTCATTCATGTGCTCACTCTCCAACTGTTTTCGGAGGTAAGCAACACGAGCCTCATTCCTAGCCTGGTACAAAGTGGTAAGTGTATCCCAAGCATCCTTTGCTGTTCTGCAAGAGCGAATGTGAGGAATAATGGCACGTTTGACAGACAAAGCTATCAATGCATGTGCCTGGGCATCTCTGCCATCCCAACGAATCTGCTCTGCAGTAGGTGCAACAGAAACAGCTGCACGAACAGGAATCTGCGGAATATCATCTTCGACACCATCTTCATCAGCTCCAACACCTATATTTGCAGTACCTGTCGTTACAGGTGTAACAGGACGTCTTTCAACACCCTGCACAATGTTCCACAATCCTTTTGCAACCAGTACATGTTGCATCATATAAGCCCATAATGGGTAGTTGGTACCATCCAACTTATCCTCAACAGCCAACATACGGAATACATCACTGCTTTCAGCCATGGCCGGTGACTAAAATACCTTGATGCAGAAAATTGACTGTATCTAAAAAAGTTGAACGGAACTGCCCAAACGAGTTCTGCTAGACCTGTAGCAGACTTCGAGACGCTTAAACTGGCGAACAGAAACTGGTATATACCTTTGGCACAAAAGGACGAAATAGCCTGCACAAGCGCTGCGATAGTGCGTTCGGAGGCCGAAACGAGCTCAGATCGCGATTTTGGCACGACATAGCAAAGTTGTTTTGATCTCGAAAACACCCTGAGTATGCTCACCAAATTTCATGCGAATCTGAGACTGCAAACGGAGGAGTGTCGACAGCACCCTAGAAGAAGTGACGACCTGCTCTGATACCAATTATTGGAGTTAGACGTCTGCGGAAGCACGCGAACAGCACAAGGAAGAAGAAGAAGCTTGGAGCACAACACACAAGACTGAATGTATTACTAGAGAATGTACAAAGATAAGTAGCCCATTAGGGCAATAGGCGTATATACAAGCCGGGGGAAAAAAACCTCCTAAAGAGGGAAAAAAGTGCCCCGGCAGTCCTAGAGTGTTCACACACATCACTACCTAAATATATCAACATATCATATGTTTGTACTAGAGAACGATCACGAGCTCGCAATGGATAATCTCTAGCTGTTTCAATCTCTAAACTAGGAGGTAGAGTATTTCTAGAAATCTTTGCTTGTAATTGATGAATAGCAAGTCCATGACATGTATGAGCTATATTAACATTATGAGTATGATAATTATTATTATCATCATCATCGAGCAAGTATTCCTGTATATCAATAATAATTTTATTTTGTATATGGTTTTTAAATAAAATAATGACATTAATTTATAGAAAAAATACATACCCAAGCATTATCATGTTGATCAGGTGATGGTTGTTGGAAGATGCATTTTTGGAAGTCTTTTTGAGGAGAAATAATTGTAAAATGATAGAAATTTGTAAAAATATGTATACAAATGTTGTAAAAATAAGGAAGAGTCTTCCTTATGTAGAATAGAATCTTATGTATTTTTTCTAGAATTTTTGGAAACTCCTAGATAGCATATTTTTAGAATAATAGAGGAAAGGACCAAAATTCAAGTGTGAAAAGGGACACTTGAAAATGTATATAAGCTAATTTCCTCTATTATGAGGGGGTTGGTTAATCATTTGTGTATATGCTATCCAAGTGAATAGAGAAGGAGTTTTCTGCTGAAAATCGTGTTTCTCCTCTTTTGTGTGGTTTCTTTGATTTGTGAGTCTAGTTCTTGTGTATCCATGGAGATTTGTGAGCTTCTATTGTGTAAATCTGTAGAATGTGTATGAAGAGAGCTGAATACTGTTGTGTTGAGTGATGAGTTGATGTAAAATGGTGATGGAGCTGAAAATTGTATGTTTTCACAGAATCGCGATTGTCTCGTCTGTATGATACAGGTGATATTTTTTTATTTTGACTTCATAGTTGTGTTTTGCTGATAAAATAGCATGTAATAGACACCAAGATTGTAGAAAATGGTGGAGATTTGCTCAAGATAATCCAAACCCTAGAAATTCCTCTTCATCTTCACTATTCTCGAAAATCCAGCCATTATTCTCTTATTTCTTGGATTCTATCATCTTGAAGGGGTTTTGGTCTCAAGAATACTTCCAGGATTGACAAAATAAAGATGTCTTGTTGATTCTTTATGCTAAATGATTGGAGAGGACAACTCCAAAGATCAATAACAAACATTTTTTGGCGCCGTTGCCGGGGAGTAATTCAAAAGCTTCATTGAAGTTGGACCTTGCTGGATCTTCTATTGATGATGGTAACACACACAAGGAAAAGGTAACACTCTTTAATCAAGAAATGTGAACATGAAAAGGTAGATATTTTTTTTGTTTGTCTTTTGGGAAAAGAAAGCAATAGATCATCTTTTAGAATTGGATATGCTGAAATTTTTGTAAATTGATAGTTGCTCATTACATTGTTGAAGTAAAAGTGCAGGTGTGTGGAAGATTTGAGCCAAGAAAGCTGGAGATGAGGTTACATGTGTCTATTCTTGCATTTTTTTTAGAGTTCTTTTTTACCAAGTACTAGGCACTATTGTTGATCTTGGGAAGATAACATGGTTGCACTAAGGAAAAGTCAGTTAAAGTAGCTAGATGCAAGTGGAAATTCATTTGTTAACCAAATCTGAGCATAAATCTTGAGTTGATCTGCATTTTGAAAAGAAACATGTGATTGAGTTTATCTTTGCAAAAATTGCTTGCATTCCATAGCACATTTTCTTAGGAAAAATTTTCTCATGAACTTTTGTGATAGCCAAAGCCATAAGAAGTCATAACCAATCAAGGAACATAGGATCAGTAGATCACCAAAACAAGAAACCCTAAGAAAAGTGTTCACCTTTATTTTAGGGCAAAATATTAAAAAAAAATCCATAAAATGCATAAAAAACAATCAAACAAATTTCTTTTCTGCTTAGGAAGTTGCATTGGAGCTATGTGGATGAGAGTGATAGGGACCAAGTGAGAGAAAAGCAAAAAAATTTGTCAAAAATTAGCAAATTTGAAAAACACGATTTTCTGTACAACATCGCGATTTTCTGATTAATGATGGTGATTGTGAGGTAAACTTGCAGGTGATTGTGGAATTGGAGTTGATAAAGAATATTGAAGGGGAACAAGAGAATAGAATACTCAAATTTTTAGAAAATCAGAAGTTTAGAAAAAACACGATTTTCTGCACAAAATCGCGATTTTCTGCACAAAATCGTGATTTTCTGAGTAAGGATGTGATTTTGGTGCAACAGTACAGGAATTGGGTGAATTACAAAGGAGAGAAGGTATTGAAAGAAAGCAAGAAGAAAGAATTCTCAAAATTGCACAAAATAAGATCTGCAGAAAAAACATCGCGATTCCCAGAACACAATTTTCATCAGAAAATCGTGTTATTTACAATTGTGAGCAATCACGATTGTCTGGGAACAAAATCGTGAAAAACACGATTTTGCGCACAAAATCGTGAAAAACACGATTCTGAGCACAAAATCGTGAAAAACACGATTCTCAGCAGAAAATCGTGAAAAACACGATTTTGGACACAAAGTCGTGAAAAACACGATTTTGAGCACAAAGTCGTGAAAAACACGATTTTGAGCACAGAATCGTGAAAAACACGATTCTGAGCACACAATCATGAAAACACGATTTTAGTCACAAAATCGTGAAAAATCACTTTCTTAGGTAGAAAATCGTGGGAAACACAATTTTCAACAGAAAAGAGTGAAAATAACTAGCTTGAACACAAAATCGTGAAAAACACGATTTTGAGTCCAAAATCGTGAAAATTAGCTGAATGATCCTTAGGTCTGGGTGTTGGGTGTGTGTAGAAGTGCGAGAGACACACAAGAAGCACACACAAGGAACACAAACGCAGCAAGACACACGGAGAAGACGATGGCTGGAATAGCTCTCTCTATTGATCGATGAACTAAACTGAAGTAAGAGCTGAATAATGTCCCTAAGTACAAAGTACCACCACATATGAGAGTATCAAGTATGTGGTAACATGGGGAAAAAACCTCTAGCCAGCACTAGAGTAAAAAGTGCCCATGTATAGGGAAAAGGTTCACATCAAAGCTACTCGAGGAACACATAAGTGTAACAAACCCCCCTGGAGCGAATGATGTGAACACATACAGGGAGTGACAGATCAGCCCCCACAAGGTAACAAGCCTAAAGCTTTGCGAAAAGCTTCAAACTTTTCTCGTGGAAGAGCTTTGGTGAATATGTCTGCCACATTATCTTGTGTAGGCACATATACCAAATCAATATCTCCTGCATGAAGGCGCTCTCTCACATAGTGATAATGCACCTCAATATGTTTGGTCCGTGCATGAAACACTGGGTTTCGTGCAACAGCCAAAGCACTCTGACTATCTGTGAGAATATGCGTAGCAGCATCAATCTTCATGCAAAGATCCATCAATAGGCGTCTCAGCCATATACACTCCACTGTCGCTGTGAAAACTGCCCTGTACTCAGCTTCACAACTCGATGTCACCACTGTAGGTTGCTTCTTACTCAACCAAGATATGCATGAGTCTCCAAGGAAAAAGCAATTACCACTAGTGGACATGCGAGTAACATAACAACCAGCCCAATCACTATCTGTAAAAGCATGCAAGCATGGCTAAACATCTCTGCCATAAAAGAGACCTAAGCTCAAAGTGCCTCGAAGATATCTAAACACACGTTTCACCGCTTGCCAATGCTTAGTGCCAGGGCTATGCATGAATCGACTCAACTGGGAAACTGCATACTGTATATCCGGCCTTGTGTTGCATGCATATATAAGACATCCCACAACCTGCTGATAAAGAGAAGTGTCAAATGCATCACTGGAATCCTCAACTGAGAATCTAAATCCTGTCTCAACTGGTGTGGAAACTGGCTTGCAATCCTCAAAGTCAAAACGCTGAAGTATTTTTTCAACATACTTTGCTTGATGCATAACAAGTCCCCCCTCAACGGATACAAACTGGATGCCAAGATAGTAGCTCAAAAGACCAAGGTAAGTGACATCAAAAGTATGCTGCAAATCAGCCATAAGAATGTCAAGTTTTGCATCACATGACCCAGTCAAGAGTATGTCATCAACATAAAGAACAAGCACTATAAGATCAACCCCATTTTTGCGTACATAGAGTGTGCTTTCAATAGGACTACATGTGAAGCCAAGAGCAATCAAGTGCTTATGTATTTTGTCATACCATGCACGTGGAGCTTGCTTGAGACCATACAAGGCTTTATGCAAGCGACAAACCATATGCTCTTTCCCTTTCATAGCAAATCCAGGAGGTTGCTTCACATAAACCTCTTGTTGCAAATCTCCATTCAAGAAGGCTGTTTTTATGTCCAACTGATGCACTTTCCAACCTCGATGGGCAGCCAATGCAACCACGGTATGAATGGTAGTCATGCGTGAAGTAGGTGCAAAAGTTTCCTCATAGTCAATGCCATATTGTTGCGCATATCCTTTGGCAACCAATCTAGCTTTGTAGCGATCAATGCTACCATCAGATTTTCTCTTAATCTTATAAACCCACTTTGTACCAATGGCATTTTTTCCTTTTGGCAATTCACATAACTCCCAAGTACCATTCCTATGTATGGAATTTATTTTTGATTGCATAGCACTCATCCATTGTGGATCGTCACATGCATCTTCAAAAGAAAGTGGCTCTTCATTACATGCTGTAGCAATAAGAGAATAATCCACAAAATTACTTGATGCATGGTGAGAGCTTGATCTTGTTCTACCAAGTAAAGGTGCACTCAATTTGCTGTCCTGCAAAGTTTGTTTCAGCCACTTTGGCATAGATTGTGCACTCTTGATAGACATGCGTTCATTATGTAATACATCTTCAATATGTACATCATGCGTGGGCTGAATTTCATGCTCAGTTTCAGCCATATTTTGACGCAAATGTTCAGCCATATGTGGCTGAAAATTTCCAACAGTTTTGACAATTTTTGGCTGAATTTTTTCAGCCATGTTTGGCTGGAAATTCTCTGCATTTTCAGCCCTATTTGGCTGGAATTTTTCAGCCCTTTGAACCTCAGTTGGCTGGTCTACATGGCCATAGTCAAGCGCACCATTTTGGAACAAAGGCATGAGTGTATCGAACACATCTTTGAGCTAATTGTTGGCAGTTTTTTGCATTCAAGTCGAGGGAAAACTGAATTTTCAGCAAATACCACATCTCGACTCACAATAATTGTGTTCGTCAATGGATGGTACAACCGATATCCCTTACTTTCAGCACTATAACCAACAAATATACATTTCTTTGCCTTATCATCAAGTTTGTGAGGTTGTTGTGATGGCACAAGCGCATATGCCAAACAACCAAACACACGCATATGACTAACCATAGGCTTATGACCATTCCAAGCTTCATAAGGAGTGATGACTCTCAATGCTTTTGTAGGGCAGCGATTCAACACATAATTTGCACACATGACCGCTTCCATCCAAAATTTATGAGGAAGATGCTTTCCTTTAACCATACATCGTGCCATTTCAAGTAGAGTTCTATTTTTACGCTCGGCAACACCATTTTGTTGAGGTGTATATGGCACCGTACATTGGTGTGAAATACCTCTTTCACGAAGAAAAGCATTAAACTCATGTGACATGTATTCACCACCACGATCCGTGCGTAGAGTCAAAAGCTTTTGTGAAGAAAAATTTTCAGCCATAGCTAAAAATGCTTTGAAGCAATAAAATACCTCATTCTTTGCTTTCATAGGATACACCCATGTATGGCGAGTAGCATCATCAATGAAGGTAACAAAATATACATGCTTCCCAAAAGATGGAGTCTTGACGGGACCACATACATCACTATGAACAAGTTGCAATTTTCTTGTAGTGTGTGTTTGTCTATCTTTTGGAAAAGAAGCACGATGCATTTTTCCAAGATTGCAACCTTCACATGCATGCTTTTCAATGGACTCAAGTGTAGGCAAGCCAATAACCATGTCCTTCTTTTGCAAGTAGAGCAAACTATTGAAGTTTAAATGACCAAAACGAGCATGCCAAAGCTCCATTTCAGCCATGGAAGAAGTATGAGCAACTAAGGCATTCGAGGCAGCCCTCTTGTATGTATCCATGCGATACAAACCATTACGTAATGTACCGGACATCACGATAACATCGCCATTGCTGAAATCATGAACCATACACTTATCATCAACAAAGTGTACATGAAGTCCAGCTTTGGCAATCAACGGAACTGAAATTAAGTTCTTCTTGATACCGGGCACATACAATGCATTTTTTAAGAGAATCACACCTCCATTTGTAGCTGTAAGCTCAATTTCTCCTACTCCAATGATAGGATAAGAGGCATTGTTTGCACACACCACATGTCCTCCTTCAGGTGCATCTTTCAAAGAGGCAAAAAATCTTTTGCATGATGTTATGTGCTTTGAAACACCACTATCAAAGAACCAATCCGAATCAGCCTCACTCACAACCATACATTTAGAATGTAAAGAAGCATCATAATGACATGTAACAACACATGCCCAAAAATCTTGAGCCATGTTAGCTTCATCATTCTTTGCATTTGCTGAATTTTCAGCAATAGACATGCCCGATTCCTTCTTCTTTTCATTGCGTTTAGCAAGCTTTCTACACTCATCAATAGTATGACCAGCCTTCCGGCAATATTTGCATCTCTTCTTCTTTTGCAAATCACCATCATTAGAGGAATGAGTGGAAGAGGAAGCTTGAGGCTTTGGTTTTGATGAACCAAAAGCTGAACCATACTTGCTTTTCCATTTTTGTGAGATAGCAAGTGCTTGCGTTCCTTCAATCAAACCACTCCTATTCACTCTAGATTGCTCTTCTTGCAAAAGAAGAGACACAACCTCATCAAATGCATACATATTAGGATTTCCTTTTGCAACCAAATGAAGTGTAGTAGCAAAGCTTTGAAAAGATTCCGGCAATCCTTTCAACAATGTAGAAATGAGTGATGCATCCGGAATGATCTCATCTATGTTTGCCAATTGCTCTTTCAAGTCCTTGATGCGTGTCACATACACATCCACTGACTCATTTTCAGCCATACATACATCCTCAAGTTGCTTCCTCAAGTATGCAACACGTGCTTCATTACGCACGACATACAAAGAAGCAAGAGTATCCCATGCCTGTCGTGATGTAGAACATGACCGAATGTGTGGAACTATATGACGCTTCATTGAAAGCGCAATCAAAACATGAGCTTGAGCATCTTTTCCATCCCATCTAAGTTTCTCCTGTGTAGGTGGAGAAGGAGAAACCACTGTACTCGTGAAGTAAGAGCTGAATAATGTCCCTAAGTACAAAGTACCACCACATATGAGAGTATCAAGTATGTGGTAACATGGGGAAAAAACCTCTAGCCAGCACTAGAGTAAAAAGTGCCCATGTATAGGGAAAAGGTTCACATCAAAGCTACTCGAGGAACACATAAGTGTAACACAGGGAACAAACTAAATTCACTTACTAGTCGGGACCTAGGAAGGAAGGAGATAGAGTCAGTAGTAGGGGAAGGGCAAGAAAGAAATTTAGGGCAAGAAAACAACATGGAAAATTTAAATGAAACAAATGAGCCCATTGAAACTAGGGATTACAGAAATATTCTCAAGTACATGTACACAAATAGGTTTGGCACCTATGTATATCAAGATGGAATGCATAAGTTTCTCATTACATTGAGAAACTTAGAAGCTCCCCTAAACATAACACATGTAGCCCAATTCAAGGATGGTAGGTATGAGGATAGGCAAGGGTGTGTATATATCTTCTCCCAAGACCCAGAAAATTCAAATGACTTAGGGCAATGTGCTGACAAAGGACCTTGGGAACATAACATGGGACAACCAAATTTACCTAGACCAAATGAAAACTACACTACTACTGAGCAACCAAATGGGAGGAGGACACATGTTTCACCAAATCCCTTTGACAAGGAACCAGAAGGATATAATGAATTTTCACTTAGAAGAAGACATCATTGGCAACCTCAGGGTAGAATGCTTAGACCATATCAAGTAGCCAAATGTATGAAAAATTAATATGAAGGGTATTCAGATCCCCATGCTCATGCTGCAGAGTTTAGGCAGTTAATTAGAGCTGAGGAGGTGGAAGATTACAAAGTTCAATTTGAGGCATTTGGTCTAACCCTAATTGGACCAGCATTATCATGGTTCATCCCTTTGAGAAAAGAAATGTACCTAGATATTGAATCCTTTCTAGAAGCCTTTATTGGGGAATTCTCAAAGACTGGGATAAAACATAGCACAACCACCCTAATACACAATTTTAAACAACAAAAAGATGAAAATGTCAGAGAGGCAGCCAGGAGATTTAAACAATACATAGACAGATGCCCTAAAGAGGAAGTACCTTCCATGGCTAAACAAGTATCCCTATTCATAGAAGGGTTGAGAAGTGCTCAATTGAGAACCCTAGTATACTATAGGAGATGTACTGATCTAGGAGCTTGTGAAAAAGAAGCAATAGATTTGGAGGATAACAGAGGCCAAGATTTGTTAGCTTTTGATCAACCCAGATCATATGAAGACAAAATTCCTCCAGCAGAAGAGTTGGCTCAGGCCATTGCTAAAGCCCTAGAGGTAATCACTAAAACTAATTTGATAAACTCCAGGCTAAACACAAATAAAAAATGCTACAATTGTGGAGAAAGTTATCTGATACAACATTGCCCATATCAAAAGCCTCCACATTTGCAAGATAGAAAAACACTCAAATACTGTACACTAGAGAGGAAATGGACCAACCATACTAGGGAGGAATGCTTCTATAATAAACAACCCATAAAGGAGAGAGACTATGGGAGCCAAAGAGAATCAGTGTATAGTGAACAGCCAAGACCTGTGCTAGGGCAACAACCTCCTATACCAACAAACGTAGTGCCAATCAAATACACACCAGTAGAGGAGGGAAACTCAAGAACAAAGTCACCATACAAGGAAGATTATCAATGGAATGAGGGATATCAAGAAGAATGGGAAGGTTATGACTCAAGGGAGCCAGAATTACAAGCTTTAGACTTGGGAAATGGAAGAATTGAGATGGACACTGCCACTTTCATGTATATAACAAACAATTACATGTCCAATCAAAAACCTCAATTCAAAGGACCAAAGATAACTTGTTATAGGTGTGGCGGAGATCATTTCATTAGAGACTGTCCACAACCCCCTACATTAAGAATAGAGGGAGCATATTGTAAGGATTGTGGCAGGGAGCATTTGATAAAGGATTGTCCAAAAAATCCCCAAAAACAACAAAACACACCTAATAACATACCACTAAAAGAAGTCAGTATCATGGAACAGGGAGAATTGAGTGATAGTGATTTAGTGGAAGTAAATGCTATAACAAGATCACAAACAAAACAACAAAGAACAACTAAGGAACAAAATGAAGGTTCAGTCTCAAAGGTAAAGAAAAATAGACAGAAAGGGAAATGGGAGAGGAAGCAAAAAATGAGTAAAAATATTGAAGAAGAAAATAGGGAACAATCAAACAATACTTCTCCTCCAAAGACACAGACTTAGTTGGAAATGGGAAATTCAAAAAGTCTAGACACTCTGATAAAAGCATAGAAAGGAAGAATTCAAGAGGGACCAAGCCCTACTGATCATACAATGGCATATCCTATGCGAGACTTAGAACATGAAAGAATGCAGAAGTGTAAACAGATCATTCGGGAAGTACAACTCAAAATGGGGGAAGAAGGCAATTCTCAAAAAACAGTTGAAGAATCTGAGACAACAAAAACAAGAAGAAAGAGTATCAAGGAAGAAAACCCACAAGTAACACTTCAAGTGAATGTAGACAAAAGATGCACAATTCTGTATCACACCACATGGGAAGATTTAATAAAACAAAATCCTCACCTACAGAACCAAGTGAAAACATGGGAGACAACACCAGAAGATCTTCAACCACAACTACAGGAAATGGAGGAGTTATGGTATATTCCCATTGATAAGATAGGAGGATATTGTGAGGGAGAAGAGGGAAACTCAACTTTAAAAATACAATTTGGTAAAAACCAGGCCAAAGCCATTTTGGATAGTGGATCAGGAGTGGCCATCATGACTAAACAAACTTGGGAAAAATGGGGAAAAAATGAATTATTACCCACAAAAATGAGATTGCAACTTGCAGATGGACATATAGAGAAACCCCTAGGAATATGGGAAAAAGTGATTGTGGACATATGTGGAATAGAGATAGAACATACCTTTGCTATAGTTGAATTCCCACAATCTACTTCATATGAAATTATCCTAGGAAGACCATTCATGAGACAAATGCAAATTGTACAAGATTGGGGTAATGATTGCTTATATCTGCAGAGCAAAGGAAGAATAACCAAAGTAAATCTAAAGAATGGGCACTACTGTGACATATCACCTCAAGAGTGGTATAAAATTCATCAGAATCAAGAGTTGAGTGAGGAATCAGAAATAGAGGACCAGGATGAAACTGAATCATCAGTATGGAAGTGCAATATGATAAGAAATCTGACCAATAGGAAAAGGAGATTAAGAAAAGAGGATTGTGTGGAAGAAAGGAAGTTACAAGATGAGAATTATGTACCTCAACAGTTCAAGGATGAAGAATTTGAGCCCTATGGGTGGAATCAAATCTTGGCTACCATGGATCTAGCCAGTGATGAATATGTAGGAGTGGAATTTCAAAATGAAGAAGGATATGATATTTTTCACATTGGAATACAAATGATAAAGGTATCGAGAACAGAAGAGGACATAGAAGAAGAAATGATATTAGAAAAAGGAAAGACACAATTTTTGGAGGAAGTAAAAGCTGAAGATGCTATTAAGGATAAAATCTCAGGTAAGTACAAGAAAAATAAACACAAGGAAATAGAGGAAAACCAAGAGAATGAGAAGAAGACAAGAGAAGTGAACAAAGATCAACAGTTTGATGTACTAGAAAATTTCAAGACTTATGAGTTGGAAAATAGACTACTTCTCAGAAGGAAACCTAAGAGGGAAAAGAAGAAAGGAGAGGCTTATGATAATGAGGAAGAAACTAAAAAGATCATGATCACTCAGGATGAGGGAGAAGAAAGACACATTATAGTGGCTGATGACATGACAACTCAAGAAGAAGAGTCACTAAGTTGGCAAGAAAATATAGGGATGTATTTGCTTATAGCTACAAGGATTTGAAAGGTATTGATCCTAAAATCTGTGAGCATAAGATTCCTATTACACCTGAAGCAAAACCTAGTAAACAGAGACATTACACATTTAATGATAAATACTCTGCTAAGATAAAGGAAGAAATTGACAAGCTATTAGCTGCCAATTTCATCTATGAAATTGAGTATACAGAATGGATATCTCCTATAGTTGTGGTACCAAAAAAAAATGGGAAACTTAGGGTATGCATTAACTTGAAAAAGGTAAATGCAGCAACTATAAGGGATAACTATCCACTGCCTATAACAGATCATCTTCTAGAGAGAGTTGCTGGGAAGGAGGTTTATAGTTTTTTAGATGGCTTCTCAGGATACAACCAAGTGCCCATAGCATTGGAAGACCAACATAAAACTACCTTCTCCACAGAATGGGGAATCTATGCCTTTAGGGTTATGCCCTTTGGGTTAACCAATGCTCCAGCAACTTTTCAGAGATTGATGTGTCATATCTTCAAAGAGTTCCTGAGAAAAGTAATGGAAATCTATGTGGATGATCTTTGTACTTTTTCATTAAAAAGACAAGATCACTTGCAGGATTTAGAGAATATGTTCAGGAAATGCAGAACTTATAGAGTATGTTTAAATCCAGAAAAATGTGTATTCTTTGTCAGACAAGGAAGAATGCTGGGTCATATAGTCTCTAAAAATGGAATTTCAACTGATGAGAAGAAAATAAAGGCCATAATAGAGCTTCCAAGACCGACAAGTGTAAAGGAACTTCAAACTTTCATGGGTCATTGTGGGTACTATAGGAAATTTGTACACAAATTTGCTGACATAGCCAAACCCTTATATGCCCTAATTACAAAGTTTGAGTGGACCAAGGAGTGTGACAAAGCTTTTGAAACTCTAAAAACTTGTTTGGTAACAGCCCCAATTCTGAAAACACCTCAATGGGACAAAATTTTTCATGTTCATGTGGATGCTTCCAATTATGCTTTGGGATGTGTGTTAGCACAACCAATAGAAGGAAGCAAGTTAGATTTTCGAGTGGCCTATGCTAGTAGACAACTAAATCTAGATGAGAAAAATTACACAACCACTGAAAGAGAGGGATTGGGCATGGTATTTGTTGTAAAGAAATACAGACATTACCTTTTGTCCAACAAGTTTAAGTTCTTTGTAGACCATCAAACTCTGTTATATTTGGTAAATAAACCTTGTCACACAGGGAGAATAGTCAGATGGTTTCTTTTGCTAATGGAATTTGAGTTTGAAGTGGTGGTCAGACAAGGGAAAACACATTTGAGAGCAGATCATTTATCTCGAATCCAGTCTGAAGAACCCAGTTCACCTTTAGATGAAAATCTGCCAGACACTTATCTCTTTAAGCTAGAAAGTGTTCCTGAGTGGGCCATGACTTTGGTACCATTATTAACATTGGGACCTTGTAGAACAATTGGGAATAATGCACACCTAGTATTGCAAAGCAAGAACTTCATGTTACTAGCTGGGCATTTGTACCATCTCAACCACACAGGCATATTAGAATATTGCACTCCTGAGGAGGAGCAACAAGAATATCTAAGGAGAGCTCATCATTGGAACCCTTGCACTCATGCTTCTAGGGTAGTCACCCTAAGAAATCTCAATAGAATGGGGGTACATTGGCCTAATAAAATTCAAGATGTATCAAAATACATTGCCAATTGCAAGAAGTGCCAAACATTGCAAGATTCAGAATTCATCACTCTATATTGGTTCCAAAAAAATCCAGATTGGAGTGAAAATATCATTGAAGAATTGAGAAGGAAGGAGAAAGGAAAGCAGATGATAGCTGGTACAGATTCAAAGAATTTACAAGCAATCTCTGAGGAATATCAATTGATAGGGGAACAATTGTATAAGAGAGGAATGGATGGATACCTAAGAATTTGTGTTCCTGAGGATAAATATCTGGAAATGTTGGAAATGGCACACTCAGGAGTGGCAAGAGGACACTTCTCAAGTGGCAGAACTGCTAGACTCATTTTATATTTTGGCTTTTGGTGGCCAACGCTATTTCCTGATGCAAGAATCTATGTAAAAAGGTGTGATGTCTGTCAAAGGGTAAGTCAACCAAACAGAAGAAATGACATGCCATTGGTTCCATTAATTTCAGCTAGAGCCTTTAGCAAATGGGGATTGGATTTCATTGGACCTATACATCCTACAGCAAAACAATCCCATGCTGAATACATCATAGTGGCTACAGACTATCTGACAAAGTGGGCTGAGGCCAAAGCCACAAAGAGAAATGATGCTAATACTACTGCCAGATTCCTATATGAAAACATTATCACCAGATTTGGACTTCCAATTGAATTAGTAAGTGATAGGGGGACTCATTTTGTAAACCAGATCATAGAAAACATCACTGAATATTTCCTGATCAGCCATAGGAAGTCAGCCCCATATCACCCACAAGCCAATGGGCTAGCAAAAAGTACTAATAAAGTACTTTGTACTGTACTATCAAAATTAGTGAACACAAACAGGAATGATTGGGATCTACAACTTAATCATGTCCTATGGGCTTATAGAGTGGCTTATAAAATTGCAATAGGGAATACACCATTCAATCTAGTATATGGTCAAAATGCAGTTTTACCTATGGAATTCCTTATTCCAACATTAAAAGTAGGAAGTCACTATAATTGGACTGGACATGAACTATCAGAAAGAGTAATGGAATTGGAAAAGTTAGGAGCATCTAGACTCCAGGCCATTATGAGTTTATATGTGGACAAGAAAAGGCAAAAAGCTTATCATGATGTCCACATAAAAGAGAAAGATCTACAGGTAGGAGATCTAGTATTGGCTTACACAGTCAAGGAACATCAGAAAAAGTTCCAGAAAAAAGGACATGGACCATATATTATACATCAGATAAGCAACAATGGAGCCATTCAACTAGCTAATATAGATGGAGAAATCATGCCAAACTTCATAAGTGGATGTAGAGTTAAGAGGTATGATTGCCCATTAACTGTTGATGAATGGAGAAGGTTGCAACAAGCCCAAAACAGGAAAAGAGAAGAAAAGGACATTATTAAAGAAGCTCAACAGGAAGCTATGGAAAGAATAAGGAAAATCAATGAGCTTAGGGAAATCTATCTGTGTGAATCTCCTCTCAAACCAAAGGAACATGTCCCTGTGATGATAATGGATTTTCAAAATGAAAACATTAGGGTTTTGATAGATTTTGGAGCACAAGTAAATCTGATTAGTTCAGCCCTGGTAAGTAAATTCAACATAAAAAGAAAAGAAAGTAGAACCCTAATAAAAACATTGGAAGGTCAAATAGTACAGAGCATGTCTTCACTGACTATTGAAGTAAAGTTTAATGAATAATATATGAAAATAGACTGTGAAGAATGGCCAGATAATCTGATGACTGAAGAAGTGATTTTAGGTCAACCAAGGCTTCAACAAGGTAAAGTGATCTTGGATTTTGAAAAAATGAAGCTTAATTTGAACTTAAATGACAAAAGGTTGTTAATATTTCTATTGAGTAATGAAAAACAGGAAATTCAATCAGATGTGCATGATATACACTTTGAAGGATTCACTTTTGCACTTGAGGATACACAGACAGTACCAATACAAATCTTAAAAGATCAAGCTTCATATACTTCAAATCAGCAAAGGATTGGAAGAACAAAGAAGGGTGAAGGGATGAGAAGAGGATGGCAATCATGGCATGGTCCAAAGAATCAAAGCATCAGAGCAAAAAACACATGGAATCAAAGACTACAACAGGTCTCCTCATTGAAACAGGAATCAAGGACAAAATGGATATGGAGACCAAAAATTTCTACAAAGTGCTTGTCCAAAGGGAATGGTTGTTTGCTGGGAACCAGACCAACTGGAGTCAGGAAGTACTGGGTTAAAAAATCAGAATTGGTCCAGTGGAAAAAAAGATCATCCAAATTTGATCTATATCTAGAAAATCACAACATGTTGAAAAATTATGAAAAATTACATATTAAACCTGATTTTCTTCTCTAAAAAAAGAGAATTAGGAGGGGAAGAAAAGAAAGAAAAAATTATTATGAAAAAAAAAGAAAACGAAATAGAAAAAGTATTTGAAAAAAAGAGAAAAAAAAATCATTGCTAAAAAAAAAGGGGAGAAAAATCATATCATTGATTGAAAAAAAGAGAAAGAAAAATTGAGAAAAAATTGTTTATTTATGTTGTTTTTTACAAAAATCTTATGTCACAAAGCAAAATCTAGGTAGAAGAGTAGTAGAGATTTATTTATTTTTTATTTTTTATTTTTTAATTTTTGGATTAGTTAGTTTTTTATTTTTTGATAAATGATTTGTTTTTTCAAAAAAGTGATTAGGAAAGGAGACTGCACTAGACATCTTGCTACACCTGTGATGATCACTTTTTGAGTTTTTTTGGAGAAATGGAATTTATTTTTTATTTTATTTTCATTCTTATGTCATGACATCTAAAAATAAATTCCTACATATTCCTCTTTGATTTCTTGCAACTTATGTGGGTAGAGTTTTTTCTTTGTGTATTTTACTTTCCTTAGAAAATGGTGAATACAAAGGAGTTACCAATTCATGACTTCAAGGCAGAATCAGTGGTTTTATCAAGAGACCATTGGTTTCTAGACAGTGAAGCTGCAGAGGAATAGGTAGACTTAGAGTCAGATGAAGAATCAGAAATTCCAGACGCTAAGAAGGTGGTGAAGGAACTTAAGGAGACTCTAAACATAATTGGCCACCACATATTTACAATGGGAGTAGGAGGGTATAAGTATACAATGTTGTGCCAAGAGTTCTACAGGTTCTAGAGAGTGGCAGTCAATATGAAAAGATGGAAGGCAGTAGGATTGCACAAAGTATTGGAAGAACCTATTTTTTTCATTGATTTTGAGAGGGTATCACAAGTAATGAACAGTTTGACAGAAATAGGGAGAGGTAATGATGCCTATTTCATATGCAAAGTAAAAAACAGGGATAATCAGGAAGTAGGTATCACTATCAAGGCAGAACACATCAGAGCAGCACTGCAATTCTACACAATGGGAACCAAACTTGATCCGAGTTTTGTCAAAAAGAATAAGGAGACTTACACAGGATATGTAAAATTCACTGATTTTAAAGGAAGGGAGAATGAAGAATATGTTGTAAGGATGTTCTTACAATTCTTTTGTTTTCCAAAATTACCAAGGTATACCATGCCGCATAAGTCAGTGACATTGTTGATGTTCAATAAAAAAGATAGAACCAAACCTTTCGGAGTAATGGATGTCTCACCTTACATCCATGAACAGCTGAAGGAAGCAGCAAAACACTGGGAACAGAAGAAGTTCATGAATGGAGCCCAGTTCTTAACAAGAATCATTTATCATGTTCTAGGGATGGAAGATCAACTAAAATTGGCTCCATAGGCACAGTATTTCAGAAGCCTTATGGCTGGAATCAAGAGTCCTCCAAGGAAATTGACTGAAAGGGAAACAAAAGGACAAACTCGCATGAGGGGAACAGGTATGAAGAAGAAGATGGTATCTGAAGAAGTAATTCCTGTAAAGAAAAGAAGGTTGGACCCACGGAAGGTGGAACTGGAAATGGAGGAAGCTACAATAGAGGAATATGAGGAGGCACAAAAACAGGTTCAATCCTCTAGTGAACCTCACCCACCCCAAACAAGCAAAGAACAGTTATACACCTATTTAACCCAAGGGAATAACAAAAGAGCTATGTATGAGGCTCAATATCAGAAAATGTTGGAAGATTACTCATGCAAAGCCACAGACTGGGTTCAAGAGGAGGTGGAGCACTATGAAGCACTTCATGACCAAATGATGACAGCTGAAACAGAAGAAGTGTTTGTCAGAAAGGAAGTTGAGTTACTAGCCTATTTTAAGGAATTACAAGGACCTCCAGAGACCAGAACCACTATAGTGGTGAAAAAGAAGGTTCCTAGGAAACTAGTACAAAAGAAGAAATTGACCAAGAAGGGAAAGGGCAAAGCCTTAGTTGAAACTGTGATCACCAAAGAGAGGAAGGAAGTAACTGAAGAAGAAATACAAAAGTCATCTATTGTGGAAGAAGTATCAAGACCCACAGAACCAGAAATAGGAGGACCTTCACACTTTTCATCTGATTCTGACAGTGATATTGAGAGCTTTCTGTTAAAAAGTTTAAATTTGTCAATACCTAATACTCCTAATGTCATGACACAGACATCTGAGAAACAAAAGACACCTGAAGAATTGAAGAGGAAGTCTCAGGAAAAGGAACAGGTAGAAAAACAGCTCAGTCTGGAAGATGAAAGAAGGCTAATAAAGGGAAAAGCAATAATGATAGAACAAGCAAGGGAAATAAGGGAAGAAGTTAGTTGTGGATTAGTACATACTGGGGTGAAATCCATATGGACAAAACCTTCACAGACCTACTTCAAACTAGAGGAGAGCATAGAAGAAATGGCCAAGAAGGCACAAGTGAGCAGCTCAGTTATAAAACAAAAGGGCACAGATCAAGACCCACTACAGGAAACAGAGGAAATATTTGAAGAAGGCAATGTTCAAAAGGTTACAAGGAAAGTAGTGGAAAAGGAAATCATTCAGAGTATAAAGGATGTCCTGCATGATTTGAAGAACAATGAGGAATTTACCTCCAATGAGGATCAAGAATAAGAGGTGGCAATGGACTTCATGGACATTGATGAGCAGGAAGAAGAATACAAAAAGGAAAGAAGTAATGATCAGGTGAAAGATTTTCAAATAACTGAATCAGTTAAAGCCCAAGAGAAGGAAAGACAGGAAGAACAAGCAGGTGGATGTCAGGGAAACTTTGGTAAGGAAACTAAATATAACCTGTTCCAGGAAACTCTAGGCGAGGAAAAGGAGATGCCAACAAAGGAAGGTTACCTTTCTGAAGAGACTCAACAGGTATTGGAGAAAGAAAAGGTACAAGAAATAAAGCCTATTTTAGATATATTAGAGCAAAAGAATTCAGATGTTCAAGAAGACATGGCAGATTCAGAAACATTGGACACCCATCCAAGCCATGAAGAAAACAAGACCAAAATTATAGAATATGAAGCCAAAGAGTATAAGATCAGCATGTCAACTCATTATGAATAACATTGAACAGTTCAGACCCTCTAGCCGAAACATGATTATTTCAGGGATGGTGGCAGAGTCAGAATTTGAAAAAGGCAGTATGATTATTAAAGAGCATAAAAGGGAAAAGGAGCAAATGGCAGAGCAACTGAGGAGGATTCAAGAGAAAAATGAAGAATTTTCCAATAAAATAATTGCTTTGGAAGAGCTGGAAGTACAGAAGCAAAATAAGATTCAATACTTGGAAGAAAAGAGTATGCAACTAACAGAGCAGAACAATAAATTGGAAAAAGAGTTGAGAAAGATTGAGGGAAGATATAGAACTCTGCAAACTTCCTATCAAATTTTGACTAAAGCTAATGAAGAAATCAATAAGCTGCTATTGGAAGAAGGACAATTGAAGGAGGAAAGTCAGACAACCCAGTTTACAGAGGAGGAAAAAGAAGGATTACAAAAAGAAATTCAGAGATTACAAGGAGAATTGAAAGAAGCCCAAGAACTAGAAAAGTAGGCTAGCACACATGCTGCTACATCTATGAGAGGGTATAATAAACTATACATGGATATGGAAAAGGAAAGGAATGATTGGCAGATAAAGAGAGAAAAGGAACAGAATGAATGGAAAAAAGAAAGAGAACTATGGGCACAACAGAATGGAATGATGACTATAGAAGAATTGCAGAAGAAATTGGATAAACCACAAATTCAAGAAGGCACACATGTGGAAACTACATATGCAGAAGAATATGAGGTAGACAATATTGAGGGAATACAACATGACAGTGAGCAAGCAGACAAAAGATTAGAAGGAGAATATTCAGAAGAGTTTGTGAAAAAATTGCTGACAACTAGAGATTCCAGAATAGAATTTATCAGGAAGATGCATGATGAGTATGAAGAGCAAATTGTCACATTTGCATTAAATAAGGGCATCAATCCAGATCAGCATCACTGGGCTGCAGATGGATTGGGAATACCGTTTTGTATGATTTTGGAGAGTATAAAGAATTATCAATTGGCCAGAGTTGGGCTACCTCCAAACAAATACCTTGAGTATGAAGAGGACATCAATGTCACTAAAGAACTATTTGAAAGGGCCAACCCTAAATGGAGAAATAAATGGTTGGATGCCAACAAAGAATGTAGGAAAATCTGGAAAGAGGCACCTCTTCATTTAAAGATCAATCCAGCTTATTGTCCAGTGGCCCGAAGGAGAGAATGGACAATTTTTTGGGATAGAAGAAAAGAAGGTCAGATTCCACCTAAGTGGTTAAATTTCCCGAAAGTAGTAGGTCCAAAAACAGGCACATGGCCTACCAAGAGTTACATGGTGAATACTGCTGAGTCTGTAATAACTACATACAAGGATGTCAATGACCCCGCTTGCATACTACTTATAAGAATAATGAGATTAATTTTGGCTTGTATAGAAACCTATACTGACACAGATATCAGAACATTGAATTATATCGGCTTTAATTCTCCGACCGATGCATTATTATTTGACTTGAGCGAAACGGCTGACAGAATCTGCTTAATGGCCTATTACAGCAGAGTCATATTTTTGGGTAGTCATTACTTACAGATTTTTGAAGATGCCTTTGATTACAGGTTTTTTGAAAGGGAATCAGAGATTTTTGGAAATCTATTAGTTGTTACGAAGTCCAGACTTACAGCATATGAAGCTGCCTATACAGAGTACTTGAAAAAGGATGTCATATATAAACCAGAAGCTGCAGTACAGTGGAGAAAGGCATTATTCAAGATGGTCAATAATCTAAATATTACAGAAAGAAAAAGTCATGATTTGCTATCACAAGTATATCAAAGAAAGAAGAAATGAAGAAAAGTGATCAGTGCAAAAGAGCAGGAAAATCTTCCGTCAGGAGCCAAAAGGCTTAGGAGGGGAAGGATGTTGGAAGATGCATTTTTGGAAGTCTTTTTGAAGAGAAATAATTGTAAAATGATAGAAATTTGTGAAAATATGTATACAATTGTTGTAAAAATAAGGAAGAGTCTTCCTTATGTAGAATAGAATCTTATGTATTTTTTCTAGAATTTTTGGAAACTCCTAGATAGCATATTTTTAGAATAATAGAGGAAAGGACCAAAATTCAAGTGTGAAAAGGGACACTTGAAAATGTATATAAGCTAATTTCCTCTATTGTGAGGGGGTTGGTTAATCATTTGTGTATATGCTATCCAAGTGAATAGAGAAGGAGTTTTCTGCTGAAAATCGTGTTTCTCCTCTTTTGTGTGGTTTCTTTGATTTGTGAGTCTAGTTATTGTGTATCCATGGAGATTTGTGAGCTTCTATTGTGTAAATCTGTAGAATGTGTATGAAGAGAGCTGAATACTGTTGTGTTGAGTGATGAGTTGATGTAAAATGGTGCTAGAGCTGAAATTTGTCTGTTTTCACAGAATTGCGATTGTCTCGTCTGTATGATACAGGTAATATTTTTTGATTTTGACTTTATAATTGTGTTCTGCTGATAAAATAGCATGTAATAGACACCAAGATTGTAGAAAATGGTGGAGATTTGCTCAAGATAATCCAAACCCTAGAAATTCCTCTTCATCTTCACTATTCTCGGAAATCGAGCCATTATTCTCTTATTTCTTGGATTCTATCATCTTGAAGGGGCTGTGGTCTCAAGAATACTTCCAGGATTGACAAAATAAAGATGTCTTGTTGATTCTTTATGCTAAATGATTGGAGAGGACAACTCCAAAGATCAATAACAAACAATGGTGCACGCTCAAAAGTACCATACTTTACCTCATGTTCAATACATTCCAATCTTGGTCTTTGATATGTGCCATAGCAAGAGTTACACCAACATATAATATGCTCTTGATAGTAAAACTCATCATAATTCCTATCAGAGGACACATGTGAAGTCATTGCATCGGTAGGAGGTGGTGGAGTGCCCTCTCATTGATCAAAATCTGATTATAACAAGAAATAAAAAAATATATCAGTTATGTATCTATCAAAATATATTTAAAATTAAAAGTTTGATATACTTACAGTATATCATCCTTGCATGATTACGAGACAGTGGTGGAGTTCCATCTGATTGATCGGAATCTACAAATAATGGTATTTGATATTAATAATTTGATTATTTACAAACATAAACATTCACATGTACATATCTACACATACACACATATTCACATATACACATATACACATATACACATACACACATATTCACATATACACAAATACACATTATTGTGGGATAAATGCATGTATTTTGCATGAATGAGTGTATACGCATGCATGTGTATGTGTATGGATATATGTGGATATATATATGTGTGTTTATATTATATGTATGTATATGTGTATATGTATGCATATATGTATGTGCATATGTTTGTCTGTATATGTGTATGTGGGTATGTGTATCTGTACGTGTGTATATATGTGTATGTATTCTGATTCTTTTTTTCTATTTGAGATTAAAATAACAGGAGATATTGTATGGTGGAAAAAAATAAGAGGCGATCTAACATAACACCTGAGATGTGGCAATTTTTTCGTAGGTGAAGTGTGCCAAGATGAGACAAAGCATCACCCTCATTGAGATAGCAATTGAATAGGCCTCGCCTAAGTAGTCCCCTTAGTGATGTGGTGTCCTTGGGAAGGTATTCTGGATGTTTCCTTATGATTGGGTTGTTAGCTAACTGGAGGTCACCCCCAATTGAGGAGGCAAGACACAAGGCATCTCCTTTGATGCACTCACCATGATTTGGGCATCACCCTAAGGGATGACCCCAACTTAGATGATCCCCAACTTCGTGAAGAATTTGCTCCAAGCTTTTGCGAGAGTGCCCCAAACAAAGGGCCAAGATGGTGCTTGAAGACAAAACCCGAAGGACTCCAAGTACTCATGCCATATTGAGAGGGAAATATACAAGATCAACCACTACATAGCTTCATTGCTTGAGAAAACTTCTATTATCCTTCACTAAGAATGCTCTTAGTTTTTGCCCCAAGACTAACCACCACATCAAGTCTTTGCACAGTCTTGGTGCAACCACTCATTTATTTTATTCCAATCACACAAAACATCTCTTCCTTGGCCCTTGAGTGTTGGCCATAAGGCCTCCTCTTTATTCCTCTACTCATGTCATCAAATCTTTTTAGAGATATAATGTCCATCATCCAAGTTCTCTTCTGAGCCATAGCGTCCATCTTCTTGATGTTTCTATCTTTGTATTTGGATTACTCATTGGAGTACTCCAAGTACCTTGCATGTGAGGCTTTGTCCTCCAATGGCATTCCATAGCTTGAGTGTGCTTGTTTCTGAGTTTCTTCCTTGCTCTAGTTTTACTGTAGTCTAAGATGAACCTTACCTTTGTGATATGTTTACAAGGTACTATAACCATTTTGCCTTGTGGGCTACTCCAGAGATAGTTGCGCTTCTCTTCAAGTTGCATGTCCTGCAAGAATGCTTCTTCTTCATTAATAGAGGGAGGAAAAGTAGTTATCTCATTTTTTTCATTGCCTCCATGGTCCATTTTGAGAAGATTTCATGAAAGAGGGCCTTGTTTGGTACCAACGAATCATAGGGTGTATGGCCAATCATGTTTTGCATATTTTAAGACAACATCCAAGTAGTCATTGACCTTGGTTTGTTCACTTGGAGAAAGGAGTGTAGTGATCCTCTATGGTAAAATTTGATCAGTGAGGTCAAGTGGCCCACTTCGTGGTCTCTTCCTCTCTAGAGATGCTTGCAACATTTGAAATCAACAAGCTTGCTCTAGAGAATGAGTCAGTTCTTTAGAGAACGTTAGACCATTTCAAACTAGGGAAGGCTCCTTGTCTACTTGGCCACTCTTGCTAGGTGCCGAATTTCGGGCTCAAGATGTCCACTTGGTCAACCCTCGAAGAGGTTCCCACTTTGCAAGAGAGGTGCCCAACCTCAGCTTCATGGTGCCCAATCCTAGAGAGTTGCCAAATTTGGACGTCATGGCACCCAATTTGAGAGGTGTCCAACCTAGGTTTCATGGCACCTAATTGAGAAGTGTCCAACCTAGGCTTCATGGCACCCAACATTTCTCTTGGAGTCTGTTTCTTCTCTGTTGCACTTCTCTTCCAAACAATTTTTCATTGTTACAACATTCCTTGTGTTGATTTCTTCTAGCCTCTGGAATGGCATGCTACCCCACTGTATTTCTTATTTAGAATATTTTTGGCTCTCTGTAGCCATTTGGAGTGATATGAAGTTGGATTTTTTCTCATATATGTGCATTGGCTATTTTCTTCTACTTGGTGTCTTAATTGTGTCTTTATTGTCAGTTAGTCTACCTTCACACAGAAATGTTACAGGTATACTTTGGAAGAACTCCCCTTGTTTAGAAGCAATACTGGATTGTGGTTAGAGAGGGCTCTCTTATAGGTTAGTATAGTCCTAAATTTGGATACGCCAGTACCTCCTCTATAGTTTGACACACCCGATGGGATGTTGCATTTCTGTGTAAGGTACCTAGTATAGTAAACATTTGTGTTTTGCATTGATTTTCCTTGATTTTTGCATCTTGTGAAGTGGGTACATGACCCACACTCGAGTAGACAGAGAGCGTCCTCGTGTCCAAAGAAGCCTCAAGAAGTTATCTTTACCTTTGGCTAGTCAACTTAGCACTCCTCTACCCTTAAATTTGTCCATTGATTTGGTTTCAACCCCACTCTCAAAAGAGAAGCATACAATGACATTAGATTTCTCTTCAAACCCTTTAGAGGAAGCACAACCACCAATGGAGGACCGTTCAAATCTACTCTCAAGGTGGAACATCAAATTCGATACCTTTAGGGGATCATCTTACAAAGACACAAATGACCAAATGAGAAGATTTATCTCATTATGCCATAGTCGTGGACTTCAAAATTGAGAGGACTCGATGTTTATGCTATTTTCTTCTACATTAGAAGGTCTTGCAGATAAGTGGTACAACCAATATGCAGATGTGCATTTCACCATATGGAAATAATTGAAGACTTCATTCCCACAAACATTCAAACTAAGCGACTCTTTAGTGCGAGCCCTAGATCAACTCGAAAATCTCAAATTACCCCCAGGTGAATCTTTTCATGAATTACATACTCATACTAAAGAACTTTTCTCTTGACTACCCCATGCTCCAGTTGGATAGAAAAGGCTCTTCCTAGGTCATCCCAACAAAAGCTCAGGGAATCTCTCGGACGTCATGCCACACTAAATGATTTTGTAGCAATTGCCTCTTGCATACAGGAGGTTAGAATGCACTTTGAAGGAGGGACTCAATCAAATTACACTGTAAATCTCAACCCAATCGAGAAAGTTAGAAGGGAATCAGAAGAGTTAAAGATACAACAAAGTCAAAATGAAGAAAAGATTGTCTCATCACCTGCACATTAGAATGAAAATCTGGTGGCCCAGCTTTGCCAAGAAGTGGAGGAGTTATGGACCTCTCAGGACATACGAGGGCAAGTTTGGTATACCACATGCAACAACAATGGTCACTACCACATAAACTGCCCCAATGTAGTAAACTGCCAATTTTGTGGCAAGGGTGCCCATGAGACGCGTGACTGTTGCTACCTCAGGGGATCCCAATAGAGAGGTAACACTCATGTTCCCGACACCTTTTATGCTAGTACTTCAAATATACATAACAGAGAGGAGAATCCTCAAAATCGACCTAGGTATACTAGACCCTTAACGTGTTATTGTTGCAACCAATATGGTCATGTACAAACCTTTATTGCAACATTTCTCGACACTAAAGACCATTATACAAGGGATTGTCCTCAACAATTACCCTGCGTCAATCCATATGATTGTAGTATCTCCAAAAGAAGAAGGTATGACCCTGCAATCTTATGTTGTTTCATCATCCACAATACCTATGATGACTATGGTTGGGCAAGCGATGGAAACACATGCAGAGGAGCAACATGGAGTCAAGGAAAGAGAAGAAGACAAGAGGGCTGATTTGGAGGATGGAGTGCCATTGAAGAGGCCTATGACACAGTGAGAACTTCATTGAAAGAGCAACCAACTCGCCCTCAAGAAAATACTTAATAATTAAATATTGAGGAAATCGTGAAGGGAATTCACCACAAGTTCACTCTATTCCGACTTATACAAATGGATGCAAAGGTGCAAAATGATATACTAAAAGTCATACACTCTGGTTACTTAAGCCCACCACCTGGGTTCATGGTGGATTTTCCTCCTACACCGCTAGCAAATTATGAAAGCTCTAGATTGTTTGTTTCCATAAAAGATGAAGTTTTGACAGGTGCTATTGTGGATGGAGGGTCTGACATCAATTTGATGCCCAATTTTATAATGAAGACATTAAAATTGGACCTCACCAACGCGGCATCCTTTATTGTCGCATTAGCACATCAACATCGAGTTACACCACTTGACATCATTGAAAAGGTACTCATGAGATTACATTAGATTTTGTTGTGATTGCCCTACTAGAGGAGACCTCTTATCCTCTGCTCTTGGGAAGACATTGGTTGAGGCAAGCAAAAGCACTACAGGATTGGGGAAGGAACCGTTGTGAATTTCTACGAAAGTAGCACAAAGAGGCCCAAAAGAGGAAAATATTGGCGGTTTACACTTGCACAGTAAGGAAAAAGGCAAGACTTGTGATTACATGAAACTAAATGAAGAAGAAAAACTTAGGCGCCATGAAGCCTAGGTTGGGCACTTCTCAATTAGGTGCCATGAAGCCTACGTTGGACACCTCTCAAATTGGGTGCCATGATGTCGAAATTGGGCAAGTCTCTGGGATTGGGCACCATGAAGCCTAAGTTGGGCACCTCTCTTGAATTGGGCATCATGATGCCCAAGGTGGACAGCTCTCCCAGGGTGGCCCAAGTGGACATCTTGAGGCCAAAGTTGGCCACCTAGCAAGAGTGGCCAAGTAGACAAGGAGCCTTCCCTAGTTTGAAATGGTCTAACTTTCTCTCAAGAATTGACTCATTCTCTAGAGCAAGGTTGTTGCTTTCAAATGTTGCAGGCATCTCTAGAGAGGAAGAGACCACGAAGTGGGCTACTTGACCTCACTCATCAAATTTTACCACAGAGGATCACTACACTCCTTTCTCCAAGTGAACAAACCAAGGTCAATGACTATGAGGATGTTGTCTTAAGACATGCAAAACATGATTGGCCGCAACCAACAGTAGTAAATGCCCATTTTTCATTCTGAATGAGGTTAGCAAGCTCTGTTTTAGGCATAGAATGCTTTACAAAAACCATTCGAGACTCTTTCTTCTTTGCCTCTTTTGCAACGAGTTTGGGACAACTCTTTATAACATAATCATTTTCCTTACAAAATTTGCAAAAGTGTTCCTACATATTTGTAGTTTTGTCATCTTTGTCTTCCTTCTTCAACTTTGTAGCATTAGAAAATTTTTGCTTACTAGTAGATGAGCTCAATTTACCTTTTCCCTTTTGACTAGCTAAGAAAGCTTGATTTGGAACACACATAATATGTTATGTCTATAATAATTTTTTGCAATAAAATAGAGACTAACTCCTTAAATGTTAAGGATTGACTTTCATCATCAATAGAAGAGTAGAAGGAGAACTGTGATATGAATATAGAAGACCATTAACACAGTCTACATAATTGAACTATTGAAAAGATTTCATCAGCAGAAATCAATTGCTTCTTCAAATATTTCATCTTTGTCAGAAAAATTACCCATAGAATCTCTTTCATTCATATGCTCACTCTCCAATTGTTTTCGGACTTAAGCAACACGAGCCTCATTTCTCGCTTGGTCCAATGTTATAGGAGTATCCCAAGCATCTTTTGATATCTTGCACGAGTGAATATAAGGGATGTCTGTTGGTAGATGAAAGAAAAAACTACCTTGCTTGCGGAAGATATAAGTGAGCTCACAACTCACAAGTAATTGTGCATTCAAGAGAAATTTTGCATTTCAATTGCAAACCAATAATCTATGTTCATTTCACCACATTATTTATACATCCTCATGAATTCCTCATGCCTTTAGTTTCTTACATATAATAGCCAACATGATACATTACTCAATCTTTACATTACCATAACAGCCAATTATACTTCATCTATTCAATCTTCCATAACGTGGCTGATTGCTCTTCATATAGAGACATTCTTCGACTATGTATAATGTGAGTGTGCTTCACAACGTATAACATTCTTAACTTCAATATCAAGAAGTAAAATTTGTTCATAGCCAACAACACATCTTTATAAAGTGAGGTTGATTCTAATATTAACATGTAAGTTAATTCACCATCATGCATACCATCATACTATACATAGCAAACCATTCCTGCACATGAAACAACCTTCCAAACACGATCTTCATATGTTTTTCACAATGACAGATAGGTATATAACAAATAGCTATGTATATCAATGTAATACCTCAACCACAATAACCTCGACTATGTCAAGGACAAGATTATGGCTGCAATGCTTGTCCAAGTAAGAAGAGAATCATGTAAACATAGGAGCACATCTCTCAATATGACCTCGCAGCATGTTCCGAAATAAGGGTATCTTCATCGATACACATATATCTGCTTATGCATTAACACATCAGTTATACCTTCACAATATCACTTACAGCAAGTGTGCATAATGTATTTGTCGCAGCATATATGCATCATTTATACTCTCAAATACATCTTTAGCTGTGTCACCTTCACATCTCTTCAAATCAAAATAAGTGTCTACATAAGAAGGCTCTCAAATACATTCAAGAACTCTTTGTTTGTCTCTTTAATGCAATATACATCAGCCAAGTATACATATAAACAATCAACAATTTACCTCTTCATGAGCAGCCAACATCTTGAGTTGTTGTGTCTCTTTTAAGACTCTTCAAACCAATATAAAGGGCTCCACATGTAGTCCAACACTTCAGCCTTTTAACTCCCATGCAACTTCATACAGAGGATCGATTTCAACTCTATGTACAACAGTAATATAACTTTGATATCACATAAAGAAAAGTCCTTCGATAGCAGCCTATTAGACCTTCATATATCAGAAACTCTTGAATACAATTGTGTAGTAAAACAAATCCTAATAGCAACGCTTATACATAGCAGTAATAGTAATAGTAAGAGAACCACAAGATATATAACAACAGGAGCTTCTATTCATCAGAAAAACTACATGGGTGGTGGGAGGAGGATCCACACCACAAACAAAGCTTCAGCCATCTATATATAGAGTGGAGCTAGTGTGTGTATTCGATGAGCAAAGAGCTCAGTGCTTGTGTCATCCGATAATCAGAATCGTTTCTTACCAAACTCGAACTAATTTCCAGCTTAAAGCTATGAACTGGAGAGAGAGAAAGTGGGCGCCTACATTTTTCTTCCTGAATCTCTGCTTCTAACACACCAAGTCCATGCGCAATAATTCCTTCTTCAATCTTGGCTGAAATCTCTCGGCAAACAGAGTTTAACCAAAAAATTACTAAAGTTCACTCTAAATGAATAAGAGAGTTCCTATGGAAAACAAGAAATTAAGAGTTAATGTGGAGGACTTGAGGGTGAAATGAATACAAGTAAACTCATTTGGAAGCAAGCTAAAGCTTGCATAGTCTTCAACAATGTCTTTCAACACCCTCCACAATATTCCACAACTTTTTGCTACCAATGTATGATGCATCAATGGGTAATTAGTACTATCCAACTTATCCTCAAAAGGCAACATATGGAATACATCATTTCTTTTAGCCATGGCCAGTGATAAATGCCTTGATGAAGAAAAATGATTGGATCTCAAAAAGTTGAACATGAACACCATACAATACAAAATGTATTACCAAGTGAATGTGCAAAAGATAAGTGTCCTTTAAGGTTATATACAAGCGCAGGGAAAAGAACCTCTTAAAGAGGGAACAAAAATGCCTTGATAGTCCTAAGTGTGTTCATCACATCACTACCAAAATACATCAAGAATCCCACTTCTCATCATCATCTGATAGTATTCCGCATTTGTCCTCTCTGTGGATGCTACCATCTATAATTTTTGAATCCACTGAATCTCTTATCTCTTTCTCCTTTGTAGGAAGATACTAGAATGGATCATAAGTTAGTATTTTCATATATGGTGATGTCTGTTTGGGAAGCATGTGTGGATGGCATATTGCAAATCATAACAGACCCCATTAGCTGGTTTGCCATTCCTTAAGCTAGAATGGTGGTCGTCATGTATGTATTACCTTTCTTTATTAATACCTCAAAATCAAACTTCATGAATAAGAGAAATCAATAAACTAGTCTTCTTGTGTTGCAAGGCTTATTCATAAGATACATAAGGGCTTTATGATTAGCAAAAATTTTAAACTTATTTATGAGAAAATAATGTCTAAATTTATTCATAGTTTATATCATACCTAATTCCTCAATTTCAACTGTCATAGAGTTTTACTCTACACTATTGAATTGTCTACGTACATAGGCAATTAGATAGTCAAGCCTACCTTCATTGGCAAACTATGCTAAAATACAAATTGTGGCATAATTTGAAGTGTCAACATGCACATGGAAGATTTTGTTGCAATTTAGCACCTTCAAAATGGGAACTATGATAATCTTGTGTTTCAATTATTTGAATGATTTGTTACAATCCTTATTCCATTGAACTTTGGTAATCAAAGCATGTAAGGGTTTTGCTATCATTGCATACAGATGGATAAATATTCCATAGAATTTGTAGTGACACATGGAATTTTGCACTTCCTTCATATCCTTATGCCTTGGCACATTTACAATTACTTTGACTTTGTCCTCATTAGTGGAAATTCCAATTTTTGAGATAATGTGTCCCAAAATTTTCCTTTTTCTTACCATTAAGGTACATAATTCTCGGGTTTAATGAAACTTTATTCTCTATATTTTGCAACTATTTTTTCCAACAAAGGAATGATGCATCTGTTGAAATAACAAATCATTGCTACTCTACTCACATGCACATATCTAACAAGCTAAGGAGGAAGGAACAAAAGATAACAAAACATGATGAATGAATTAAAATGGAAATGACTTACATACAATGCTCTATGAGCATGAATGCTCCATGAGGAGAGTGAGGGCACTCTTGCCAAGAGCTTGAATGAATGGCATGTGAGAAGTGAAGTTAAGCCCTCCTTATATGGATTTGAGGGCAAATCTCCTTGCATGTGGGATATATGTGCTTGCATAAGAATGAAAGTGAGAGTGGACAAAAGGGTGGAGCATGAAACTCTCAACACTCCCCCTCCATGTGATGACCCTTTTGTTTTAATGTGGAGAACTAGTGACATATGGCACCACTTAGTCCATCGCATTTTTAGATCTAAGAGCATATGGTATCCTTAGACATAGCTTGGATGTATGGTTCCAAGTGTGGGACATATGTAATCTATTGGTTTTCATGGTCATATTGCATCCATGTGGTTTTGTTGGATGTATGGGATCAATGGTGGTGGGACATATGAGATCCCAAGACATATACTTGGACATTTGGGATCCAAGTGGTTTTGGGAATCCAAGGACATATAGGATCCCTAGATATATAGTTGGACATTTGGGATCCAAGTGGTTTTAAGAGGATCAAGGGACATATGGGACCCCTAGACATGTAAGGTTTACATCATGAGGTAGGTGGTGACTTGTGCTGATCCATTTGCATATGTTTTTCGTGGACTCCCTTTGCCTTGTTGTTAAGGAGCATGTCCTTGGGCTTTGAGCATCATGTGTTCAAGCAGTAGGCAAGGTCTTACTCTTTAAAAGACTAGTGTCGAATCCCTTTACATGGGGCTTGATATGATTCTAAGCTCAATAAGATTTACCTTCTTTTTTGTGAGCTAGCACATTTTTACTTTAGAGTATACGTGGCGTTTAATCCCTTGATATTAGAGTCTTCTTATATAATGTGGCCTCTTTATAATCTCTTAAGTTCCATAGACCTGATGGTATCTTCATTCTTGGCTTGATATGTGGCACTTATTTAGAAAACTCCAAAGAAATTCAATGCATTGCCATGTCGTGTTAAGTTTGTCAATGAAAGTCATAAGCTACCATCGAAATTTCAAAAACGAAACCACGTGCCTATAGCTTGTGAAATCATCGACTATGTCAATCGAATGCGAGTCTCTTTGCTTTTGGCATTGAATGTAGGAAGAGGAGAAACCCATGAATGCAACAAGCTTGGCACCATTAGCTAGCAGCCATAGACCCTTCTTCAAGTGGTGAGAGCTGCTATTGAAGTAAGCCAAACTATGCCAAAGTGGAAGAATACAAAGGACGCATGCCTATCACTCCCTTTCTTCGTGTACTGAGATGGAGAAGCAATATAGTTACTGTCTTCTGATAGACTCGTAGCCATTTGAAGAGCTTGTTGTTGCTGCTTTCCACTTCATAGGTCACTTCTAAAGAGCATATTGTATCTTGTAATAGCTAAATACATTACATGTCCACTCCCTTTGTGTAGTGTGGATTGTTCCATAGCATTGAGGTGTTGCGTGCGACTATGTCAACAACATGTACTGCATGTATGACCGAGCTTCAATGCTCAAAGCAAGCATGGTCAAAGTTTGTGTTATGGTATATCAAGGGCATTACAAGCCCCTTGAGAATAGCATCAAAGGCAAGCTCATGGAGATGTAGATATGTGCAAACGCTCAACTACTATGGCTAATCAAACCTTGACTTCAAAACAACCTAACTATTGTGCAATTCCACAAGTATTGAAGCATGTAGAGTGCAAACCAAAACCACGTCCTTTAGCCATACATGATGTAGGTGCAATCTCCTCATCTTTCCAATTCTAGGAATCAATAGATCAAAAGAGAACAAGCTGGTTGCTTTCTTCATGTTCCTCTGCTCTTTCCGCTGATTCAAAATCATGGCTTCTCGACTTCAATTGTTTGAGAGACGATTGTTTCAGAGTTGAACCTCTCTCTCTACCTTTTTATTTGTGCACGTGAGACCATAATGCCTCTCAAAAGAGGCAATATGGTGATTCATTCCCGGCACTCCAAATGCAAGTGGCAATTTATATTGCACATTTGTATACAACAAGAGAGGCATGTTTGAACTTTCACCAACTTTCTTTTGAGTGTAATATTTGTAGATCTATTGTAAGGCACAATCTCCATCTTGGCTCCTCAATGAATAGTGCTGATAAGCACTTTGATTTCAGATAGTAGTGTTGAAAGGGACTTTATTTTGATTTTAAAAAAATCAACTATACAAATCTTATCAACTAATGATGAAGCATTAGATATGATAAATATGATAAAAGAAGCACTCTTATTGAAGAAAATAGGAGGGGAAGAGAGGGATTAACAAAGAAAACCATGCTAATGATGGAAATAACAAAAAGAGAGCTCAAAAGTAAAACTACTTAACCTATACAAAATCATGTCCTCATGGTACAAATCGAGCTCTTAGCGACCAACAAGATGCTCCACATAGATCTATAGAAAACCTAGAACTATACAATACACAAAGAGCATGAACACATGTTTCCTAGGTTTTACAAATGCCATCAAATGTCGAGTTTGTGATTAACCAAGCCACTATACAAAAGTGTCTGGAGTGTAAGTATAAAAATTATTACTCCCACCTGATAGGCATGTTACACAATGTACAAATAACTATGCAAGGTCATGAATCAAGTAAACCCCATCAAGTGATGATAGTGTCGAAAGCTATCTTGTGGTGGTTAAGATATCTTGTTCAAATAAAAAAAAATGCACTTGATGGTTAAGAAGCCTCTAGATGAAGTGATGCATCACTTCAATGTGCTTGGTCTTTGCATGATAGACCGAATTCTTAGTCAAAGCAATGGCACTCTCACTATCACGGAGCAAACAAGGTACATTTAGAGGTGGCACATATAACAAGCAAGATGAGAAACCCACAATGATTTATTACATGCAACACTAGTTGCATAATACTTTACTCCTATGGTGGAAAGAGTTGTACATTGTTGAAGATGAGATCTCCAAGAGATAGCACCTCTCGCAAAGTGAAAAATATACCCTAATGTAGACTTTTGATTGTCTACACAATCAACATAATAAACCCTAGCATAGACATGTATCCTTAGTGCAACTCAAACATCTCAAAATCATGTTCACCGCACCATTCCCAGGGGGGATTTCTATATATATTTAGGTAGTGATGTGTGTGAACATACTAGGACCGCAGGGGTATTTTCTCTAGTAATACATTTAGTATTGTGTGTTATGCTCTTAACTTCGAAAGCAACAATGAAGGATTTTGGCAATTCACCTTTACCTGGGGTATCACTCGAGTAACAATTAGAGCTTATGCAACAAGAACTTAAAGCAACTCAACAAGTTGTACAAAAACACGATGCTATGCTCCAAGAATAAAGTGATGATGGTAGCTTAATCAAAGTGGTGAAAGCGATATCTCCAAATTCGATGGACGAAAAGATGGCTAATTTGTCATGTCATGGTTGTCTCAATTCGACGATTTTTACTATGATGAGTCATATTCAAAAAGTGAAAAGTCAGGTTTGCTACCAGTTATTTCATAAGAAGAGCCTAGCTATGATAGAATGTTTTACGAAATAGTACCAACCCTCTTATCACATGGGATGCTTTTCAAGCAAAAATTAAGGAGTCTTTCCTTCCTTTCCAATTCCATCTACATGCACGTCATGCAGAACAACTTTTGCATGGAGCGAAAGAGATAATGTATCCATTTAAACTGAACATTTTTGGTAATGTCTTTTATTACTTCGTTCACTTGAGTAGGTTCTTGAAGTAAGTTTGCAATAAAGATATGAAGATGGCTTGGAGATAAGAATTTAAGCAAAGCTCCATACCTTCCGACCTACAACCTTGTATGAAATTATCTCTTTTGTGCATGATGTTGAAAAGGAGTTCTAATTTATCACCAAAACACTTTGCTTACAACAAATTCGTCAATGTCAACTATCGGTCAAAGCCAATTTTGCTTTTAAGCGATCTTTTACTACGTTTGCTTCACCTACTTTCCAATGCCCTCCTCAATCCCATTTAGTACCATCCAACAAATCAACCTTTTGCCAACCTCACAAATCTACCGTTATTCAAAGTACGACGATGAATGCTCAACAAAAATGACCCCGTATAACTTGTTGGAATTGTGGAAAGATTAACCATACCAAAGCTACCTATAGGATAAGACCTACTAATAGAAAACCCATTGAAGCTCAAGTATACAACATGAAGGTTGTTCTTGCTGACACTGAACCTAACTGGTCTAAAGAAGTATTAGAGCAAGCACTAAATACCTAGGGTAGCAAAATTTCTAACCATTCTCTACTCTACTCGCATTATTTTATTTCCTATACCTGATGTACCATGGGACCTAATTTCTACGGATTTCCTTATTGGTCTTCCTACAACTGCATCTCACAATGATATGATTTGGACAATTGTTGATAGGTTTAGTAAACATGACTACTTCATTCCTTCAAAAAAGACTTTAACTGCACCTCAAGCAACTGAGTTATATATTAAATGCATTGTCACATCATGATTTTTCTAAAGTTATTCTTTCAAATCAAGATGTTCGTTGTTGTTACCATTGTTGGGTGGCATTGTTTCAACATCTAGGATCAAAAATAAACTTTGGTTCTGCATTTCATCCTGAAAGTAATAATCAAAGTGAAGTTATAAATAGAACTATTTTGGATTATTACGTTATTACTCTTTAGATAATCCAAGTAATTGGGATGAAAAACTCCCTTTACTTCAATTTGCATATAATAACACCCCACACACTACTAGTAAAATTGTTTATGGAAGAAAGCTTCACACTCCCATGAGTCTTACTCAAACTAATATTACTATGGTTGATTCTTTTGCACAAGATCATATTTCTACACTTGCTGAAGTGCATGAGCATATTAGGAAGAGTTAAGAACATTACATTCATAGTGAATGATTTAATGAAAATGATTTAATTTGGTTAGGAATCATTAAAAGGCATTAAAATATTTTTGACCATCCTAACGTAAAACTTGCCCCACGATAGTATAGACCTTTTTGCATTAATGAGAAAATAAATAGAAATTCTTTTCTGTTAGATATACCTTCACATTAGGATATACATAATTCTTTCCATACAAATTTCACTCACTTGAGGAATCCCAATGAATCTTTGATCATTTAATTTTTGCATATCATTCCCAATTACATTAAACTTTTTTTTTTCCGATTCCATGCATGTATTTTACATGGTTAATGTTGACTATTGTTAAGTGATGAGACATGCAATTAATCATCCATGTCTATTTTCATATTTATCAACTACAGTTAGTTGCTTGTCAACTAAGAGGCATGAAGAAGCATGAAGGCGTGGATACAAGTGGATGCGCATAAATAAATAAATTCAAATACTAAATCAAAAACTTTTAGAATAGTTATATTTAAGTTTGTCTTGTTGTAAAGGTAGTGGTTCGCTTCAAAAAACAATGCCTTTTGCATATAAAGTAGTTTTTCCAAAAAGGCGCTTCTAATTGCAACAACCCTTATGTAACTTCTATTTTCAAGATGTATCAGAAATTAACCCATAAATATATATTTTGTGAGAGACTCAACCATCAGAGTACACGAGAGGAAATTGCACCCAATATTACATCGATTGTTTCTTTGTTTCTGACCCCTGTTTCGTCTTCTTTCTGCGACTGTGTGTGTGCATTAAAAGACTTGATAACAACTCGAGTCTAAGTATAAGTATACAAACTATACCTTCCACTTGATGGCCACAACAAGATGCTTGTTACTTGGCCAAGATATGCATGAGTTACAAAGCATGAATCAAAAACCACTAGTGGACACTAGACTTTCATAGTAACCAGCCCAATCAGCCCAATTAGAGCCATAAAAAGCATGCAAATGTGGCTGTAGTGATCCCCCCTTGGGATAAAACAACTCAAGTAGCTTAGTACCACTGAAGTAGCAAAAAATATGCTTAATCGATTGCCCATGCTTGACACCTGGGTTATGCATAAACCTGCTCATATGTGAGACCACAAACTGAATATCTGTTCAAGTAATGCATAATAAATCAAGCATCCAACAGCCTACAAATAGAGAACATCAGACCCTAAATGTGTAAATATGTATGGTGTCAAAATCACACCCTAAATGTGTATATAGGAGCTTGATCCACATAGGAGAATGAATGATACCTTAACGTGAATATTCTCATAGGGCTTATTATTACATGGATTATTATGGTTGTGTGGAGACTTAGGACTACGCAATTATGGTTTTGGTGATGATCAAAGTTTTGGTAATGGTTTTTGAAGAAAATAAGAACTCAATGGATGGACTGATACGTGCAGACAAAGAACATACTATTGATATAGCAATTTAGTCAAAAAAAATTGTGAGTCGAACATAGGACTCTAGCCTTATGGACTAGAAGTTGTGGCATGTCAATTATGAAAATTCTTTATTCAACCAAAAGGACCCATTCTACCAAGCAACTCCAACATAGAAAACAGAAAGATCCAATTTTCAAGATCAGTAATGACAGTTTCTGAAGAAACTTTACACTTGTTTTTGCATGCGATTCAAAACAAAGGACTTACAAGTTAGCTTGATGCAAAGAGGACAGGTGAACTTTGACACACTAAAAGAAGAGGAACCACACAAGACATTGCAAATGCTTGTCTTATCAATATACTTCAACTACAACACTTACAACAGAAAGCTCTAAACTAGCCTGCACAGATTGACATTCGCTAGAATTCTTATCAGACACAATCTAAGAGATTAAGACATTAAGTGAAGCCAATCACATATAATTTTTGCACTTTACAAAATTATTCTTGTAATGATTTCTACATACATGCAAAGTAGCAGTATCAGATTATTCCCCACAAGAGGAGATAAGTTTGCAGTTTTATATTACATGCCTGACTGTTGCCGAAAATAAGAGTGAACCAACACCTCACTTCACACGAAAAGTGACATAGCAGTTCCACAACCATGACATTGCCCAGAACATGATGAGAGGAAAGCTACACTATCTCCATATCTAAACAAACATGTCAAATTTTGTAAGAAATAGACCGAGATAATTGCATCCACCAAGGACAAGTAGCTCGCTCACTCACTCCAATGTATATCGTCCTGCATCTTTAAAAAGCATGTTTACTTTATTAAGCACATTTCTGAAGATGAAAGGTATGCTTGGTTTTTTTAAGCTAATTAGAGCTTAAAGAAGAAACCCAAGTCAAAGTAATCTTTGGGAATCACTCCAATGTAAATCATCCTCATTCTTATTCTGAAGTTTAAAGTATTGAAAATACATTCTTACACCCAGCCTCATTTGGTAGAGGCTCCCATCATCAAAAACTCATGGACATGTCCAACCTAGACTTGGACTCAAGAATTTCTCTAACAACATCAAGGCATTAATCACTAAGCTATCCAGGCTGAATTAGTTGAAAGTGACCTAGATAGATGCAAAAGCAATCAGATTATCCTAACTTCATATCTTGATACACAAATCTTGATGATCTTGCTTAAAAAAGTAAATTCTTATTACATGAAATAAATTAAGGTTTTGATCCTGTCAAAACATGAACAAACTTAGTACGCGCAATTAATATTAGTGGCAAGAAACTTATCAAAGATAGGAACAAAACAATAACGCCTTACTATTTAGGATGTTATAGGAACAAAAAATAAGCCCTACTATTTTACTTGTTTCACTACGTCAAAATCTACTTGACACAAGTGTTGGTACAATTCTAGACCAGATTAAGAAAACAATTCCGTTCATCATCATAAATAGTTTTCCTTGATTTGAGCTTTCCTGTCAACTTGGCATAGGGACCGAAAAGAGACCGTTTTAGAATCCAAAAATATCAACTTCGGTGTAGAACATATGATCGAAAATGTAAGTTCAACCTTAACAATGGCTGCAAGTGAACAAAGAACTGTGATTTCTTAAAAAGAGTGACGAATGTTTTCAAATACAAAACATGCGACTTACACTCACATGTCTGAAATTCAGTTTCAGGCGGTCAGAGTAAATCTCAAGGACCTTCCTGAACCCGTGTCCATGGGACAAGTACAATCTGCGTTTTCAGTTTCTTAATAGCTCAACAGACAATGAACAGTCGAATCTGTTTCAAACACCTGAAACATCTAATCAAGAGAAAAGGTGGGACACATACATAGTGATGAGGAACAAATATAGTACTATCAAGTGCTTATGGATTTAACTTGCCACTCCAGGTTCAAAAAATACAACGTTAAATCACCAACCCGAAACTTAACAACTCCATTCACTTGAAAAGAAAGTCAGTCTAAGAGTACTTCTTAATAGCTCAAGTGAAAAGCGTACTCAGTTCAAAAAATGCTAGTGGATTGCTACTCCAAGAATGCAGTGATACGAAATACCCAATGCCTATAGCTTCACACTCGAGTATGCAAGACTTTGATAAATCTCAGCGTTACTAAGTCTGCCTACCCGACGGATTCCTAAAATAAAAAGTTTGAAGTAAATAGGACGAAGTGCACTGCCAATCGAGGGCATTGAACACTGATTTAATAAACCGAGATAATTCTGGACGCCAAGTCCGAAAACGGGCAGAAAAACATTTCATCAACATTGAAGAATTACCGTGAATGCAGTCAAAAATTGAAGGCCCATAGCCCCTCAGAACAGGATTACGATTCACCAACTAGAGCAAGCGTTGAAAACAAATATGGAAATCACTGTTGGACGTTAACTCTGAACAGCTGCCAAAATTGAGTCGTGTGATAGACTACATCACGCCAACAGAGTCTCTACGTTTCTATATAGAAATGTTACAAAAATGTACAAGCGGTGGGAAAGAGTACTAGTATCATTAACTGCATTACTATCCAACTGTAATCATAACCCTACGAAATCCTTAATGTCGATTCAAAAAAAACACGCTGCTACTGTAGCAGACAGTTACGATGTCATTGAGAGATCAACTGTCTTCATATTCTCTTCACCGCCCTTAAGATAATTCTAAAAACCAATCAACATAAGGTGAAACTACAGACTTTCAATGAGCCTTATGAAGCAAACTGGAATACCAGTCAAGAACCAGCCTCCATTCGTGCATTTGTAACACGGGCGTAGCCAATCTTCCACCGGATCACGCGCATGAAAACTTCAACAAACCAACTTGCCTATATGGGCAATACATGAAATTTCTAAAGTACGACAAAATTGATGTACTGCATGTTAGTCAGGCAAGGGCAAATGACCAGCTTCAATTTCAGACATTTTTGGTGATGCGGCATGGTTAATCCGGGCCTCAGTGAGAAGATTAGTAATGAAAGCATCACCATATTCAGCCAATCGATTTGTCATCATCGGCACACGGACTGAGTAAGAACATGTTCATTGCAAGTTAAAAGCCTATGGTTGAAGCAATCGTTATCCACAAAACCACCAGAAAAGCTCAGCGGATCACGAACCACACTAAGAAGATGTGAGACGCCTCATGGAACACAGAATCAAAAACTCCGACCGACATTATACGCCGGTGTCAAAGATATACGTGTCTAAAGTGCTCTACTCCAAGTGTACCTGTCTCTTTGTGCCAAGGAGCAGATGCATAGAGCTCCGTTGGCATAGTGAGAGAAGGTAAACAACTGTTACTCTAGCTTCCAGGGAACGGGTGATAGGACCATGGAAGATTCGTCCTCCACCAGCAATAGAAAGAAGCTAATGGGATCGTCAAGGGATATGACCTGTTCTTCCGCAAACAACTGTAGTTTCATCGAATACTTCAGAACGCTCAACCTAAGCACAGATGCCATATGTTGTTGGATATCTGGCAAGTCTTAAGCCCTAAGTTCCTTCTTTTCCCACTGAGAGACTTATTCGATTTCCCACTAAGAGACTGACCGGACAAAGCTGAACTAAAATTTTGTTTTCGAAGTAGTATAAATGGTTCACGGAGGGGCAGCTGAACAGTTGACAAAACTAGTACTGATGAAACCCTCCCATCAAAGTTAAAGTTCTGGGGAGTAGGCTCAGGCTGAACCTCTATTTTTTTTTAACAGTTGACAAAAATATAAAAATTAAACGAAAAAATAGAAAAATTTATATGCTCTCGTGTATCTGTTCACATGGGAGGGTGGAAAATCGAATGTTTATTTCCTTCACATAAGCATATCGTCAATATGAGAGCTAACGTAATATTTTTTTTAATCTCAATATTTGACGTGGCAAGCAATTGCTAGCCACACTCTTAAGGGCAACCGGAATGGGCAGAATTGTTTCCACAAAATTGTTTGATGATGTCAGAGCCCTCGTAATCTAGTGATTTGACGTCTTGAGTCTCTCGAAAGAAGTCTTGAGTTCAAGTCTTGGCTGGACATAAGATGAGTGCTGTGTTTTCAATTCATTGTACTCTAAAAAAAAATGTTTGATGAACCGATTGGCAATTTTGTATTCTAAGTACTTTATACAATCCATTGATGTAATGCAACAAATTATGAAGCATTGTGATTTGACCGACACCAATGTAGTCCGATTTTTTGACGGAGAGATTTGGCTATATTCTTCAATACAAAGATGAGGGAAAAAGTGTTCAAATTTAAAATTCATGAGATTAAATTGTATCTTAAAGTCACTAAAGTCCGTTGAATTTTATTCTAAGTACCAAAAAGTGGAAATGTCCACTGAGTGGGACTTGAACCAAGACACTTTGCCCCAAGGCATTCGAAGCATGTCACTACACCACACTCGTTTGGGCATTATTCAACGAATTTGGATTATGGCCAATGGATCAAACCTTTGATATTATCTCTCTTAAGAAAAAAAACACATTCAACTAACGTTTGAAGAGAATATAAGAGAAAAGAGTTAGTAAGATAAGAATTAAATTAATGATAACAATAATAATGAAAATAAATCTAAAAATTTGGAGTAGATCTCCTATTGTGACGGGACTTTATTCATTATTTTACCCAATTTTCATTAGCATTACCTCGTGCATGCTTGTCACCTTTGCTTGGTAATGCATAATTCTATAAATTTTCACTCATGATCATCCAAAAAATTTACATAATTGTGATCTAGAGATGTGACTAACATTGCAAGTGCTTGTTCATCCTTTTCAATGAAGTGTGGTAGCCCTCTTCTATGCTCAAGTGTTTCATTTTGTGCTCTTAACACTCTCTTCACCTTATTTATTTATTTATTTATTTATTTAATTATTTATTTATTTATTTAAATATTCTCTTTATTTATTTATTTATTTATTTATTTATTTATTTATTTATTTATTTATTTATTTATTTATCAAAGCACTCTTTCATTTTATTTATTTCTTTATTATAATAATTATTATTACTATTATATATATATATACACACACACTATTGTTCATCTTTTTTTCTCATGCTAAGAACTAGGTTTTGGTTTTGTACATAATGCCATGGACCCTAGCCATAATACCGACGATTTTGGTTCATCACTCACTACCAAGGGTACCAATCGAGCAACAATTAGAGCTTTTGCGATATGAACTCCAACATGCCCAAAACAAGATTAAGGAACGTGATGTTTCACTCCAACAAGTGCAAAGTGATGACAATAACCTAGTTAGCGTAGTGAAGGCCACTATCACCGCTCAAGAATAAGGCACACAATCCAAGATTGGTGCTAAAAATTTCCAATTTTCATGCTTTGATGGACGAAGAGATGGCCAGTTTGATCTTTCATGGTTATCTTAGTTTGATGACTTCTATTCTGATGAATCATACTCTAAAAGTGAAAAAGTGAAATTTGTAACCAATTATTTGGTGGGTAAGGCCCAGTTATAGTGGAATGTTTTGCACCATAGCACTGACCGCCCCACCCGGTGGAAAGCATTTCAAGAAAAGATCAAGGAGTCCTTCCTTCCTCCTCAGTTTCACTTACATGCACGTTCATCATGGACAACTTTTGGATAAAAAGATGGAGATACTGTGTCTACTTATACTGAACGTTTTTGGCAACAACTATTACTTATTCATTTGCTTGAAACGATTCCTGAATAAGATACTTTGCAACGAAAATATGAAGATGGTTTGGAGATGGGAATCCAAGCTAAGCTCAATACCCTACATCTGACAAACCTCTATGAAGCTATTTCTTTTGCACATGATGTCAAGAAAGATTTTCAATCCATCATCAAGTCCAGTCACTTACAACAAACACATCAACGACCACAACCAATCAAGCCCACTTTTCCCTTAAAGTCGTCCGAATGGCTGAATGACTTGCCGTATTATGTTATTAACAAAACGATTCCACTGAGCACTAGGTGCATCTGCGCCCAAGTGTATATAATACTTTGTGTACTATGGAGAAGCTCGAAGGCAAAATAGTCTACACAGATGAAGTCACAACATGCTCTTCATGGATCGGATGTGTTATCAAACAAATGATCTATCACGAGTGTCCATCGTGTGCTGCAATAAGATAGAACCCACAACATTAACATCCATGGCATACTCTTCTAGCCATGAACGCCAATGATGTGAGGTGATAATTAAATCTTTGTCATTATCAAAACTTTCTTCCGCTGTAGAAGTTTATAGACCAAAATAATTATCTGGTGGCAAAAGGAGGCTTCGAACTCCCAACCTAGGAGAATGAAGAGCTTACTTTAACCGATCAGGGTTTCCTCTTCAAGATATAATTCCTGATATTTAATATATAATACATAGTCTGTATCTAAGCCCGTCTCTGTGAAATTTTAAAGAGGTGTATACTCTTGTTACCACCTCACAAAAGCTCTTCTTCAGACAAAACTGAGTGAGATTTGAATTGTAGACCAATCAGCAATCAATCTAACGTATTGGCCAGTCCTCCAACAACAAACATTGCAAATTGAGTGTCTATTGCTCGTTTAAATTGTAGAGAAGATTTCAAATACAAAATAAAAAACAATTGTTCATTTGCAACTGGCGAGCAGCCGGGAATCGATCCCAAAACCTCCACAAATTTATTGAAGAGCTTCAACTACTACATTGAGGCTTTTGGTGCTAAAATTGTCTCCGCGTAGTTATAATAAAAATTATGCTGAGCAAAATTTGAACCATCTCATTTGTTAGAGGTATTGCATATAGCTAAACCCATTCAAGATAGGCTACTACCTCGACTTTTGATTATGAAGAAAAGAGATCCCAAAGTAGCTATGAGCATGGAAAGATGCTTGGATGAGGACCAAAAGGGTGCAAAAAAAGAGCTCTTTCAAAGGATCAATAGAAGGACGTAGCTTAATTAGGAGAGAAGTATCTTACAAGTTGATGTTTTCATTTCAATACTTGCTTTATTCATTACTTTCATGTAGCTTGCATCTAAATATTGTTGAAGCATGATAGTAAATATCATTTTTTCTAATGCTAATGCAAATGCTCTAAATTCATTGAAAGCCAAACGAACATAGCAGTATTCGAAAATACATCAAGCACTAGCATGCATCTACGAAAGTTTTTTTTTTGAATGAGTACAATGAATGGAAAGTCAGACACCCAATCTCGTAAGGTAGAGGCACCCATCTTGGGGAACTTTGAGGCATCCAACCTTAGGCAAGACTTGAACCGTTGGATTCTATGAAAGAATATTGGTGCATGTTTCCTTTTCAAAGAAAATTTTCATGCACAAAACATGTTTTCTTCTTGCTTGAAAAAGATAGTTGATGCTCAAGTTTATGCACATGAACAATTATATCTTTTCAAAAGCTAGCAAGTAGAATTTTTATGCATGGATGATTGGGAAAATGCATTTTCAAGCTCAAGAATTACTTGATTTTATTTTGGTACATGAAAGGAGAATGCCAACATGTACATGCACTAACATGCATTTGCATGCAAGAATAGACATTTGCATATGCATGATTGATGGTTAAGTAGTTGAATACTTATACCTTCATTACCTAACTCAACTTAGATAGCTAGGAAAAATAGCAAACTAGGTAGTTGCAAAGCTCTAAGCTACTATGCAACTCAAGTAGCTAGTTTGTTTTTCGCGAGCGTGATACCTAGGTATCACAAATTAGGAGTCTTGATTAGGAAAAGTAGGCCCTTCGAAAGTTAAGTCTTCAAATTTCTTGTTCATTGGAATGGCAAAGAAATAGGGTTGCTTGAAAATTCCCATGATGACTTTAAGTTTACAAAAAAAACTTAGAGAACCCTCACGATAAGATTAGATGTAGTTGTTAGCTTGGATTTACAAAATCATGCATTTAAGTAGCTGGATAAAGTTTTTTGTGGAAGTTTTATCTGATTCTATCCTAGGATGTGATAAGAATCAAGTAAAATCAATTAGAAACTAAATCAATTGACCTTTCAATTTGAAAGGATAGTTAAAATGTTCCAAATTTTAAGAAATCATGGAACATTTGAAGTTTTTTCTTTGATTTCATCCTGATGAGTGATGAACCTCAAAGAGTTGAATAAACTTTAGCATCACTTGAACTTTAGTATTCAATAGTTGGATGCTAGGTTCCATGACTACATCTCTAATCAATATGTACCCCCGTCACACTATCACCCTGTACTCCCTGTACCCCCTATCACCATGTACCTCTGTGCTCATTGTGCTCACTATGTACTATTCGAGTTCAGTTTGGTTATCATTCGGTTACTTACTCCTTCATTTATCAATTCAGTTACTCCTTTGGCTTATAACAAGGCGTCAACTAAGGCATAGAATTATGGCATAACTTTGGTATCTTTGGCTTCCATGGCACTCATCGTTCTCTTGGTTTACTTTGGTTCCATTGATAGTCGTTGGCTACTCGCAAACCAATTTTAACACATGAGTGGCAATAAGGGCTTAGTTATTTCCCTAGTTAACTTACTTAGCCTACATAGTTCCTTATTTGGCATGTAGAGGATTTGAATTCACAACCTTATATTTCCAAGAGATAAGCCTTATCCAATAGCCTATTTTCTCTTTTTGATATCCCATTCCTTTTAATAAATATTTAGCATAACTCTTAACACTCTCTTCACCTTATTTATTTATTGATTGATTTATTCATTTATTTAAACATTCTCTTTTATTTATTTATTTATTTATTTATTTATTTATTTATTTATTTATTCATTCATTTATCAAAGCACTCTCATTTATTTTCTTTATTACCTATTTATTTATTTATTTATTTATTTATGAAAGCACTCTTTCATTTTATTTATTTCTTTATTATAATTATTATTATTACTATTATTATATATATATACAAAAGATTTTGGTTCATCACCCCCTACCAAGGATACCAATCCTTAGTAATTGGATGTTGTATGCTTAATCCATTTGGAGTAATGAACCCTTGGGTCTTTATCCTCTCTCTTATAACACGAATGACTAATAACACAAAAGAAACCAACGATGAAACAGCCCTCAGAGTACATAATGAACTTTTTATTCAAGAACTTAACATATTGTGTAATGGCACATACGTCATGCTTTGATTTTGAAAACCCACACTCAACGATTTGTATTGCACAAGCTCTACGTCTTTTCCTCACTGTCAGCTAGATCTTTTAGTACTGCATGATGAAGAACTTGAGTATTCTCCTACATTTACGATGTGATGCACATGCAACAAAAGCGATGTTAGTCTTGACTGTCTAGGAGTTTCACTGTATTTCAGGAGTTTTCTTGACTTTATTGATTTTTAAGTATTTTTTAGAAATTCTCTCATATCTTTAAGATTTATCTTTGGCATCGGTGGTGTGCACCCATAGGTGGTGTAACAAATGAATATAGGGGCTTCGGTACACATGACCGTCTTGTTGCCTCACTTATGTGTGAATCACAATGAACATATAGACTTCCATGAATTATGTTCATAACAGATCATGTTCCTCTATAGTTATGCCCTGCGGATGAGCTATTAAAATGATTACAATGTGTAGTAGTTGTGTAAGCTCATTAACGTACTCCAAATGCTTATCGTTTGCTTGCTCTGCTAAAGCGGTGTTTACATTAGAGGCCTGAATTTAAGATTATGATGTCTACCACACCTGATGGAGGTCTAAAACCATCATATATCACGCTTCTGTAAAGTAGTATGTTGTTGGTAGAAATTTGTGTGTTAAGAAAAATATATGACACACATAAACCGATGGGGAGATTTTAAATGGTAATTGTCATTATTGGGGACATGATCGGTAGGCATCTACTTATAGACTGCTATAAACTCCTATCGTGTGTGTGTGTCTGTGTGCAAGTGCATATATGTGGCAGTAGGTAGGTATATATATGAGAGGACATTAAGGGAGGAGAGAAGATAAGAGGAAGCGGCAAAAGGGAAATGCCCAAGGAGGAAGGCTGGAGGTGGAAAGAAGGGGAGAGAGCAGATGAAAGGACTGAAGAATAGAAAGAGAGGAAAGGAGAGTAGAAACGAAAGAGAAGAAGAAAAGTAGAGGAGAAATGTAAAGAGAAAAGAAGAAAAGCTAAGCAAAAGAGAGACGGAGGAAAATTAGATACATAAAGAAAAAGGAAGAGATGGGAAAGAGCGATGGCTTATAGGATTAAGGTTTTGGCAATCATAAGGGTTTATTCATGTAGAGTAGTATTTTTACATAAAAGCATTGAATATTAAAATTTTTAAGGTACCGATTAGCATATGTACAATAAATGCACTATAAAACAGAAATTTGGCTTTTATAGTTTCACTTACATGGATAAATTTTAGTGACTTTATCATTTAGATAATTCTATATACATGTATATATAAAAATAAAATTTAAGATATTATACGTCAATCTCATATATATATATATATATATATATACATATACACACGTACACACACATATATATATATATGAGATTAATTAAGATTGGAGCTCCTTACCAAACAAAAATGTAACAAAATACTAATATACAAAACATTAAGAACTGCGTAGAATAGGTATTTTGGTTTGTGTGCATGTATGTAGAAAGAGAATGAGGTGTTGCTGAGTGTTAATAACTTTTTAACTGGCTCCTTATGCATGAATGTGCAACAATCTGTATGCACGCATGTGCATATGAAATGTGCGTCTTTTTTTGTGTGCATGAATGTTCTTATGAAGTGTAATATGCGTGTATCACGTATGTGTGTAGATAGCATACGTTTAAGAATCTATGTATATGCATGCAAACGAAAGAGAAATGTAAAGAGAGAAGAAAAAGCTAAGCAAAAGAGAGAGGGAGGAAAATTAGATAGATAAAGAAAAGATGAGAAGGGAAAGGGCGATAGCTTATAGGATTAAGGTTTTGGCAATCACAAGGGTTTATTCATCTAGACTAATAATTATACATAAAAGCATTGAATAATAGAATTTTTAAGGTACCGATTAAAAAATGTACAATAAATGAACTATAAAATAAAAGTTTGGTTTTTATACATTTACTTACATCGATAAATTTTAGTGATTTTATTATTTCGCAAATTCCATATACATGTACACATACACATACACATACACATACACATACACATACACACACACATATATATATATATATAGCTATGTATATATAGCTATATATATATATATAGCTATACATACATATATATATATATACACACCCACACATAAATACATATATACATACACACATATATAAATATATATATATATATATATATAAATATATATATATATGAGATTAATTAAGATTTGAGATCCTTACCACACAAAAATAAAACAAAATACGAATATACACAATATTAATAACTGCATAGTATAAGTATTTTGGTATGTGTGCATGTCTATAGAAAGAGAATGAGGTCTTGCTGAGTGTTAATAATTTTTTAAATGGCTCCTTATGCATGAATGTGCAACAATCTGTATGCACGCATGTGCATATGAAATGTGCATGAAAGAGTATATGAATGTGTTAATGTGTGTTTTTGGGTGCATGCGTCTCTTTTGTGTGCATGAATGTGTCTCTTTTGTGTATATATATAGCTATACATACATATATATATACACACCCACACATAAATACATATATACATACACATATATAAATATATATATATATATATATATATATATATATATATATATATATATATATATATATATATATATATATATATATATATATATATATGAGATTAATTAAGATTTGAGATCCTTACCACACAAAAATAAAACAAAATACGAATATACACAATATTAATAACTGCATAGTATAAGTATTTTGGTATGTGTGCATGTCTATAGAAAGAGAATGAGGTCTTGCTGAGTGTTAATAATTTTTTAAATGGCTCCTTATGCATGAATGTGCAACAATCTGTATGCACGCATGTGCATATGAAATGTGCATGAAAGAGTATATGAATGTGTTAATGTGTGTTTTTGGGTGCATGCGTCTCTTTTGTGTGCATGAATGTGTCTCTTTTGTGTATATATATAGCTATACATACATATATATATACACACCCACACATAAATACATATATACATACACATATATAAATATATATATATATATATATATATATATATATATATATATATATATATATATATATATATATGAGATTAATTAAGATTTGAGATCCTTACCACACAAAAATAAAACAAAATACGAATATACACAATATTAATAACTGCATAGTATAAGTATTTTGGTATGTGTGCATGTCTATAGAAAGAGAATGAGGTCTTGCTGAGTGTTAATAATTTTTTAAATGGCTCCTTATGCATGAATGTGCAACAATCTGTATGCACGCATGTGCATATGAAATGTGCATGAAAGAGTATATGAATGTGTTAATGTGTGTTTTTGGGTGCATGTGTCTCTTTTGTGTGCATGAATGTTTTATGGAATGTCCGTGAAAGAGTATATGAATCCGTGTATGTGTTTGTTATTGTGTGAATGTGTACAATGATATGCTAGATGTGCATGTGTTTCGCTCCCTCGGTTAGAGAAGGTGATAAGAAGTTTAATCAAGCAATGAGGCAAGAGTGAAGAATTTACAAAGAAAAACGAGCAAATTAGGAGATTAAGAATCAAAATAATATCTAAAACTCGAACATATCTATAGTTAAAGAGATTGACACAAACTTACAGTTTTAGGGATATTATCACATATCTATGATGTAGATGATCACCTATGTTTGTTTGGTAAAAATAGAAGTTTAAATCCTAAATCACCATTTTTTCTATATAACAAATGGGAATTATCACAAAAATTCACCAAAATCTTTATGTACATAAACTCACTGCTTAACTACATAAACTCACTGCTTAACTACATAACCTTATGCATTTTTACAGACAGTATTTGTGAAAAGGATTCATGCATACATGCAAAGTAATATAAGCTTTTTTTCTTAAATGGAGGTTCGGCCAAGCCTACTCACCCAAGCCTTAACTTTGAAATTGCAACTATACAAGGAACTATACAAGGAAGGGCATAGTGCCCATAGGACCCACCTAATCCCACAAAAACAGGGGTTTACAAAACTGGGTTGAATAGCAGTCACAACTACCGCAAAGCTAGTCAAACAATGACACATCAGCCACATGCTACATCATTCCAGGTTATACATGTCCCATACATATTCTAACCCACAAGGGACACATTACATAAACTAGAGTGACTCTTTTTGAAGCATTTCTGTGATCATCTGCATGATAATGTGATGAGAGTGAAGCAAGCATTTCCACATATGCTCTAATCTCAATGATCTTCAGCCCCTTCATTGGCATTTTCGCATATTCCTACTCGTTGAGCTTCAATTCAAGCCCCATTCTTCTTTAAAGTATGTCCCTTCTATAAACCAAGTGTGCTTTTAAAAAGAGTGCTTAAAATTTACATTTTCGATAGACAATGCAGTGTTTTATCTATAAGGTATATTTATAACTTTCAAGACCCAAGTGCTCGTTCTCATCAAATAAGGTATTTGCTCAACAGATTAGATATTCCTATTCTTATTAGATAATGAAATGCTCGACAGAAAGGATGATGAACTGTTGTCAAGACAGCCCGTTTCTCCAGATCCTCGACCATAATGATTTTAAGAATTTGGTCTTAGGGCTTACATTACACCTCAGACTGGTATTTATATTGGTTTATCACAAAGAATTCTTAAAAACATGCCAACACTCTGTTCACGATTCACACCTTCTCAACTTAAAATAATGTATATAACATTTTGAATAGGTGTGCCATTATAATTTCCATCATGAACGTCAGTCGCATTCTACGAAGTGCCATTCTGATAATAACCTCCGCAGAGCAACTAGATTAATTTGTCACTGTTTCAGGCCATATTACAGCCTACACGTTCTCGTGGAGAAGATGATAAATCCGTTATACACACACTGGCAAAAGTTTGTGAAAAGTATTCTCATTGACAAACATCTACTTGACAAGAGATGCCCATCCAGGGCCATCTTGGAAAGTGACTCAGCACAAGATTCGTAGTTCATCATCACCCTCGAGGTCATGAAGACTCGCTCCCACGTCTTACACATGATATATTCATCTAGTGCTAAAGATTATAAAAATTGCCGCCCCAGTTTCAACAAATACAACGAGATGTCACCAAAGTAAATTCTCTTTTGAAGAATGTCAGTCTAAAGTAGTCTTAGTACGAAGTTCAACACTTCTAGTCTACTATCTTGGGCAATGATTTCATGATCTCAGATAAATATACTGCCTAAAGTTCGCATTCGGGTATGAAAGACTATGAGCAAGCTCAGAACCTTTAAAATTGCCCGCCTTCGGAAATGAAAGACGTTCAGCAAGCTCAATCCTTCAAAAGTGCACGAAGCATTCTAAAGAATAAAATCTGTCAGAAGCAAACAAAAGACGATTGCACAATCAATAAGGGGAGTGCACTGACTGTAAAGACCTAGTTGGTTCCGCAGGACAACAAATCCCACAACAGGACTAGCAAAATATTTCATCAAAGAACGAAGGAATTTCCGGAATGCAGTTAAACATTTTCCGTCTGCACCTTCCAAGGGAGCTTACGCTTCACTAAATGAGCAAGCGTTAACAATTTGCAGTCTACTCATTCAAATTAGATGCCAAGCACATCCGAAATTGAAGCCTGAACAACTACCAGAGATTGAGATGTGTGATCAATTGCATCACGCCAATCAGAGTATCTACGTTCCTGAATAAGAATATCCCAGTGCTAAGATAAAGCGATAGATGAATAATAATAAACGATCCCAGCGGTTGAACTAATCCTACAAATTCCTCAGCTGCGATTAACAACAAAATACTGCAACTGAGACGAAAATAACAATATCATAGGGAGATTGGCTTATCATCCTCTTCATCATCCTAAAGATAAATCTGTAAACCATTCAAACAAGGTCACAAATGTAGCTCAGACTTTCAAAGCGACTTTGGAGCAAACTGAAATAAGCCATCTAGAGCTAAACTAAAATCGGGCATGAAGCTCAGACTTTCAAAGCGACTTTGAAAACAAACTGAAAGAAGTCATCTAGGGCAAAGCTAAATTTAGGGCATACCGCCGGAAATTGAACATATCTTTCGCCTGATCTCGCGCATAAAACTTCCACAATGAGCGAGCTTCAATCTCAGACATTATTGGATATGCGGATGTAATCAAACCTATTAAGTACAACAACTGAGACTTGAAGCAAAATAGCGTTTACATTACGCTCTGTATCAAACAGAAGCACAAATCTATAGCCCATCTGTTTGTCATCAGCGGCACACGGACTGAGTAATAACATGTTTGGCGCGAGCTAAGCGCCCATGGTCGAAGCAAACACTACTCACATAACCACCGGAAAAGCTCAGTAGAGGGCAAAACTACACTGAAAATATGTGAGACACCTCACAGAACACTGAAATACAAACTCCAACTCGACCGACAAGTTCTGCAGGTATCAATGATATACGTGCCTAAAATGTTATAATCCAAGTGTACCTGTCCCTTTGTGCCAAGGAGCAGACGCATAAAGCTCGGATGGCATAGCGAGAGAAGGCTAACGACTCTAGCTTCCAGGGAACGGGTGATAGGACCATGGAACATTCGTCCTCCACCAGCAATAGAAAGAAGCCAATGGCATCGTCATGAGATACCACCTATTGTACCAGTAAACATGTACAGTTTCATCGACTACTTCAAAACGCTCAACGTAAGAAATGAAGCGATACAATTGAAAGTTGCCCTAAGTTCCTTCTTTTCACACTAAAAGAGTTATTCGACTGACCGGACAAAGCTGAATTACAATTTTGTTTTCGAAGGACAGAACGCATAGTATATATTGGGTTCATGGAGCACCCGAACACTTGGCAAAAATTAAAAAAAAACACAGGGGAAAAATGCAAAAATTTATATGTTATCGTGCATTTGTTCACATGGGAGGGTACAAAATCGAATGTTTATTTCCTTCACATAAGCATATCGACACATACGAGAGATGACGTAATATTTTTAAAATCTTAATAAGAATAATAATGAAAATAAATCTAAAAATTTGGAGTGGATCTCCTATTGTGCCGGCACTTTATTCATTATTTTACCTAATTTTCATTAGCATTACCTCGTGCATGCTCGTCAACCTTTGCTTGGTAATGCATAATTCTATAAATTTTCACGCATTACTATCCCCATGATTATAGTTTTATGCTCTCGGAAAGATCTTTTGTCATTATTTTCTTTATTCGTGATTATCTAACATAATGATCCACGTCAATGACTTTTCCATGGTTTGCATGCAATGATCTTTTAAAACCATGTTCACCATCATGTTGTGATTACTTTTGCCCTTCGTGATCTTGTGCCCATATCGACCTAAGAAATTAGTGATCACCAACATGCATTTAGTGATCCCAAGTATGGTAAACTACTCATCATACTTGGTGATTATGCTAACTACATCGTGACCAAGTCAACGTATATCAAACTATGTGATGTCTAATGGACTTCACCTTGTTAGGTTGGCTGACATTGCCTTTGCATCCTAACATATTGAACCTTATGCACCAAAGAGGATGGTACAAAGGAGAGGGTTTTACAAAACATTATCATAAGTGAAACTGACTTGAACTTCTTTACAAAACATTATCATATGTGAAATTGACTTGAACTTGTTGATCGCATCTTGTAGATGCATGTATGAAGAGATAATACAGTAACGAAATCTCAGAAAAGCACACATAGTATAGAGAGAGATAAGAGACTAAACTATGTACAATCTCCCTCCACATACTAGGATGGACGAGTCTATCAAAGTATGTGTATTTATAAGTATTTTCATTATATCGTGAATAGAAAATACATGAGGATGGCGCTTCATATCAAGCTTGGATTGTTGGGTCACATGATTTGAGGCTCAAACTTAAGTTCCAGCCTCTCAAGGTCGAGCTTTTCAGGTTCGAGCCTTGTCGATCCAACCTCTATATATGATATCACGCTCGAACTAAAATTTGAGCCTTTGAATCGACATCAAGTGTCAGATATTGAGTCACATGATATGAAGCTCGAACTTAAGTTCGAGCCTCTCAGCTTTTCCAACCATATCAAGTTTAGCATTGTCGAGTCACATGATATGAGGCTCGAATTTAAGTAAGAACAAAGAGGCTCGAACTTAGAATCAATTCAATTTTGGAAGGGTTTGAGCCTCTGAACTTTTTCAACCATATCAAGTTTATGATTGTTGGGTCATATGATAGGAGGCTCAAACTTAAGTTTGAGCCTCTCAGCTTCAACCCTGTCAAGTATCGAACTTCAGTTCGAGCCTTAGAATCATATCAACAGTCACTCTATTGAGACACATGATATGAGGCTCGAACTTAAGTTCGAGCCTCTCACATTTTCCACCCATATCAAGTTTAGGGGTCACATAATATCAGGCTCGAACTTAAGTTCGAGCCTCTCAAGGTCGAGCTTGTCAGGTTTGAGACTTAGAATCATAAAATTTAGGATTATACATGAATATGAGGCTCGAACTTAAATTCGAACCTCTCAGGATCCAACCTCTATATATGATATCAGGCTCGTACTAAAATTCGAGCCTTTGAATCGATATTAACTGTCAGATATTGAATCACATGATATGAGGCTCGAACATAAGTTCGAGCCTCTCAATTTTCCACCCATATCAAGTTTAACAATGTTGGGTCACATGATATGAGGCTCAAACTTAAGTTTGAGCCTGTCAAATTGAACAGTGTCTTATGTGCAAAAGAACAAAGAGGCTCGAACTTAAGTTCGATCCTCTCAACTTTTCCAGCCATATCAAGTTTATGATTGTTGGGTCACATGATTTGAGGCTTGAACTTAAGTTCGAGCTTGTCAGGTTCGAGCCTTAGAATCATAAAGTTTGGCATTATACATGAATATGAGGCTTGAACTTAATTTCGAACCTCTCAGGATCCAACCTCTATATATGATATCAGGCTCGAACTAAAATTCGAGCCTTTGAATCGATATCAATTGTCAGTTATTGAGTCACATGATATAAGGGTCGAACTTAAGTTTGAGCCTCTCAGCTTTTCCAGCCATATCAAGTTTAGCATTGTTGTGTCACATGATATGAGGCTCGAACTTAAGTTTGAGCCTATCGAATTGAACAGTGTCTTATGTGCAAAAGAACAAAGAGGCTCGAACTTAAGTTCGAGCCTCAGAATCAATTTAATTTTGGAAGGCTCGAACTTAAGTTCGAGCCTCTCAACTTTTCCAGCCATATCAAGTTTATGATTGTTGGGTCACATGATACAAGGCTCGAACTTAAGTTTGAACCTCTCAGGTTCAACCCTCTCAGGCTCAAACTTTAGTTCGAGCATTAGAATCATATCAACAGTCAGTCTATTGAGACACATGATATGAGGCTCGAACTTAAGTTTGAGCTTCTCACCTTTTCCACCCATACCAAGTTTAGCAATGTTGGGTCACATGCTATGAGGCTCGAACTTAAGTTTGAACCTGTCAAATTGAATAGTGTCTTATGTGCAAAAGACCAAAGAGGCTCGAACTTAAGTTTGAGCCTCATAATCAATTCAATTTTGAGAGGCTCAAACTTAAGTTCGAGCCTCTCAACTTTTCCAGCCATATCAAGTTTATGATTGTTGGCTCGAACTTAAGTTCGAGCCTCTCAAGTTCGACCCTGTCAAGCTCGAACTTCAGTTTGAGCCTTAGAATCATATCAACAGTTAGTCTATTGAGACACATGATATGAGGCTCGAAGTTACGTTTGAGCCTCTCACCTTTTCCACCCATATCAAGTTCAGATTGTTGGTCACATGATTTGGGGCTCGAGCTTAAGTTTGAGCCTCTCAAGGTCAACCTTGTCAGCTTCGAACCTTAGAATCATAAAGTCTAGGATTCTACATGAATGTGAGGCTCGAACTTAAGTTCGAACCTCTCAGGATCCAACCTCTATATATGATATCAGACTCGAACTTAAATTCGAGCCTTTGAATCGATATCAACTGTCAGTTATTGAGTCACATGATATGAGGCTCAAACTTAAGTTCGAGCTTCTTAGCTTTCCAGCCATATCAAGTTTAGCAATGTTGGGTCACATGATGTGAGGCTCGAATTAAAATTCAAGCCTCAAAATCAATTCAATTTTGGGAGGCTCGAACTTAACTTTATGATTGTTGGGTCACTTGATATGAGGTTTGAACTTAAGTTCGAGCCTCTGAGGTTCGACCTTGTCATGCTCGAACTTCAGTTCGAGCCTTAGAATCATATCAACAGTCAGTATATTGAGACACATGATATGAGGCTCGAACTTAAGTTCGAGCCTGTCACCTTTTCCATCCATATCAAGTTTTGCAATGTTGGGTCACATGATATGAGGCTCGGTGTTGGGTCACATGATATGAGGCTAGAACTTAAGTTTGAGCTTGTCAAATTAAACAATGTCTTATGTGAAAAAGAAAAAAAAGGCTTGAACTTAAGTTCGAGCTTCAGAATCAATTCAATTTTTGGAGGCTCGAACTTAACAAGCCTCTCAACTTTTCTAGCCATATCAAGTTTATGATTGTTGGGTCACATGATATAAGGCTCGAACTTAAGTTCGAGCCTCTCAGGTTTGACCCTATCACGCTCGAACTTGTTAGAATCATATCAACAATTAATCTATTGAGACCACATGATATGAGGCTCGAACTTAAGTTCGAGCCTCTCACCTTTTCCACCCATATCAAGTTTGGATTGTTGGGTCACATGATTTGAGGCTTGAACTTTAATTCAAGCCTCTCAAGGTCAAGTTTGCCAAATTCGAGCCTTAGAATCATAAAGCTTGGGGTTATACATGAATATGAGGCTTGAACTTAAGTTCAAATCTCTCAGCTTTTCCAGCCATATCAAGTTTAGCATTGTTGGCTCACATGATATGAGGCTCGAATTTAAGTTTGAGCCTGTCAAATTGAACAGTGTCTTATGTGCTTGTCAGCTTCGAACCTCAAAATCAATTTTTGCAGGCTTGAACCTAGGTTCGAACCTCTCAACTTTTCCAGCCATATCAAGTTTATGATTGTTGGGTCACATGATATGAGGCTCGAACTTAAGTTCGAGCCTCTCAAGTTCAACCCTGTCAGGCTCAAACCTCAGTTCGAGCCTTAGAATCATATCAACAGTCTGTCTAGTCAGACACATGATATGAGGCTCAAACTTAAGTTTGAGCCTCTCACCTTTTCCACCCATATCAAGTTTAGCAATGTTGGATCACATGATATTAAGCTCGAACTTAAGTTTGAGCCTGTCAAATTGAACAGTGTCTCATGTGCAAAAGAACAAAGAGGCTTGAACATAAGTTCGAGCGTCAGAATCAATTCAATTTTGGGAGGCTCGAACTTAAGTTCGAGCCTCTCAATTTTTCCAACCATATCAAGTTTATGATTTTTGGGTCACATGATATAAGGCTCGAACTTGAGTTCCAACAATATCAAGTTTAGCATTTTGGGTCACATGATATGAGGCTCGAACTTAAGTTTGAGCCTGTCAAATTGAACAGTGTCTTATGTGCTTGTCAGGTTCCAGCCTCAAAATCAGTTTTTGGAGGCTTCAACCTAGGTTCGATATCCATATCAAGTTTATGATTGTTGGGTCACATGATATGAGGCTCAAACTTAAGTTCGAGCCTCTCAAGTTCGACCCTGTCAGGGTCAAACTTCAGTTCGAGCCTCTCAAGGTCGATTTTTTTAGGTTCGAGCTTTAGAATAATAAATTTTGGGATTATACATGATATGAGGCTCGAACTTAAGTTCGAACCTCTCAGGATTGAACCTCTAAATGATATCAAATCTGTTATGTCACATGATATAAGGCTCGAACTTAAGTTCGAGCCTCTAAATTTTGAGCCTGTTGTGTCACATAATATTAGATAATATTAGGCTCGAACTTAAATATAAGGCTCGAACTTAAGTTCGACCTCTAAATTTAAGTTTGTTGTGTCACATAATATCGACTCGAACTTAAATTCAAGCATTTGAATCGATATCAATTGTCAGTTATTCAGTCACATGATATGAGGCTCGAACTTAAGTTCGAGCCTCTCAGCTTTTCCAGCCATATCAAGTTTAGATTGTTGGGTCACATGATATGATGCTCGAACATAAGTTCAAGCCTCTTAGGTTTGACCCTCTTTGGGATTATATATGATATGAGGCTCAAACTTAAGTTTGAATCTCTCAGGATCGAACCTCTAAATGACATCAAGTTTAAGTTCGAGCTTTTGAATCATATCAAGTATCAGTTTGTTGAGTCACATGATGTGACACTCGAAGTTAAGTTCAAGTTTCTTATCTTTTCCAATAAAAAGAATAGTATTTTTAACTCAAATTTGAATTGAAATTTGAACACAAGATGCTTGAACTGAACTTACAATGCTCGAACTTTGTACATTTGATAATAATCTATAATCTAGAATAATAATATTATAATAAAGTTGATGAATACGAATGAGAAAGTTCATGATAATAAATTTGATGACTATGAATGAGAAAGTTGATGTTATTATGTTGATATTGTTTGTTATTATGTTGATGTGATCTAAACAAAAATATTTGTTTGACTTTCATGAGCAATGAAAAACATGAATGAATTTCAAACCAATGTTATCGATAATGTATTTTTGCTGGAAAAATTATAATAAACAAGTGGCATGAAGGTTCCTTCAAATAGGATTAAGGTTCAAAAATCTTTTGATTTGACACATAAAGAAGACATGAAATGGTTTGCTGATATTTATGATCAGGAAGGAAACTTCAAAGCAGATGTTTATTTATGACAGGTGCAGATGGTGATATGGGTAATATTGTTCATGTTAAAGAAGATTTATGCACAAGGCATACCGTGTGTTTACGTGTAAAGTGCTTCCAGATGGTGAGAATATGAATGCGAATAAGTTTTGCTTATCATGGGAGACTTTTTGTTTGGACGATATGAAAGATAGTATCTCAAAGTCTGATCGATCATTAGGTTCAATTGGATCGATCAAATCAATAGAAGAATTAGTGAAAATTATAAAAGAAGCCAAAAAAATAACACAAAGGTCAAAATCTTTGAAGAGAAGCTCAGATGTATTTGGGAGATCTAAGAAGCGAAAGCTGAAAGGTTCTTCAAACAAAGATTTAGGATCATTATCAAAGTTTGTACAAAACAATGAAGATGTATCAATCCGACATTCAGATAATAGGAGTGAAGAAAGAGAAGGTACAGTAGTGTAGCCACAAGAAAATAAAATGATGGATTTATTACTTCAAAAATAAGAATACTATGCTTTCGGTTCTAATGCAGTATTTAATATTGATGTAAAAAGATGTTTTTCAACACCATCGAATTATGTATGTTGAAAATTAAACATATATTGGGTGCGTACATTAATGAATGATTTTGTCTTGGCTCCTAAAGAGAATGATGTTCTTGCAGTTGTTATGCGTTTTGATCCAAGTGTCAGAATAATTCTACAGAGTTTATCTCATGATGATATTGATAAATCTGAGTATTGGATAATATCTGGACAACATTCAATTAGTGCAGTGAAAACTTTGCAAAGTGTTTATTCTCCAACGGTGACATTACAGTTATGACAACAATTTAGATACAGAAAAGCAAAAATTATAGTAAACTATCCTCCAAAAGTTTCAAGGGAGATATCTAAAGAGGCTAATTTGATGGTGGCAAAGTCATTACAAAAGGAATCATTTGTGGATCAACTTTTATAAGCTAGAGCGCAATGGAAAGCAAACAGATGTCCATCTAAGCCTCCTCCAGGTGTTAATCAGAGTAAAAGAGAATTTATATCATGGCAAGTATGTTTATATTCTTGGTATTTTCACCTTTTTTTGAACTTATATTCATTTATATATTTAGATAGTTACTATATATTATTATTTTTAAAAACGTATATCTATTTAAACTATATATATTGTATTTTTTCAAAATTTTGTAGAGACTACAGAGAAAACTTTACAAAAAGGATTTATAGAAAATGATTTGCATCTTCTTTTATGTAATGATGAGGAATGGAAGAATTGGATACCAATAATGTGTCTGTATAGTCCGGGAGCACTACTTAATACAAAGGGTGAAGGCCAAATAGCAAAAGAGATTCAACAAAAGATGTTATATCGACGTTTGCAAAGATGGTAGCAATGAAAGGTGATCAATTAAAGCAAGCACCACGGACAGTTATATTAGGTCCGACACTATTCAGATGTATTGCATGTTTAGACAATAAAGAAATTTTAGAAATTCAAAAGGCAATTTATGCAATTTTAGAAAAGAAAATATTGTTAAAAAAGACAAAATCATTGAAGCACATGGTTGACATGGGAGAAATGGCATGGAGATTAAAGACAAATCGTGTGTTGAAAAATGCTATAATTACATTTTTTGTTGATTTAACAACAGAGGTTTTGACTTGGGAAAAGCTATGTGAGAAATATAATATCACATACATACAATATGAAAAAATTAAAAGTTATAGTGACACATTTGTGAAAGACTCATTAAACAGGGCAAAGAAGTCTCCTCCTTTACCAAAGGCTGCCATAACTTTGTTGAGTCATTTGTACAGAGTTGCAATGGGAATAAAGACCACAACAAATGTTATTCCATGGTCAATATATGGATTTGGTTTTGATTTAAACAAGGTGCAAAGTTTTTGTTCACAGCAAGTTCTTCCATTCAACATTGCTTTTTCTAGGTTTGATTCATAACTATATAGTTTACATAGTCGAGAATGCATTTTAGCAACATTCTCCTCCAGATTGGTTTTTGCACTCAACGGGATGAACTCTGAGACATAATATATTCTACTATCTTTTATTGATTTCCTCTATGTTCATATGCTTGTGGAACGAGTTCAACATACGGCTACAAAAATGAATTTTAAAATTGGAGCCATTCAAAGTAATAATCCTTCAATTAAAGGAGATCTGGATTCTGCAATAGTGTTTATGTACATTAGCAAAGAGGATAATTATCAGATGATTGATAGAATATATCAAGCAAATCTAAATATTTTTGCTCATAAAGGTCGGGATGAATTCATAGATAAAAATTTCATTGATGATTTCATCAACAGTTTTGCTATGTTATAGAGTTGTATTGTCGAGAAGTTGTTCTTCAAAGAAGTTTATAAAAAAAATGCAGATGTTTTTGTATATGTTTAGAGGTTGAAGAAAAACAATTAGAATCAATTCGCTCTTCAGTTTTCGAGAATGATCCTTCTTTGCATCAATGGTGTGATATCAGTTATCAAGATATAGATATCAAGAATCAAGATACAGACAATACAAATGTGTTCAAGAATGTTGATGCTAAGATTGATGTACAACCTAGTGGAGAAGAATAAAAAAGTAATCAGGATGATACAGAAACCGACAAAGATATTGTTACAATGGATGAAGATGTTGCAGGTACTTCAAATGTATGAGAAGGAAAAGTAGCTTGAGAAAATATTGATTCCATGTAATGTAATAAATGCCATAATTTTCAAAGTATGATTTTTTATATGCTAGTGATGATTGTATTTCTTGAACAATAGAATTTTATTTTGGAATATATTAGCTGTTGTTGAATAAAGTGATGTGAATCAATTATATTTAAATCTTTTTATTTATTATTAATATCGTATGTTTGTGAGTTAAACTTAGACATCTCTTGTCTATTCGATTAATCTAAAAATTATTGTTTTTAAATCAATGATGCATAAATTCATGTGTTATAATTTTTAAATAGATATGCATGATTTGTGACTCTTTTGTTTGAGAAAATCTAAAACATTATTGTTTTTAAAATTATGATGCATTTGATTAAATCCAATTTCGAAATGTATAGTTAAGATGTAAAGATTGAACTGTGAGGTTTTTAAAATCAAAAACCTATTATTTGAAGTAGATGCATAGAGAAATTAAGTATAAGTGTTGAGAAAGAGAAATTAATAGATAGAAAGAGAAATTAATAGATAGATTTTTATCATAAAGAGAAATTAATTGAGAAAATAAGTATTGATATGTCTACACACTTGATATGTCTACACATTGTATTGATTATTCATATATATCTTTTGGATTTGTTTTTATTATTGATGTTAGCAAAAATAAACATCTCATAAGTGATGATGGTATTGGAAAGCTTGTTGGGCATTTCGAGGATGAAATGAGTACTCTACATGAGCAAAGCTCTTTTCAAACATCAAATAAGCTATCTAATGTTATGGAGAAACAACGTGCTAGGCCTTTTTGGATTTTACCAGGTATATTCTGTAATATTTTAATTATTTTATTCATATTTTAACTCATTTATTGATTACATATCAATAAGTGATCTTAAAGCATTGTTCTTAGTTATTGCGTATTTATTATCCTCATTGTTTGATATATGCATAGAAAATCTATCATCCACTTCATATAAGGAACAATTTTATCCTTCTTGATCTAAATGCCCTTTTGTTCAACCAAGATATAAGATGGAACAGATCAGAGAAAGATTATGTCAAAAATTATTCAAATATTGATGACAAAAGAATATTTATAAGTCAGAGATGTTTTGAATTTGGGAGCAATGTGAGATTCATTGAGAAACATACAAAAAAAAGATACTCTTTTTTTATGTTGTGGAGTCCAGAAGATTATTGTATGGATCACCTTGAAGAAATATATAAACCACATCAACTTATCATTGATGATAGTTTCTTCAAAGGTTCTATCCCAGTAGAAAATTGCATCTACATTACCCCTAATCAAGCAAGCCATGATCATTCAGTACCGAGTGATCTTCTATCCTATGTTTTGAGCTTAATCCAAATAGATGATATTTTGCTCAATCAAATCAGACAATCACCTATCATCAAAGACCATGTTATATTTTCTATGTTTCGACTTGCAATGGAGAATCCATCATCTATGTTAGACCATGATATCTTGAGTGAATCAAATGATCATTCAATTAACTTGAGAATATCTTCTTCTGATGACTATGAAGTACATAATAATAGTGAGAAAAGGATAGATGTTCCATTGAATTGCAACGAAATTGAAAAGGAAGATACAACAATATCATCAACAAAGCTAGATGTTCCATTGAATTGCATGGAAATCGAAAAGGGAGATCTAGCAACAATAGCATCAACATTTGGTGAAAAAAAATCCACTTTTAAATAAAGAGCAACGAAAATTGTTACAAATGTGCTACAAAAATAGAAGCATGAGAGAAAATCATGCAATAGTGTATGCTACAAGGTTGGCCTATCGACAAAGTCGTTTCATAAGTGGAGTTGCAGCAAAAGTATACATAAAAAGGTTACAAAAGGCATACTTTAATTTAATAGGTAAAGAAATTCTTCATACAATATTTATGTTTTTTTTATATCTATAATCAAATATTTATAAAATTTTTCTTTTGCAGGATAAAGAAAAACGTTGACGGCAAGGTGGATTATTAAATTTATCTCAAGATCTTTTGATTGGTATGAAGTAATATAGAATGTAAAACAATTTAATTGATTTTTATATAAATCTAATTACCTTCTATTTTTTCTGTAGAACAAAATGCTGATTTGCATATAAACTACAAAGAAAACACAAGGTTGGCATTGATGTCTTTGTTGGGTGTGTGTAGAAGTGTGAGAGACACACAAGAAGCACACACAAGGAGCACAAATGCAGCAAGACACACGGAGAAGATGATGGCTGGAATAACTCTCTCTATTGATCAATAAACTGAAATGAAGTAAGAGCTGAATAATATCCCTAAGTACAAAGTACCACCACATATGAGAGTATCAAGTATGTGGTAACATGGGGAAAAAACCTCTAGCCAGCACTAGAGTAAAAAGTGCCCATGTATAGGGAAAAGGTTCACATCAAAGCTACTCGAGGAACACATAAGTGTAACAAACCCCCCTGGAGCGAATGATGTGAACACATACAGGGAGTGAACGATCAGCCCCCACAAGGTAATAAGCCTAAAGCTTTGCGAAAAGCTTCAAATTTTTCCCGTGGAAGAGCTTTGGTGAATATGTCTACCACATTATCTTGTGTAGGCACATATACCAAATCAATATCTCCTGCATGAAGGCGCTCTCTCACATAGTGATAATGCACCTCAATATGTTTGGTCCGTGCATGAAACACTGGGTTTCGTGCAATAGCCAAAGCACTCTGACTATTAGTGAGAATATGAGTAGCAGCATCAATCTCCATGCAAAGATCCATCAATAGGCGTCTCAGCAATATACACTCCACTGTAGCTGTGAAAATTGCCATGTACTCAGCTTCACAACTCGATGTCACCACTGTAGGTTGCTTCTTACTCAACAAAGATATGTATGAGTCTCCAAGGAAAAAGCAATTACCACTAGTGGACATGCGTAACAACCAGCCCAATCACTATCTATAAAAGCATGCAAGCATGGCTGAACATCTCTTCCATAAAAGAGACCTAAGCTCAAAGTACCTCGTATTACTATCCTTCTATCAAACAATTCGAGCACTTGTTCTTAAAAGTAAGAAATTTACCCAATAGAAAAAACATTGCATTATCGACCGAAAATACAGTTTTTAACACACTCCCTTTTCCTAAAAGCACACTTGTTTGATAGAAGGGACATACTTTAAAGAAGAATGGGGCTCGAATTTCTCCATCCTCGTATTACTACATGAATCATAAACCGTGTTAATGTCCAAGATATAGTTCTAATCCTACAAATTCCTTAGCTCCGACTAACAAGCATTGCCATTGCATCCTAACATATTGAACTTTATGCACCAAAGAGGATGGTACAAAGGAAAGTTTTAAAAAACATTATCATAGCCAAAATTGACTTGAACTTCTTTACAAAACATTGTCATGGGTGAAATTTACTTGAATTTTTGCTCTAGAGTAAGCCATGCTTGATTTGTAGAAGTGTAATAATCCAAAACATGTACATAATTGTCATCTAGAGATATGAGTAGCATTGCAAGTGCTTGTTCATCCTTTTCAACGAATTGTGGTAGCCCTTTTCTATGCGTAAGTGTTTCATTTTGTGCTAGCTACTTTGTGATAGATCACACTTGTTTGGTCCTAAAATGACCTTTCATTTCTGTTTTCCAACATATCTCTTGGCCAGAATTCTCCTATCTCTGCATTGACATCCAAACTGACTAGACCTTCAAAATCATAATCTTTCCTCTTTTATAGCCACAAGGCCATTAGTTTATCAGATGTCATCTCATGAAGGGTAACTAAAAAATATATATGAAAAATTTGTTGCCATTAGCTCTTAGGGCCTTCATTGAAGGTTTCGTAAAAGTTGTACATAGGTGGTTTGTAATAGCAACTTGGGGATTGTGTTGGAGTTTGAGGTCTGCAGAAGCACACAAACAACACAAGGAAGAAGAAGAAGCTTGGAGCACAACACAATACTGAATGTATTACCAAGTGAATGTACAAAGATAAATGACCAGTTAGCATTATAGGAGTATATACAAGCGAGGAAAAATAACCCCTAACGAGGGAAAAAAGTTCCACAGTGCTCCTAAGCTTGTTCACACATCACTATTGAAATATAGATGCAGTGAGGCACTCATGTATAAGTGTCAATCTACATGGAAAGAGATCAATCAACAAATGGAAGTAGGTCCAAAGCTTTGCAGAAAGCTTTAAACTTCTCACGAGAAAGAGCCTTTGTGAAAACATCTACAATGTTATCTTGTGTGAGCACCTTTGTCAAATTGATCTCTCTAATAGAGAACCTCTCCCTGACATAATGATAATGCACCTCCATGTGCTTTGTGCGAATTGCTGCATTTTGCCTTCATAAACATGTTTACCATGTGCCTCAATTCTGAGCAGAGAGGACACCATTTCAGATTTCTGCAAGCATACCAAGCTAGCAAAATTTAGATGAACATAGCGTGCCTGCCAAAGCTTTGCATTGCCTACATAAGCATTGCCATAGTGCATTCGGAGACCAAAACTAGCTCAAATCCAAATTTCGACACCACAAAGGGAAGCAATTTTGAACTCCTAATCACCCTAAGTATGCTCATCAAATTTCATGCGATTTTGAGATTGTGACCCAACATGCAAACAACACAAGGAAGAAGAAAAAGCTTCGAGCATAACACACAATATTGAATGTATAACCATGTGAATGTACAAAGATAAGTGACCTATTAGGGTTATAGATGTCTATACAAGTGAGGGGAAAAAACATCCTAAAAAGGGCAAAAAGTGCTATGACGGTCCTAAGTGTGTTCACAGACATCACTACCAAAATATATCAAAAGATTGATCGCATGTCCTATGTACATAAAAGAATTCATGAAGATCATCATGTTATCCACAATTCTAAGTGACATGATGTTTGAGATGGAATTGAAGCAACTTCTACTTGCTCATGACCAAGTGCCTACTCAAGGAAAGGAATCAATACTTTCAAGAGTATGTAAATCCACTCGATAGCTCTATTCATCTAAGAATACGACATGTGATTTCAGCCCATCAATTTTTTTGGAGCACAAACACACAATACTGAATGTATTACTAGGCTGCACACATGACAACCTCAAGCCAGAAACTATGTGGTAAAGCTTGACTTTTGACCATGCACCTCGCCATCTCCATGAGTGACCTGTTCTTTCGTTCAGTAACTCCATTCTGTTGAGGTGTATACGGCACTGTACACTGGTGTTTTATCCCACGTTCAACCAGAAATGCATTAAAATCATAAGACATATATTCCCCCCCTCGATCAGAACATCGGGTGCCCATTTTGCATGCTGACAGATTTTCAGCTAAAACCAAAAACTGTTTAAAGCACATGAACACTTCGGACTTTGCTTTGAGTGGATATACCCATGCATGCCTAGAAAAATCATCAATGAAAGTCACGAAGTAAAGGTAATTTCCAAAAGAGGGTGTCTGCATAGGACCACAAACATCACTATGTACAAGCTACAATTTTTGAGTAGCCTGAACTAAACCATCTTTTGGAAATGAGGAACGCTGCTTTTTGCCCAAGATACAGCCTTCACAAACATGTTTTCCAGGTGCCTCAAGCTTGGGCAAAGAGGACACCATTTCAGATTTTTGTAGGCGTAGCAAACTAGCAAAATTCAGATGACCAAAGCGTGCATGCCAAAGCTTTGCATCTGACATAGCCTGAGAATCATTTAGTGCACATGTTGAATCACTTACAGATCTTTCATAGTCTATGAGCTTATACAGCCCACGACATAAAATGCCAGAAGCAATAATGACATCGTCGGTTGATAAATCATGAACTGTACACCTGTCATCAACAAATTTCACAACCAAGCCAATCTTGGCTAATGCAGAAACTGATAACATGTTTTTTTTTATCCCTAGCACAAATAAAGCATCTGACAAAAGTGAAAGAACTACCATCAACAGTAGACAAAATGATCTTACCAACTCCCATAACAGGATAAGAGGAGTTGTTGGCACATGTAACAGTATTCCCTGTAGGGGCAGGCTCGAGTGAAGAGAAGAAACTGTGCTGCGAGGTAATATGTTTGGTTGCCCCACTGTCAAAATACCAAACATCTGAGTCTACTGCAGACATGCATTGATCATGAGAAGATGGTTCAAAACTGCAGACAGTAGTAAACACCCATTCTTCTTCCTGCACAAGATTTACAGACTCTATTTTTTGTGTAGAGGCCTCTGCAACAACCATTCCAGCCTCTTTCTTCTTTGCCTCTTTAGCAATCAGTTTTGGACACTTATTTATGATATGATCATTCCCTTTACAGTACTTACAAAACAATGTCAGATTTTCTGATTTTTTCTCATCTTTGTCTTGGTTCTTTAAATGTGCAGCACTTGCAGATCTCTGCTTACTAGTAGAAGAGCTCCATTTTCCTTTGCCCTTTTGACTAACCAGGAAAGCTTGATTTGCAACACGCATAATGGACCTGTTTTGCCTGGACGGATCTTCCTATAATAGAACAGAGACTAACTCCTCAAATGACAAGGCATTTGGATTGCCTTTCATCATCAACCGAAGAGTAGAAGCGAAACTCTGATATGAATCAGGAAGACCATTCAGAATGGTTTGCACAAGTGAGCTATCTGGTATAACCTCATCAGCAGAAATCAGATGTTCCTTAAGGACTTTGATCTTTGTTAGGAAATTGTCCATAGAATCACCTTCATTCATGTGCTCACTCTCCAACTGTTTTCAGAGGTAAGCAACACGAGCCTCATTCGTAGCTTGGTACAATGTGGTAAGTGTATCCCAAGCATCCTTAGCTATTTTGTAAGAGCAAATGTGAGAAATAATGGCACGTTTGACAGACAAGGTTATCAAAGCATGTGCCTGGGCATCTCTGCCATCCCAGGGAATCTGCTCTGCAGTAGGTGCAGCAGAAACAACAGCACGAACATGAATCTACGGAATATCATCTTCGACACCATCTTCATCAGCTCCAACACCTGTATTTGCAATACCTGTAGTCAGAGGTGTAATAGGACGTCTTTCAACACCCTACACAACGTTCCACAATCCTTTTGCAACCAATACATGTCGCATCATATAAGCCCATAATGGGTAGTTGGTACCATCCAACTTATCCTCAACAGCCAACATACAGAATACATCACTGATTTCAGCCATGGCCGATGACTAAAATACCTTGATGCAAAAAATTGAATGTATCTCAAAAAGTTGAACAGAACTGCCCTGACAAATTCTGCTAGACCTATAGCAGACTTCAAGACGCTTATAGTGGCGAATAGAAACTGGTATATACCTTTGGCACAAAAAGACAAAATAGCCTACACAAGCACTGCGATATGCGTTCAGAGGCCGAAACGAGCTCCGATCGTGTTTTCGGCGCCACAAAGCAAAGATGTTTTGATCTTGGAAACACGTTGAGTATGCTCACCAAAATTTGTGCGATTCTGAGATTGCAAATGGAGGAGTGTCGACAACACCCTAGATGAAGCGATGACCTGCTCTGATACCAATTGTTGGAGATAGATGTCTGCGGAAGCACGTGAACAACACAAGGAAGAAGAAGAAGCTTGGAGCACAAACACACAATACTGAATGTATTACTAGAGAATGTACAAAGATAAGTAACCCATTAGAGCAATAGACGTATATACAAGCCGGGGGAAAAAACCCTCCTAAAGAGGAAAAAAAGTGCCCCGGCGGTCCTAGTGTGTTCACACACATCACTACCTAAATATATCAACATTCAATTCTGTGTGCTTTTGCAACATCTAAAAGAAATAGAAATGAGGCAAAAAAAACTCATACATCCCATGCTCTTCTTAACCATGTACTACGTGGAAGGATGGAGAAAACAAATATTTCAATTGTCAAAATTTTTATTCTTGTATTAATGATCATAAACTTGAATTATACCCTTCATTGGGGTTTTCTTCAAAGAACATAGAGATGAAAATCTCTAATACAACGGGTAAAAGGTTCATGGAAAATTTATGCGCAAAATGTACACGGGTTAGTGCCTTTGTTTACCCCTTTGTGATTGGTGATACTGACCTTTCCTTTCCCTTCAATTGAAAGAGTCTCATTGTGACCAAGATATAATTTTCCCATGTCATCTTCAAGCTCTTGGAAAATTTTCATTGTCCTTGCATATGTGACATGTTGCTCCTTCGCAAAAATCCAATGTTAGGACTTACTTAAAGCAACTAGGGCATTCTCTTCTATAGAGATGAATAATTCTTTACGTGAGATGAATGAATCTTCACTTGAACAATTTCTCTTGTGTTTTGCCGAATTTGAAGATGGCTTGGAGTTGGAGTTCTTTTCAGCTTTCTTTTTCTAAAAAAATTGTTCTATATCCCTATTTTCACAAAGATTGCAAGAAAAGGTCTTCTTGGGCTTATTCTTGGATTCCTTCTTTTGTTTATTGCCTTGTTTCTTACACTTGTGAAGGGTCATTTAGCTTTCATGGAAACTTCTTGACGTGGGTCTACTTGATTTCTTGATTCATGCAAGAGTAATAGACGCCTTACAAGCAAGCTCTTGACCCTTATCATAAAACATGGTTACAAAGGTTTCACATGAATGTGGGAATTCGTTTAGAAGACTTCACTTGAGATCTTTCTTGCAAAAAGTGCTAACTTACATTCATTATGTCATTAAACTTTGCAATGATTTTTGAGAGATTATCTTGAGTTCTAATGCTCAAGTTATGGAATTGGGCCCCTAAAGCATAGATTATATGTGGTCTTTTATCTTCATATAGATTTGCAATTATTTCCCAAGCTTCATGTGAAGTTTTACAAGAAGTTACGTGCCTTTTTGTGAATTCATCACATGATGAGGTAGTTATACTAAAACCCTTTTATCTTTTAGACTCCAAACATTCCAAGCATCAGGTTCATATGTCCTAATTGGTTGAGGCTTTGTGCCTTCTACGACTTCATAAAGAATATTTGTATATACATATGCTTTTATGATATCTTTCCGTAAATTGTAATTATTGACATCTAAGCTTTCATCCTTAGGCAGGATCATACTTGGGATAAATGAAGTCATGTCTCTTGTTGGTCATGAGAGGAAAGAGAACAAATTTTTGTTAATTGAGGACTCTTATGACTCCTTCTTTCTCCCTTGTGTGTAAACTTACATTAGGTGCAACTTGCTTATGTATTTGACTTTGTTATCTATTATATAATCACATGGGTATAAGGGGTAGAACCCTTGGGGTTTTAGGTGTGGAAACCTTGGAATTCTTTGCCTGAACTTGAGGTACCTGGAAAACATGTTTGTGAAGGCTGTATTTTGGGCAAAATGCAGCGTTCGTCCTTTCCAAAAGATGGTTCAGTTCGGGCTACTCAGAAATTACAGCTTGTACATAGTGATGTTTGTGGTCCTATGCAAACACCTTCTTTTGGGAATTATCTTTACTTCATGACTTTCATCGATGATTTTTCCACGCATGCATGGGTATATCCATTGAAGGCAAAGTCCAAAGTGTTCATGTGCTTCAAACAGTTTTTGCTTTTGGCTGAAAATTTGTCAACATGCAAAATGGGAACCCTCCATTCTGATCGAGGGGGGGAATATATGTCTTCTGATTTTAGTGCATTTCTGGCTGAACATGGGATAAAACACTAGTGTACAGTGCCATATACACCTCAACAGAATGGAGTTGCTGAACGAAAGAACATGTCACTCATGGAGATGGCGAGGTGTATGGTCAAGAGTCAGGCGTTACCACATAGTTTCTGGCTTGAGGCTGTCATGTGTGCAACATATGTACTGAACAGGTGTCCCACTCAAGCGCTATAGTCTATCACTCCATATGAGGCTTGGCATGACCGCAAGCCATCTATTGCTCATCTGCGTGTTTTTGGTTGTTTGGCATATACATTAGTGCCTGAACAACATCGCAGAAAATTGAATGATAAAGTAGTAAAATGTATTTTTGTTAGGTACAATTCTGAAAGTAAAGGCTATCGTCTGTATCATCCACATACTAAACGCATTCTGGTTAGCCGTGATGTTGTTTTTGTGGAAGATGCTATTCAGCCATTGCTTTCATGTACTACGGAGACATGTGTTAGCTCCAAAGACATGTATGATACTTTGGTGCCTCTTTTTACAGGTGGACAGTCTAGTACTGGTCCTAATGAGGCAACTTCTCAGCCTTTGCAGGTTTCATATGATGATGCAAATAATTCCATTTCTGATGTAGATGTACATGATGCACTTATTGATGAGAGAGCTGATATTGAACACACACAACCACATAGTTTCTGGCTTGAGGCTGTCATGTGTGCAACATATGTACTGAACAGGTGGCCCGCTCAAGCGCTATAGTCTATCACTCCATATGAGGCTTGGCATGACCGCAAGCCATCTATTGCTCATCTGCGTGTTTTTGGTTGTTTGGCATATACATTAGTGCCTGAACAACATCGCAGAAAATTGAATGATAAAGTATTAAAATGTATTTTTGTTAGGTACAGTTCTGAAAGTAAAGGCTATCGTCTGTATCATCCACATACTAAACGCATTCTGGTTAGCCGTGATGTTGTTTTTGTGGAAGATGCTATTCAGCCATTGCTCTGGTGTAGACCTTGCATGACAACAAATTAGATGCACCTCTCTCATATCGTACTCGTTCAGGCTCTCATAGTGCCTCTTTTGCATCAGATTGCTATGCTATGGCTGCATCTAGTCTCTGTGATGAGAATGAGCCTGTTTCGTTTGATGAAGCACAAAATTCAAAAAAAGTGGATGGCTGCTATGCAATCTGAATATGATGCTATAAGGAAGAATGGTACTTGGTCTTTATGTGAGTTGCCTCCTGGCAAGAAGGCCATTGGCACTAAGTTGGTATACAAGCTAAAACGTAAACCGGATGGTACAGTTGACAGGTATAAGGCTAGGCTTGTTGCAAAGGGTTATGCACAGGAAAGAGGCATTGATTTTGATGAGACCTTTGCACCTACATGCCGTATGACTAGTGTTCGGAGCATCTGTGCACTTGTAGCTCATCATCGTTGGAATGTACATCAGTTGGACATTAAAACAACATTTCTGAATGGTGATTTGCAAGAAGAAGTGTATGTTTTTTAGCCCCATGGCTTTGTGCAAAAAGTGCATGAAAACCAGGTATGCAGGTTAAAGAAGGCATTATATGGTTTAAAGCAAGCACCACATGCTTGGTATGAGAAGATACATGCCTATCTCATTGCACATGGTTTTGAGAACAATCCAACTGAAAGCACCTTATATGTTAAGCGTGCTAATGATGTGCTTCTGATCATCATTGTCTATGTTGATGACATGCTGCTCACTGGTCCTATTGAGAAGCATATTGCTGATTTCAAGGATGATTTGCATGGCTCATTTGAGATGTCTGATTTGGGGCATTTGCATCACTATTTGGGCATTCAGTTTATGCAAGTTGATGGTGGAATGGCGGTGTCAAACGAAATATATTGACACATTATTATAGTGTTTTGACCTTGAAGACTATAAGCCTATTGCCACTCCTATGGAGACAAGTTTATGATTGAGTCTTCATGATGCTGGAGATGCATTTGATGCTGTTCTTTATCAGCAGGCTGTTGGATGCTTTTTATGCATTACTTTCCTAGATATTCAGTTTGCTGTCTCACAGATGAGCAGGTTTATGCATTGCCCAGGAGTCAAGCATTGGCAGGCAGTTAAGGGCATCTTTCGCTATTTGAGTGGTACTCGGCTACTTGGGTTGTTTTATCCCAAGGGGGATTCACTACCGCCAGATTTGCATGCTTTTTCTGACTCTAATTGGGTTGGTTGCTATGACACTCGTGTGTCCACTAGTGGCTTTTGCTTCATGCTTGGTAGCTCATGTATATCTTGGTTGAGCAGGAAGAAACCTACTGTGACCACTTCTAGTTGTAAGGCTGAGTATAGGGAACCTTTCACAGCGACTGTTGAGTGTGTGTGGCTCAAACGCCTTATGGCTAATTTGGGTGTTGGTCAGACTTCTACTACCACCATCTTCACTGATAGTCAGAGCGCATTGGCAGTTGCGAGGAACCCTGTGTTCCATGCTCGCACTAAGCACATTGAGGTGCATTATCACTATGTCAGGGAGATGTTCTCTTCTGGGAAGATCAGCTTGGCATATGTACCCACGTAGGAGAACATTGCAGACCTTTTCACGAAGGCTCTGCCTAGGGAGAAGGTTGAAGCTTTTCACAAAGCTTTGGGCTTACTTCCTTTTGTGGAGTGATTTCCACATAGCTTGGCACTTCCTTATACATGAGTGCCAGCTCCTTGTTCACCGCATCACTCCTAGGGGGGATTTGTTGATATATTTAGGTAGTGATGTGTGTGAACACACTAGGACCGTCGGGGCACTTTTTTCCCTCTTTAGGAGGTTTTTTTCCCCCAGCTTGTATATACTCCTATTGCCTTAATGGGCTACTTATCTTTGTCATTCTCTAGTAATACATTTAGTATATTGTGTTGTGCTCCAAGCTTCTTCTTCTTCCGTATGCTATTCGCGTGCTTTCGCATACGTCTAACTCTAACTGTTGAATCTCCATCAATGTCTTCAAAACCTCCACATGTTTTACTACCAACTGAAAGCTTTTCTTTACCTTTCTTGGATGTATTTGATGAATTTGCTGGATGATCTTTGTACTTATTCAGCTATACGATCAGAGCACATCCCAGAGCTAGAAAGGATCTTTGCTAAATGTCGACAGTATCGAGTATGCCTTAACCCAAAAAAATGCGTCTTCATGGTTAGGCAAGGGAAAATATTAGGACATATTGTCTCTAAAAACGGAATCTCAACTGATGAAGACAAAATCAAAGTAATTCTAGATTTACCAAGACCAAAAACTGCTAAAGAAGTTCAAGCATTTATGGGACATTGTGGATACTATCGAAGATTTATACATATGTACGCCATAATTGCTAGACCTCTTTATGCATTATTGACACAATTTATTTGGACCGAGGAATGCGAGAGAGCCTTCAATGAGTTAAAGAATCGATTGAGTTCAGCACCAATCCTTCGAGTACCTAACTGGAATAAGCCATTTCACATTCATGTGGATGCTTCCAAGTTTGCCATTGGTTGCATCTTAGCTCAACCTGCTGATACAGGAAAACTAGACCACCCTATAGCTTATGCCAGTAGGCAATTAAATCAAGCAGAACGCAATTATAACACCACGGAGAGAGAAGGCCTAGGGATGGTGTATGCTGTCAAAAAGTTCAGACATTACCTGTTGGCAAACAAATTCAAATTCTTCATTGATCATCAAGCCCTATTGTACTTAGTCAACAAACCATGCAATACAGGAAGACTAGTACGATGGTTTTTATTGCTAATGGAATTTGATTTTGAGGTAGTAGTCAAGAAAGGAAATACCCACATAAGAGCAGATCACTTATCCAGAATGACCCACGGAGAACCACCCATAGGAGTACCCAATGATTTGCCAGATACTTATCTTTTTAACCTGGAAGTATGTCCCCAATGGGCAGAAAAGTTGATCCCTATACTCACACATGGACCTAAAGACGGGATCACACCAAACCCAACCCAGGATCTTTGGAAGACTAAAAACCTTCATATCATTGCAGGAAGTTTGTATTACCAGGATTCGAGTGGATTACTCATGAGATGCGTAGAAGAGGAGGAACAGGAAATGTGGCTTCAAAAAGCACATGTGAATCAATGGAAAACCCATTTGAATGCCAACAGAACATGGCAAACCCTAAAGAGGTTAGGCATATATTGGCCGACCATGCAGAGAGATGCACACAATTATGTGTCAGCGTGCCAAACCTGTCAAGAACAAAATCCCGATGAGAACTCAACTCTATGCTATTCTACAGTAGCACCGAGATGGAGCATGCCTCTGGTAAAGTTCTTAAAAACTCAAGAATACCCAGAAGGAGCCACTTCAGCAAGGAAACGCGCACTTGTAGAACAAAGTGAGGATTATGTCATTATAGGAAAACAACTTTTCAAACGAGGGAGAGATAAACAATTACGAATGTGCATTCATGAAGACGAATATCTTTCTGTTTTAGAGATGGCACATACCGGAGCTGCAGGAGGGCACTTCGCTGCAGATAAAACTGCAAAGATGATCATCTTTGCGGGAATGTGGTGGCCAACTCTACATCAAGATGCGGTAACTTATGTGCAACGATGTAATACATGTCAACGAACAAAATATCCAATTAAAAGAGATGAGATGCCACTTAGACCCATGATGAGTGCCAGAGCTTTCACTAAATGGGGAATAGACTTTATAGGACCTATTAGCCCACCAGCGAAAGGATCCCATGCCGAATATATAATTGTAGCCACTAGCTATCTGACCAAATGGGTTGAAGCCAAAGCAACCAAGAAAAATGACGCAAGAACCACGGCCAAGTTTCTCTTCGAGAACATTTTCACTAGATTTGGACTACCGATAGAAATTGTGAGTGATAGAGGTACGCATTTTGTGAATGAAGTTATTGAAGCCTTATTGAATGAATTCCTGGTAATTCATAAGAAATCAGCTCCTTATCAGCCACAAGCCAATGGACAAGCCGAAAGTTCGAATAAAATCTTGTGTACTGTTCTCACCAAAATTGTTAACAATGGTAGATCAGATTGGGATAAACAATTACATCATGCTTTATGGGCATTTCGAGTAGCTTATAAAACCGCCATAGGCACTACTCCTTTTAACTTAGTCTATGGACAAAATGCTATTTTGCCAATTGATTTCTTAATTCCCACTCTCAGAGTAGCAACAACTTACGAGTGGACGGGACATGAACTATCAGCTCAATTGGACCAAATAGAGAAGCTTCACGAAACTAGGTTACAAGCAGTAGCAGGCATTTATGCTGCTAAACGACGACAGAAAGCCTACTATGATGCTCACATCAAGGACAAAAATCTAAAGGAAGGAGATTTAGTTTTGGTATATACATTGAAGCAACATGCAAAAAAGTTGCAAAAGAGAGGATATGGCTCATTAATCATCAATCGCATATCAACAAGTGGAGCCATCAGCTTAGCAACCTTAGATGGAGATGTATTACCAAACTACATCAGTGGATGTCGAGTAAAAAAATATCTAGAACCTTTGACCGAAGAAACAATGTCTTGATTAATCAACGGCAAGAATAGACGTATTGAAGAGGAAAGGATACGAGAAGAAGCAAGACAGGAAGCCCTAGAACGAATTAAGAAACGGAAAGAGTGGATGAGAGAAAGAGATGAGAGATATCGACTATGAGAAGAACTCATCCCAATGGCTAATTTTAGAGCCACTAAAAGCATAGGTTCACAGAGAACGCAACCATATTTAAATTTGGGAGCAGGTAAAACGGAGTACCACTTGGTGGATGCTCTCATTGACACAGGAGCTGCTATAAGTTGTATCAAACTTTCTTTGACCCAGAAACTCAAAGAGGAAGTACGCCCATCGATGGCACAGTTGATAGGAATAGGAGGAACGATTACTCAATGCATAGGTGAGATCACCTTACCCTTGCATCTTGGCAACAACACTATGGAACAAAAGCTATTAGTATGTCAGGATCAGGATTTACTTGAAGAGGTAGTGTTAGGTCAAGATTGGATTTACGAATATGAGGTGACAATTCAATTGGCTCTAGGCTACATCTCAGCCAGGATAGGACATCGTGAGGTATTCAGTTTGCTAGACGAACGGCCAATCAAACCTGTAAGCATAGATCCAAAAGTCCATCCCAATGAACAAAGTAATGAGTGTATGTTCACTAGCAATATAGAAACCTCTTCGTCAAGTACTATATGTGCTGACACATTAAATTCTACGTGCATACCATCTTCTAGTTTAGCAAGTCACGAGAGTGTCAATCATTCTGAAAACAACCCTAGTGAAGCACCATGCACAAGAGAGTCCAGTCCTCTGAGTAATTCAAAATCCGTACCCATCAAAATATACCCTATTCCGTACACTCAACAAGCTTGGATAAGGAAAGATCAAGTGAAGGAATACCTTCGACGACAGAAGCATTATCGACTTCGGAGAAACCCATCAAATAACAAAGCAAATCATTTTGAGCAGCAAGGTCAACAACGAAGTGCTACAACATGGATTCCAAAGAAAGTATTAGCCGCTCAACCGGATCGATCGCAAATTTGGATTCCTAAATCATGTGCTCCAAAGAAGCTAAGCCGACACGATGAACCTTAGCATAAGAAAAACCAAAAGGGTCTACGAACAATACAACCACAGAAGAATCGCTATTGGAAAAAGAAGGAGTCGGCAGACACAATACAAGCCAATTTGAGATCTCCAAAGCAGATAAAGCAGACTTACTACAAGAGAAGAACCACATTCAGCAAAAAGGTGGAGAATACAGTACATCCCAACAGAACAAGGCAGATTTGGTTGCCGAAAAACAAGACAGATTGCATACATCAAACTACTAGTTGTAAGGCTGAGTATAGGGAACCTTTCACAGCGACTGTTGAGTGTGTGTGGCTCAAACGCCTTATGGCTAATTTGGGTGTTGGTCAGACTTCTACTACCACCATCTTCACTGATAGTCAGAGCGCATTGGCAGTTGCGAGGAACCCTGTGTTCCATGCTCGCACTAAGCACATTGAGGTGCATTATCACTATGTCAGGGAGATGTTCTCTTCTGGGAAGATCAGCTTGGCATATGTACCCACGTAGGAGAACATTGCAGACCTTTTCACGAAGGCTCTGCCTAGGGAGAAGGTTGAAGCTTTTCGCAAAGCTTTGGGCTTACTTCCTTTTGTGGAGTGATTTCCACATAGCTTGGCACTTCCTTATACATGAGTGCCAGCTCCTTGTTCACCGCATCACTCCTAGGGGGGATTTGTTGATATATTTAGGTAGTGATGTGTGTGAACACACTAGGACCGTCGGGGCACTTTTTTCCCTCTTTAGGAGGTTTTTTTCCCCCAGCTTGTATATATTCCTATTGCCTTAATGGGCTACTTATCTTTGTCATTCTCTAGTAATACATTTAGTATATTGTGTTGTGCTCCAAGCTTCTTCTTCTTCCGTATGCTATTCGCGTGCTTTCGCAGACGTCTAACTCTAACTGTTGAATCTCCATCAATGTCTTCAAAACCTCCACATGTTTTACTACCAATTGAAAGCTTTTCTTTACCTTTCTTGGATGTATTTGATGAATTTGCTGGATTGAAATTTCCACACAATCTTCCACTCCATTGATTTGTGTTGGAACTACTGGTTGGTGATGCATCCGGTTCACTCAAAACTTGAGATTCTGCACTTGATTTTTTAGCATCTTCTTTGTCATTTGGTTCAAGATTGAGTTCTTCTTTGGCATTTGCATAGAAGCTTGACATTTCATCAAATACCACATCTCTGCTCACATTCACGTATCGTGTGAGTGGGTTACAACATTTATATCCCTTTTGCTCAAGGGAGTATCCAATGAAGACACATTTTTCTGCTTTTGGATCAAGCTTCAGCCTCAGCTCATCTGGAACATTTACATATGCAATACAACAAAAAACTTTCATATGTGATAAGTTTGCCTTTTTACCTGTGAACTTTTCTTCAAGTGTAACTTGATGTACAATAGCAATTGAAGTTCTGTTCATAATGTATACAACCGTATACATTGCTTCTACCCAATAACAATGAGGCATATTCTTACCAGCCATCAAGGCTCTTGCTATTTCTGCAATATGTATGTTTTTGCATTCAGCAACACCATTCTGTTGTGGTGTGTACCTGCATGAAAACTGACGTCGAATTCAATGACTTTTAAGAAAGTTGTTGAACTCATTTGACATGTATTCACCTCCTCCATCAGACCTTAATGTTTGAATATACTTCCCTGTTTACTTTTCCACCATAGCTTTAAAATTCTGGAAGTGAATGAACACCTCACTCTTCTCTTTCATGAAATATACCCACACTTTTTGTGTATGGTCATCATCAATGAAAGTAACATAAAACCTACAACCGCCCATAGATGTGGTCTTTCAAGAACCCCAAACATCTGTATGTAATATTTCTAGCACATTCTCACTAACATGCTTGTCATGTGGGAATGATGATCTTGATTGTTTACTGTTGAGCCCATAAAAGTCATGTTGGTCAAAGTCAACTACAGTCAAAGTCAATTGGTCAAAGTCAACGGGTCAAAGTCAACAAGGTCAAGGTCAAAGTCAACAGGTGCAAAGTCAAAGTGCTAAAGTGCAGGTGTCAAAGTGCAGAGGTAGTGCACAATTAGTTGTCCACAAAGGGCAAATTAGAGAAAGTGGGTTGCAGGTTGCAGAGGTATTTTCTCTAATTTCCCTAAAAGTTCAAAGTGGTTTTTAAAGTGTTTTGGAAGGTTCAGGTGAACCCCCTCTTATGTGCAAAAGTGAAGACTTAAAAGGAAATGTGAAGGTATGTGAAGCGGCAACGTACGCACAGGTGAAAATATGGCCCCCCAATTAAATTTTTTGGTTTTAGTCTAAAGTCACTACAGGACGAAACAGTGAGTCGTTGGCTGCCACTTGTAAAGACAATCTTGGGACATCAAAGTGAGGACCAAGATGCTATTGCAGTTAGGAGCGTACGTGATCGACACACTAAAATCTATGCAAGGACTATTCTTGGAGGATTCTTAGAGTAAGCAAGAGAGGCATAGACTAAGGAAGCAAGAGAGAGAAGTGCAAGAGTCACTAGAGTACGACGCAGAGAAGTAGAAGTGAAGAGTGCTTGGAAAGAGACTAAGAGAGATTGTGCAGAGAGTGCTAAGATAGTCCCCCCAAGTATCTCAAGCTCTCCTTGCTGTGTGCGCGTGCCGACAGAAGGTATTCACTCCTCCCCCTTTGTGGAAGCTTGGTGCAAGGTGTGCACAAGGGTAAGCTTGAAGCAGGTGGAGGTTTGGTGCAGAGGAGGCCAGCGGCAAGAAGACTTTGGGTATTTGGTAATTGTATTTAAGCACTCTGTGGGATTCTGCACAGAAGTATTTCAGTGTCTTGTGCATCCCCATTGTAATTGTTTCATTATAATCAACCAGCAAAGGCTTCCAGTGTGTCTTCTCTCTTTTGGTTTCTTCTCTTTTCTCCTACAAACCCTCAAAATCCTTCTTGTCAAAGAATCCCCCCCCAACATTTACCAAATTGAGATGGTGCACATACCCTTTGCATCTCTGAAACCTTGAAATTTGGTATTCCATGAATGATCTCCTTTAACTGCATCAATTTCAGCCTTTGCAGATTTGCATGTCCAATTCTTTTGTGCCAGATCTCTATATCAGCAATAACTCCTGTACCTTTTGCAAACATGGCTGCATTCATTTTAGGAATTTTCACATTTAAGGTAAACATCCTAACCACTTTGTTTCCTTTGGCAATCAATCATCCACCCTATTTGTACTCTTCTACATATAATCCATCAGCATTGAACCTGACTTGTAATCCTTGGTCAACCATTTGTCCATCAGAAACCAGATTCTTTGTTATGTTTGGAACATGCAACACATCAACAAGATGTTTTACCTTCCTGTCCTCCATAGATAATGCTATGTTTCCTATATGCTCGATAGGATGCGATGTATCATTACCTATTTCAACATATCCAAGAACTGGCAATTTCTGCAAACTACTAAACCATTCTCCATGACTCTTCATGTGATTTGAAGCACCTGAATCAACATACCAAACATTATCATTCAATTTTGAAACACCAACAAACATCATATTCATCATGTGATGTTGAACCATGAACAACTTCTTAGAATCATCTTCACTTGTGGATGCATAGTTGTTTTGCTACCTTTTATTATTTTGATTCTTCAACCTGCAATCACGTTCAAAGCGTCCAGGTTTACCACAATTCCAGCATCCTTTATTGTCATTACTTGAATAATTTCTTTGGAAATTTTTGCGACCTCTTTGGCTCCCCCTGCCTTGAAACTGTCCTCTTCCTTGTGCATGTTTCTGTTGTTGACCTTGGTCTTGGTTATGGTTTCCTCTTCCACTTCTGAAACCTCCACCTCTTCCTCTTCCTCTGCCACAGTAGAATACTTGCTCAGAACTAGATTTTCCTTGGGAGTTTAAATCCTCACCAAGATTCTTTTCTTCAATAATTACCATAAATACCAGATCAACAAAATTCAGAATATTTTCCCTAGTCTGTATAGAAGTTCTGAACTACTTATATGCAACTCCTAAACCATGAAGGCACACTTCCACCTTATCATCATCATCTACATTCATGCCAATAGATGCAAGTGAATCACATATGCTTTTGATTTTCGGGGTGTAGTCACTTAACGACATGCTCTTCTTCTCCAATGTATGCAACTCGTTCTTGAGTTGCAATTTTCGTGCCTTTGTATTCGTCTCATACAATGTGACCAAACTGTTCCAAGCCTCTTAGAGAGTCTTGACATCTTGTATGTGTCCAATCACGCTATCTTGTATGCTAGCAGATAGCCAATACATTACCTTTCATGCTCCTTGATTCCATTCCTCATATGCTCTTAATTGCTATGCAGTCCGATTCCTTTCTCGTAACTGGGAAGAATTTTTGTTCTCTCCTTTGATGTACTTCAAGTAGCCCTTTCCCATTAGGAAATTCGTCATTCTGAATCTCCAAGCATGGAAGTTGTTCTTGTCTAGCTTATCACTCATAAGCTGTCTCATTCCATCTGCGTTTGCCATTTCTGCAGCAATTCTCAACAGTGCAAAACACTACAAGCAACACTTCTGCTTGAACACTAGCGCACTATGATGTGATAGTTCGATCTCAGAAAAACACAGTTTTTGTGTATCAACAGTACACGAAATCACTTGAAATTCTGGGTCTGGAATATATGAGTGTTTCCGAACTCAATGCAAGTTATAGTTTCCAAAATTGACGTGGTTTTTTTGTGCACCCATCTTGCAGGCTCAAAACAAAGGTTTTTGAGGTCTTCTAGCTTCACGCCAATTTTCGTAGCAAATGGAGGTTGTTTGTGGATCGTGTTTTCTCCACATCTTGCCACACACTCTTCATAGTCGCCTTCTCCACGAGCTCTCTACAGCCACGCTGGCTCTGATACCATGTCATGAGAACGGAGATAAGAAAGAGAGCTCACACATACACACTCTCACTCTTAAGGAGTAGCACACACACAGATTGAGGAAACTTGGAAGAATGATCTTCTTCTTCTTCTTCTTCTATTACATAAAAAGGAATGTACAATAATGACCTAAAACAAGAATACAACTACTACAATATATAAAGACTAGTACATAAGGAAAAACCTAATGTCTTCGAATGAGCGAGCTGGCAAGAAACAAATGTGCCATCACTCTTGATAGATAAATCTGATAAAGCTCAATGAAGTGTCCCTGACATATACCGATGTGACCACTATACATGTGAGAGAAATGGAAGAAGTGATACGTGTTATCCTGGATCATCACATGTTGAGCTTGATATCTCAACAATGCCCTCTTCATTCTCAACTTGAATAAGAGATAAATTCCAAAGCTAATATCTTTTTCTTTTTAACTGTTTGAATTCATCATGCATTTGATACCCCAAATGATGGAAAGAATGCATGTCTCATAGTTCATGGAGTACTTTTATAGATTCGAATTATTGTTCATTTGAGCTAAAGCGCACTTCCTTCCTCCCTCATGGATATTATCTAAATGATGTGGCATTCACTAAATAGGCCTTGAGATCACCTCCTATTTGATGTGGCACGCATAATAGGCTTTCATATATTATTATAAATATGCATTTAGGCATCCTTAAAGTTGTTGTAAGGTTAAATGATTTTTCGGCATACAATTATGCAAATGCCCAAGGAAGAAAATCAAAGTTTTGGTAAGGCAAAATGACCCAATATTGAAAAGTCAAAGGTGAATGGATGAATAAGCCTTTTCATGTAAGCGATCAAACATAATTGCTATTCCAATTAGTTTTTTAATGATTTCTTCATTTACCATGATAGACTAATGCACTAAACAATGCATTTTGAAAAAAGTAGCTGATATATGTAAAGGTGCATGATTTTAATCATTTGAGTAATGTAATTAAGCCATATTCAAATAGCGAAAAGTTCTTCATAATCATGGAATGGACTCACCACATGAAAATTGTTAGAGACTGAGCATAGATGTCTACCTAGCATGACATATAAAAATGAAGAGCATATGTGGAATGTGGACATATGCATAAAATGGAATTCCATGCATGCTTTAAGGAGGGGCTGAATTTTTGAACCTCATGCATGCTAAGCATCTTCAAGTAAAGATGTACAAGTTTTTGGCATATACCATGTATGCATACTAGTGAATTGTATCACATATGCATTGGTTTATGGGACGAGAGAGAGAGACAGAGAGAGAGAGAGATCAAATTATAAGTCTAAGCTTAAGATGGGAAATGACTTCTTGATGTGAATTCAAAGAACATAAAAGCTTAATGGTACATTGATGCACTACTAGAAATAGGGGGCGTAGCGATGCCCTTGAATTGAAAAAAAAACTGGAACCGTTGCTTATGTGACGCTACCATCGCATAAGCGACGGTCTTGATTTTTTATTTTTTATTTTAACGAGCAGTCATCGCATAAGCGATGCTAAAACTATGCATCGCAAATAGCATCGCTAATTAGCGATGCTATTTGCAACATTGGCAAATTGGATGCAATGTTTTAGCGTCGCATAAGCGATGTCTTGTGTTCCAGAGCATCGCATAAGCGATTGTTGCAGAGCTAAAAGGAGCACGAAGCAGAGAAAAAGATGGGCCACAAAATTTTTCCGATTTGGACATCATAGTTTTGTATCATAACCATTCTTGTAATATATTTTCCATTGTAAACGCACTAGAGGAGTCCTCTAGATGCATCCCCACAGAAGATTAGAGATTTACCCATGTAAAATAGTAGGAAATTAGTCCTTTAGTGAATAAAGTGCCGGTCTCTTGTGTGAAAGGACCATTTTTGGGGCACTAGTATATAAGTCAAATGTGACTCTTTGTAAAGAACTTTTTGCCATTGTGAGAATAGAGAGCACAGAAATTCGAATTTGTGTCTTCTTCACTCTGTATCTTCTTCTTTGTGAGCTTGTGTGCATGTGTATTGCTTGGAAAGAGTGATTGTGAGTGTTGTCTATCCATGAAAGTGTTTGTTTGCTGTGGGTAAGGTGTGTATGAAGTGTAGGAAGTGCTGAAGCGTAGGAAGGTATTTCCCGCGACTTAGTATTTTGCTCATAACTTGAAGTAGGAGTGTCAGAATTGCGTGAAACCACTTCCATTGGATGCGTCTTCTCGAGAGCTTCGAAACGCATATGCTATTTGCTATATTCGGAGTTCGGAGCTGGGAGAAAAGTCCAAAATACTGACGGCTGCTGCACCAAGTATCGTGACACCATGACCAACAGTTGAAGCTTGTTTGGATAAGTCTTTGCCTTGTTTACACTCTTTGAGTAGTTCATTTGCATTGATCATCACATGATTGCATGTCCTCATACACTCGGCTAGGTTTGTATACTCTTTGGATTGATAATTAAAAGGGTGTATCCCCACTATATGCACTTGAGAGGGGATTGACGTATAGTCTCTTTCTCCGCAAGTCCCTAAGTTGGTGCTTAGGTCAACACACTTTTTGGCGCCGTTGCCGGGGAGTGACGAATCAAACCGAGGCATTCGTGTGATGGTAAGTAGCTTTTTTGCATTGAAGCAAGAGGAGGAGTGGTGATTTTCTCTTCTTTGGTAAGTCATTTTCAACCGCACTTGCTACTTCTCATTCTTGGAGTGTGTGTAGTGAGTTGTTAGTCTAGGGAAGTGAGTAGAATGAGTAGAGTAGGAGGACCAAGGGAGTAGGCTAGGTAGTTAGAGTAGCTTTCAAATCTTGTTTGGTTGCTTTATTTCAAATCTGCTCCTTTCCAAAATTCAAACTGTTTAGGAAAAAAAACGATCTGCGTCAGGTATCGTTTAGGACCTTCTGGGGTTAAAAGATGTGATTTGATTGATACAGAGAGTGAGGAAGGGGTAGTAGAGCACATAAAACATCAGTGTGTGATCAAAACTTGGAAAATCTCTCAAAAATTTTGAAAAAGGGTCAAGTATCGTTTACTCCCGCGGTCGAGTATCGCGATACTTAGCAAGTATCGTGACCTCCTGTGGTTGAGTATCGCGATATTTCCCTCCGATCGTCGATCGTTTGGATGAAACATCGTGTATCGTTTGGTTCAAGTATCGTGTATCGCTTCTCAGAGATCGCGATACTTACCAAAGATCGCGTATCGTTTTGTCCAGGTATCGTTTCGGATTAGAGATCGTTTTGGCTAACGATCGTTGATCGTGTATCGTTTCATACCGATCGCGATACTTGGTAAGTATCGTGTATCGTGTATCGTTTGGTGGGCCAAGTGTCGTGTATCGTTTCTCTAAAGATCGCGATACTTGTTGCCGGTTGTGTATCGTCTCTATCAAAGATCATGTATCGCGTATGCTAAGTATCGTTTACCTGGAGTATCGTGTTAGTCAAGTATCGTCGATCGTTTGGATTAAAGATCGTGTATCGTCTGGTTTAAGTATCGTGTATCGCTTCTAAGAGATCGCGATACTTACCAAAGATCGCGTATCGTTTCGTTCAGATATCGTCGATCGTTTCTATTTCAGAGATCGTGTATCGTTTGGTGGAAGTATCGTATATCGTCTGGGATCAAATATCGTGTATCGTTTTCTCCCTAGTATCGAGTATCGTGTCCATCAAATATCGTGTATCGTTTTGAGCCAAGTATCGAGTATCGTTGGAGGCCAAATATCGAGTATCGCTTGAGCCCAAAGATCGTGTATCGTGGAATTTGGAGTCAAGTATCGTGATCTAGAAAAGTTCCTTTTCAGTCATTTCCCAGCCAAAGTCTTCTAGAAATTCTGACTTTTAGAGAAGAATCCTAGAAGATAGAGGATTGCAAGGACTGATCAGAGTTTTTAAGTGGATGAACCTGAGATCCGGAAGAACCCTAGGAAGTCGAAGAAGTGTAATCTCTTCTGTAGGAAGTGTAGCCGAGCCGAATAGCCATTCACATTATTCTGAGACCTCCAGTGAGTCAGAGGAAGAAATTCCCATGGCTTCTGAGGATATGCAGAACACAGTGCCTATGATTGGCATGATGTCAATCATAGAGGGAGAGTACAGGACCTCCTTGGAGTATGTGAACACCAATCAAAATGAGATCCCTATTTATTTGGATGGTCTAAACAGATCAGTGGCCAGACTGAAGAAGGCTTCAGAGGCTTACATAGTGCCTAGACCAGCAGTCAAGTATGTGGGAGGTTTTTACATGGACAAAAGAGATATCCAATATGTTGTCACAGAACACCCAGAAAACATTAATGAAATTGGTGAAGAAAATAATGCTTCAAACTTAAATGGAGGTGGGAATGAAGAGCAAGTAACCACACCTAGAGGAAGATCTACTGTTGCTAGGATTTGGAGAGGAGACTTGATTCCCCAAGATGACACTCTAATAGATGTGTATTTGATCAATGGGATGGAGCATCTTCTTAGAGCCCATTCCTCTATATGGGAAGCTGCTCCTAATCCAGTTACCATCTATGAGTTACAGGATCCTGATTTCCCCACCGTCCTCACATATTTGGATAAGAATCAGAGAAGATATTGGCCCTTAACGGAATTAGAAAGAGCTGAATTCAAACATCAGAATATCCCAGTGTTTCCCCCTAGGGACCAAGCCACAACTTCAATAAACCCACTTGGAACATCCCAGAATGATTCATATCAACAGTTGGGCCAAACACAACAAACACAACCAACTCAAATTCCGGTCAGACCACATGTGCTGTTTGCAATGCCTGCAAACAACCCTAATTACCGACCTCAACCAACTATTGACCCAAGACATGGAATTCATGCCCCTGTCAGACCACCAGTAGCAAGAGGACCAGGCATACCAATAGGAAGACCAATTTTTCCAGTGATGCCTAGACCACCCGAAGCAGGAAGAAGATTAAGACCAATTCAAGTTGCCAAATGCATGAGAAATCACTATGATGGCTCTAGTGAACCCTACAATCATATAGCTGAATTCAAACAAGTAATCAGAGCCGAACAGGTAGAAGACTTCTTGATCCAATATGAGTCCTTTGGTCTTACGTTGTCAGACACTGCATTAGCATGGTTTCAGCCATTGGACCCTAATAATTTTCAAAACATGGAGCAAGTCTATCAAGAAATGATTGAGGAATTCACTAAGTCGGGAATAAAAGACAACTCTTCATCTTTGATCCATAGCTTTAAGCAAGCCCCTACCGAATCAGTGAGATTGGCTGCAAGAAGATTCAAGCAGTATGTGGACAGATGCCCAGTAGAAGAGAGGCCTACCCAAAATAAAATGGTGTCATTATTCTTGGAAGGATTGTTGAATGGATCCTTGCGATCTTTAGTATATGTAAAGAGAGTTCAAACTTTGCAGGAGTGCATGAAGGAATGTATAGACCTAGAAGACAACCTGGCAGAAGATCTGAAAATACCTCAAGGTAGTTTGAAAAGTGAAGATTCGGCCAGTAGCACAACAATCCCTAAAAACAATGAAGAGGAAATAGCTGATTTGGTAGCAAAGAAGTTGAACGTTCAAGGACAGAGGAACTACCCCAATAACCCTATAAGAGTACCAATGCTCAGAAGGTGTATGCAGTGCGGAGGTGATCATCCCTCTCACTTGTGCACTAGGAGTGTAGTCCCACCACCTGCTTATGCTTATAATAGACCTACCGCCCCAGGACCTCTACAATATTGCACGATAGAACAAAAATACACAAATCACAGTACAGAAAACTGCCCTTACAATAGGCAAGCGAGACCAGCACAACCATACATCAGACCTTACGGATACCCTCAGAGAGATCAAGGAGGTGAAGCCTTTAGATATCCCACGTATCAGCAACAGGCACCAGTGCCACGACCATATGTGTATCAAGGATACACCCAACCACAACCAGTACTAGGACAGCAACCGCCCCATCCTCAGAATGTTGTCCCAGTCAAGATAGCTCAACCTGAAGAAAACCTAGAGAGACCCTAGTCAAGGAGCATATCCCAATTATGAAAGCTCTATGATAGAATATGGACAACTATACGAACCATATGCCTATGGCATGGAAGTACCAGATAGTTCATACGGATACGAGCAGGACTATGTGTCATTAATGTACACAGCTCCTAGAGAAACCATACCACCACGATCCATGAACAGATCACCTGTACCCAGAGGACCATGCTATAGATGTGGAGGCGATCACTATATCAGAGAATGCACATTGCCAAACCCACCACCACCACAACGAGTCTGGGAAGGCTACTGTAGTGATTGTGGTAAGGAACATCTTTTCAGAGACTGTCCCAAGAACCCTAACAAGGTTACATCCAACGTGCAAATCAATGTGATTGAAGTAATCGAATCATCAGGGAGCGATAAGGAATATACTGTACCACTGAAGGCGATAACGAGAGCCAAAGCTAGAGAGACCCCAGAAAAACCAAAAGAACACAATCAAAGTGACCTAGAGAGGAATACACCCACACCACTGAGAGTTGAAGATTCGGAAGAGCCTGAAAAAAGTGTTGTAAGTAAAAGAACACAAAGATGGAAGAACCGTAGGGACAGGATAAAAGAAAAGAAGTTACTGCGGAAAAAGGAAAATGAGAAGAGCAAACAAGGCCCAAAAGAGGAACAGAAAAACGAAGGAGAAAATAAAAAGGAAAAGCAGAAAAAAGAAGAGGAAGGATCAGTCTTAGTAGATCCCATGCCTGAAGAATTAGCCATGTGGATTCAGGCATACAAGGCACGAATAAGAGCAGGACCAACCATAGAACAACATGAAAGAGAATATCCTAGAGGTGACCTAGAGAAAGAGAGGTTGGAAATCTGCAAAAAATTAATAGAAGTTGCTCAACAGACTTTAGAGAAACCCGCATTGCCATTACCCAAGACCCAAATTCCTGAAAGAGAATTCCAAGAGTGCATCAACACCAATGACCATGAAAAACCTGAAGTAAGAAATACACAGAATGGCAATGATTGTAAGGATAAAAGAGAAGGATCCGTTGTTCTCGAAGTGGAAGGAGAATGGCCTAAAGATTTGTGGGCTAGAGTCCAAGAAGACAGATGGAAGAAAGTAGAACGAATTGAACCACCCTTCGAAGAACTTGAAGCAGAAAACGAAATAGAGGGTTCAATACCTGAATTAAATTCAGAAGAAATTGTACCAATAGATTCTAGTGACAAAGGAGATGATGGAATGAAGGATTTGCCAAACTACACTGGAGAGTCCGAACATAATTCAGAATTGAATTGCATCCCGTTGTCGGAGAGATTCCGCTCTCCCCAACCAGATGATGAAGAAAGTTCTAAATACATGAAGAGCAATTTCATTCATCTACTTGCCCATGGTCTTTCAAACGAGAGACATAATGTGACTTATTATGCGATATGGTTTATTGGTCGAATCTCAAGGTTATGGGAAGCTTCATTTTGTTACTGGTTGTTTATGCTATTATACTTGGAAGTCCATATTGAACTCAAGGAAACTGGGTCATGAAAGATGGGCAGCGTGTGGATAAGTTAAGATCTCTAATTTTAAAGAACAAAAGCTATGGTGGAGTAATATCGAAGGATGAAAAAGGACGGCCGTTATTAAAAGAAGAAAAAGAGAGGACAGAAGGGCACATGAACCAAAAAAAGTGTGGCGCCATCAAAAAAGAAAAGGAGGCCAATAATATCCGTAGGATGGGGGGCATTGTTCGGGGAGATTTTGGAAGAGGATGCTGAAAACAACATCTGCGCAACCACTTTCAAGAATGTTATGATGCTCAGGTAAAGCCGAATACTGGAAGTACAACTTCTGAACATGCAGTCGATGAAGCCGGCCGATTTGATTAAAGACAAGAGACATGATTCGAAAGCTTGGGAATTGGAAGAATTAACGCGAATTCTGATGTCCATCTTAAAAAATTGACAGAAGGAGGAAGCGGCGCATTGGTGTTCATTTCAACTTGATTTATATTTTGTGATCTGACGAAGGGGGGGTTGTAATGACTGCTAAGTCCGACAACAGAACGGCGTTGAGAATATTCAACACTATCTGTGTTGCTAGGACGACGTCGTTGATGCTGACGATATAAGTTCGAATGCTCTGATCGTGCATGTCTGCAGAGGTTAATCCAATGATTTCTGACGCAGTTATTAAATTAGAAGATATACGATGATCTTCAGGCCTTAATCCAAAGGGAATATACATAAGAGCTCAATGTTCACAACCAGAGAAGGTGACAATTCGAAGCAGAGTGGTACACGGGAGAGAATTATTGTATGAGGGCATGCAGAAGTTATGAGGACAACTTGACGATTGCTGTGAAGGTCTTATGGCTATCATCTCAGCATACCTACATATCATAACGTTTATGACTTTAACATCAGCATTTCTAGCTAATGCATGTACGCGTATAGCTTTCGTCAATAACAAAAAGTGGATGTGATGATTCTGAAAGTTCTGCATGATTCGTTTTTCTCGCTTCTGCTAAATTATGACTGCAGGTATATATAGTTGTATAATCAAATCTTGATTTCCACAGTGTTCTGGTGCAATCTTCTTGACGTATGAAGAAGTGGTTTCCCAAAGCTCATGAAAGTAGGTTGACACTGTCGCAAGGGTATATGTGTGAGGAGTTTTCCATTCATTCAGCCATGTCGAAATCTTTTCCTCTTATTATCTCTGTCATCACGCACTCTTAGATTTGATTGATGCCGATTATGCGGGAGATTCTTGATTGATTGCCGACTTTAAAGTTAGGAAATTAACCATTTTTTATCTGCCATGACTAATTACTTTCTGACTTACAGAAACTTCGATCACAAAGAGTCATGTAACTAGATATTCATTTTTGTCAACACGTGTACTCTTTGATCTGCACGCTTGCTCTTTGTCCGCGGTTAAGAAATTTGGAAGGTTCAACGTGATTTTACATTGCATATAGAAAAACGGTTTACTTATGCTAAGTTTAATAGAATATTCATATTAACTTGCGATCTTATCACACTGTTTCAAAGAAAGCGAGTTCTTGAAACCCTCATATGCAATCTTGAGCCTAATTTAAATTTTTTCCTACAACTTCTCAATAACGTACGTGTGCTGTTAAGAAATAGATACCTCATTAGGTGAACATTTCCACTCTTTGTCGAAGAAGCAGTGATTGATTTCTATGAATTGTGAATGATATAAACTTTGTGAAAAATAGAAGAGATGGCAATTGAACTCGAAACTATTACCTAGGTGATGTCAACTAGCATCGTCATAAAAGTTATTTCGTTGAAACTTGATACTGAGATTTGAATTAGGTTCATGTGACGATATGTAAAAATTTTAGTTTATCATTAAGTTTAGAAACTAGACATGCATTTGATTTGCAATGGTCAAGATATGTGGTAACGAACATGTGTGATGACATATTTGTTTCCAAAGCACCGAAAGATATGATAACTTGTTTTGCAATTCGCAACTAATATTCTTGTTCTTTTAAAATTGTTTCTTTAAATCATCACTTTACCTGAGGTTGCTCCAAGCTCCCCGCGTGCGCCGTATTTTTGGCGGTCGCCCTGATCCACCGACCGTCGCTCTCGCGCCGACATTTGGTGAACCCGACGTGAACAAACGGCATTGCGACTCAGGTGCATCCGACGGAAAACAAATTCCAGGTATTTAGATTTGAAATTTTCTGGCTTGCATATAGTTAAAAACAAACATGAATTCGAATGTTGAAAACCTTCTGCATGAAATGGAAGCACGATTAGTTTCATCTATAGAATTAAAGCTTAATTCCAAGTTTGAGTCTTTAAACTCGTTCATTTCAATTTTAACTACAGTAGTATCTGATTTTAATGCGAATCTTAAGTCAATAGATACTCAATTCGATCACGAGTTTAGGAATTTAGAAGGAGTTCTTCATTATGAACTATCAAATTTAAATGAACAGATGGAAACATTAGCAAATCATGTAAAAGAAATCTCTTCATTCAAAACTATTGGTCAAGACATTGCAAGTTTAAAAGAGAACATTGAAAGGTTAAACAATGAAATACATGATAGTGCTACATGTGAATGCAAAGATAGCTATCAAGTACGAGTTCAAAGTAGATCTATGTCTTCTATTGACCAAAACCCTTTACCCGATTATCGAAGAGTTGATCCTAGGACATTATATCCAAGACCAAAGAGAATTGTAAGATGCTTCTGGTGTGACCAACTAGGTCATACTTATAGGAATTGTATGGCCTATGAGAAAGCATGTATGCGACACTTGGTACTAGAAAGTGAACAGAAAATATGTGATTATCATACTAAAAATCCTTTGCATTTAAACTTAGGTAGAGGTGGGATGGTGAAATATTTTGAACAAAAACAAGTCCGATCAAGATCAAACAAACAAGTAAAAAAACACTGGAGAGTAAAACGTGAAAATACCACAAAATCTAATGATCAAGACAATATTATGATGGATAATCCACAAGCTGAACTAATGATGCAAGATATTAAGCTAAATGATAAGCAAGAACATGAGAGAACAACTTATGAGAAACCAGAAAAAACAAAAGATTTTCATAATATATTAATTGAGCAAAAATCTTTACTGAATGATCAAACACTTGAAGAAGAGAAAAGTGAAAAGATGGGAGAACAAGTGAATCTTGAAACTAGCAATCAATCTAATACTAAAGGGAAAATTGAGAAAACTAAACAACTAAGTAATGCAAATGAGAATGCAAACAATGAGACAAATTTTAATGACAAAGAGCAAGAAATTTTTGCAAAAATTATCAATCAAGTTACACAAAACATGACGAAGTCAACAAAAACCATTAAAAGGAAGAATGAGTTATGTATGCAAGAAATTTTTGATGTTTTGTGTTAAAATTATTGTTTCTTACTAATGCGTTTTGACAAGTTATTTTGACAAAACTGGTACAAGAAGCCAAATTGATAAGAGGATATGTTATGATCAAGTTTATGATTGTTTATTGAATGTTTTTTATCCATGACTGGTATTTATATGGGAGTTACAACCTACTTCCTCAACAAAAAGGTATTTATATGGGAGTTGTATCTCTCCCTCATCAAAAGATAATTATGAATGGGAGTTACAACCTACTTCCTCAACAAAAAGGTATTTATATGGGAGTTGTATCTCTCCCTCATCAAAAGATAATTATGAATGGGAGTTATAACCTACTTCCGTATCAAAAAGGTATTTATATCGGAATTGTTTTACAAAATTAAATTATGAATTTCATTAATGATTTAAATATTGCTTTTCTAATCAATGTTTTTTAGTGGTTTAATGTAGGTCAAGCAAGAAAAGAAAATTGATGGAAGCTACAAAATTTGACTTAATGTTACTTCGGGGGTTTTTACAGATGAATTATCTAGATGTTTTGAATTGAAAAATTTGGTTTAAATGTGCTAATACTTATGTTTTTTCACGAGTTTGTTTTCAAGATATTTTTCAGGTTCAAGATGAAGAATGGAAATTTATGGACAACCAAGATTTTCTTCAAGAGTAGAATATGAAAACCTTTTACTTCCAGTTTTGCATCATTTTATTTAAGCTTGCATTTCAAGTATGCATTAAATTATGTATGAACACATATTGAGTTTTGCCCTTAGGTGCACGTTCATTTGCACAAATATCAATTGTAACAGGTATTATTAAATTTGTGAGAAAATTCTAAGTATAGGAAATAGAAAACCTCTTCATCAGAAGCTCTTATCTCTTATGCACCATAATTTTGAAAATGCACATAAAGTATGCATGTGGTAGGGTCACACTATATGACCATGCATCTAGGCACGAACTGATCTATATCCATGCACATATGAGAGACTGTAAGGATTTATGTAATTTCACATTGCTATGTATGAGAGTGAGTGCACAAGCCTCACAATCGGAAACCTTTTACCTTTATCTATTGCACCATATTTTCTCTATGCATTTTAAAAGTACGCATTAATAGGGCTAATTAAACAGCCCTGCATAAGGCACTTTGATTTTAAAACCCATGCACATATATTATGCTATGAAATTGACTTTTATCATTCAGCAAAAAACAGGTCTTCGTTTGGCGCATCCGGAGGAAGCACAGGTTTGGTGGGGGTGAATGTCGGAGAGATTCCGCTCTCCCCAACCAGATGATGAAGAAAGTTCTAAATACATGAAGAGCAATTTCATTCATCTACTTGCCCATGGTCTTTCAAACGAGAGACATAATGTGACTTATTATGCGATATGGTTTATTGGTCGAATCTCAAGGTTATGGGAAGCTTCATTTTGTTACTGGTTGTTTATGCTATTCTACTTGGAAGTCCATATTGAACTCAAGGAAACTGGGTCATGAAAGATGGGCAGCGCGTGGATAAGTTAAGATCTCTAATTTTAAAGAACAAAAGCTATGGTGGAGTAATATCGAAGGATGAAAAAGGACGGCCGTTATTAAAAGAAGAAAAAGAGAGGACAGAAGGGCACATGAACCAAAAAAAGTGTGGCGCCATCAAAAAAGAAAAGGAGGCCAATAATATCCGTAGGATGGGGGGCATTGTTCGGGGAGATTTTGGAAGAGGATGCTGAAAACAACATCTGCGCAACCACTTTCAAGAATGTTATGATGCTCAGGTAAAGCCGAATACTGGAAGTACAGCTTCTGAACATGCAGTCGATGAAGCCGACCGATTTGATTAAAGACAAGAGACATGATTCGAAAGCTTGGGAATTGGAAGAATTAACGCGAATTCTGATGTCCATCTTAAAAAATTGACAGAAGGAGGAAGCGGCGCATTGGTGTTCATTTCAACTTGATTTATATTTTGTGATCTGACGAAGGGGGGGTTGTAATGACTGCTAAGTCCGACAACAGAACGGCGTTGAGAATATTCAACACTATCTGTGTTGCTAGGACGACGTCGTTGATGCTGACGATATAAGTTCGAATGCTCTGATCGTGCATGTCTGCAGAGGTTAATCCAATGATTTCTGACGCAGTTATTAAATTAGAAGATATACGATGATCTTCAGGCCTTAATCCAAAGGGAATATACATAAGAGCTCAATGTTCACAACCAGAGAAGGTGACAATTCGAAGCAGAGTGGTACACGGGAGAGAATTATTGTATGAGGGCATGCAGAAGTTATGAGGACAACTTGACGATTGCTGTGAAGGTCTTATGGCTATCATCTCAGCATACCTACATATCATAACATTTATGACTTTAACATCAGCATTTCTAGCTAATGCATGTACGCGTATAGCTTTCGTCAATAACAAAAAGTGGATGTGATGATTCTGAAAGTTCTGCATGATTCGTTTTTCTCGCTTCTGCTAAATTATGACTGCAGGTATATATAGTTGTATAATCAAATCTTGATTTCCACAGTGTTCTGGTGCAATCTTCTTGACGTATGAAGAAGTGGTTTCCCAAAGCTCATGAAAGTAGGTTGACACTGTCGCAAGGGTATATGTGTGAGGAGTTTTCCATTCATTCAGCCATGTCGAAATCTTTTCCTCTTATTATCTCTGTCATCACGCACTCTTAGATTTGATTGATGCCGATTATGCGGGAGATTCTTGATTGATTGCCGACTTTAAAGTTAGGAAATTAACCATTTTTTATCTGCCATGACTAATTACTTTCTGACTTACAGAAACTTCGATCACAAAGAGTCATGTAACTAGATATTCATTTTTGTCAACACGTGTACTCTTTGATCTGCTCTTTGCTCTTTGTCCTAGGTGATGTCAGCTAGCATCGTCATAAAAGTTATTTCGTTGAAACTTGATACTGAGATTTGAATTAGGTTCATGTGACGATATGTAAAAATTTTAGTTTATCATTAAGTTTAGAAACTAGACATGCATTTGATTTGCAATGGTCAAGATATGTGGTAACGAACATGTGTGATGACATATTTGTTTCCAAAGCACCGAAAGATATGATAACTTGTTTTGCAATTCGCAACTAATATTCTTGTTCTTTTAAAATTGTTTCTTTAAATCATCACTTTACCTGAGGTTGCTCCAAGCTCCCCGCGTGCGCCGTATTTTTGGCGGTCGCCCTGATCCACCGACCGTCGCTCTCGCGCCGACACCTTCAATAAGGAAAAAAGAAACGAATCCATCAATCCAAACGTCTGATATCATACAACATCTTAGAAAAGTCAAAATTCCTTGTACCCTAACATTGGAAGAACTTTTGAAGATCAAACCACATTTAAAAGAGAAAGTAACTAGTCAATTGGAGGTCAAGACTAGAGAAAAAGAGATGTGTGATGAAGTAAATACTATAAAGATCCCAGTGGATAAAGTAGGAGATTTTAGTGAGGGTGATGAAGGAAACACCTGCCTTCCAATTACTTATAGGGGATATACCACCAAAGCCATCTTAGATTCAGGAGCTGGAGTAGGTATTGCTACCAGAGAAATCTGGGAGAAATGGGGAAAACCAGCTTTAAGACCAACGCGTATGAAAATACAAATGGCTGATGGACACACAGAAAGACCCTTAGGATTATTGGAACGAGTAGTTTTCACCACATGCGGAGTTGAATTTGAACACACCTTAGCAATTTGTCAATTTGAAAGAGCGAGCAACTATGAAATGATACTTGGAAGACCTTTCATGAGACAGCTAAAGGTCGTGCAAGATTGGGGAAAAGATGCTGTATACCTACAACATGAAGGAACCACCACAAGAATAAATCTCCACACTTATACATATCAAGATGTTCCCCCCTTACAATGGAATCAAATTCATAAGGAGGAACACGATCAGTCAATTCACAGCATAGGTTCTAGTGACCAATCTTGGATGAATGAGGACACTCATCTATGGATATGCCAAACTGCCAAAAAGGAAGAGGATAGGAGAAAGGGATGGCAGCAAGGGCAAGGTGTAGCTAGGTCTGTACAAGATCCAGCTTACATGCCTCAAGTCTTTTTAGATGAAGAGTTCGAACCTCATGGCTGGATGGAGATTTTAGCGACTCTCGATGTATGTGTGAATGAAGAAGTAATAACTATGAATGAATGTGTTGATGAGGAAGGATATGACGTTAGTCTCTATGTAGTAGTCCTTCAGGAGGCTGAAGAAGGAGAAGTGATAGAGAAAGAATGGAAGGAGGACTATGAGAGCATTGAGATGGAGCCAGAACCAATGGAACCAGAGGATGAACATCAAATAAGAGGTACCACAGCTAACGAAAACAATAAGGAACATACACAGGAAGAAGGAGTGGAGTTAGATAAAGAGCCAGAGAATGAAGAAAACAAGCCACAAGATCAGTTTGAAGTGCCGGCTCACTTCAAGAAATATGAAGTAGAAGAGAGAAAAATTGCTATTCAAATGCCCAAAAGAGAGGCACAGATGGGAATAGCATATGACAATAAAGAACAAACCAAGAAGATAGTAGTAATGTTAAAAGAAGGAGAAGAACGATGTACTTTCATAGGACAGGACATCTCCATGGAGGAAGAACAAGAGTTAATACGCCTCATAAGGGAATATCGGGATGTTTTTGCATGGACCTATAAGGATCTGAAGGGAGTAGATCCATCTATATGTGCCCATAGAATTCCCATGACATCAGAAGCAAAACCTTCTAAACAAAGACCATATACATACAATGATGTGTATTCAGCAAAGATAAAGGAAGAGATAGACAAGTTGCTAGAGGTTGGATTCATATATGAGATTGAACACACGGAATGGGTGTCACCCTTGGTGGTTGTACCGAAGAAGAACAGAAAGTTAAGAGTGTGTATCAATTTTAAGAAAGTAAATGCTGCGACTATGAGAGATAGTTACCCATTACCAATTACAGATCATCTGTTGGAAAGAGTGGCAGGGAAGGAAGTCTATAGCTTTCTGGATGGCTTTTCAGGGTATAATCAGGTAGCTATTGCTCCTGAGGACCAACACAAAACTTCTTTTGCAACTGAATGGGGAGTATACGCCTTTAGAGTCATGCCTTTCGGTCTAACCAATGCCCCAGCTACCTTCCAAAGATTGATGTGCCATGTATTCAAAGAATTCCTAAGAAAAAGTATGGAGGTATACGTGGATGATCTTTGTACTTATTCAGCTATACGATCAGAGCACATCCCAGAGCTAGAAGGGATCTTTGCTAAATGTCGACAGTATCAAGTATGCCTTAACCCAGAAAAATGCGTCTTCATGGTTAGGCAAGGGAAAATATTAGGACATATTGTCTCTAAAAACGGAATCTCAACTGATGAAGACAAAATCAAAGTAATTCTGGATTTACCAAGACCAAAAACTGCTAAAGAAGTTCAAGCATTTATGGGACATTGTGGATACTATCGAAGATTTATACATATGTACGCCATAATTGCTAGACCTCTTTATGCATTATTGACACAATTTATTTGGACCGAGGAATGCGAGAGAGCCTTCAATGAGTTAAAGAATCGATTGAGTTCAGCACCAATCCTTCGAGTACCTAACTGGAATAAGCCATTTCACATTCATGTGGATGCTTCCAAGTTTGCCATTGGTTGCATCTTAGCTCAACCTGCTGATACAGGAAAACTAGACCACCCTATAGCTTATGCCAGTAGGCAATTAAATCAAGTAGAACACAATTATAACACCACGGAGAGAGAAGGCCTAGGGATGGTGTATGCTGTCAAAAAGTTCAGACATTACCTGTTGGCAAACAAATTCAAATTCTTCATTGATCATCAAGCCCTATTGTACTTAGTCAACAAACCATGCAATACAGGAAGACTAGTACGATGGTTTTTATTGCTAATGGAATTTGATTTTGAGGTAGTAGTCAAGAAAGGAAATACCCACATAAGAGCAGATCACTTATCCAGAATGACCCACGGAGAACCACCCATAGGAGTACCCAATGATTTGCCAGATACTTATCTTTTTAACCTGGAAGTATGTCCCCAATGGGCAGAAAAGTTGATCCCTATACTCACACATGGACCTAAAGACGGGATCACACCAAACCCAACCCAGGATCTTTGGAAGACTAAAAACCTTCATATCATTGCAGGAAGTTTGTATTACCAGGATTCGAGTGGATTACTCATGAGATGCGTAGAAGAGGAGGAACAGGAAATGTGGCTTCAAAAAGCACATGTGAATCAATGGAAAACCCATTTGAATGCCAACAGAACATGGCAAACCCTAAAGAGGTTAGGCATATATTGGCCGACCATGCAGAGAGATGCACACAATTATGTGTCAGCGTGCCAAACCTGTGAAGAACAAAATCCCGATGAGAACTCAACTATATGCTATTCTACAGTAGCACCGAGATGGAGCATGCCTCTGGTAAAGTTCTTAAAAACTCAAGAATACCCAGAAGGAGCCACTTCAGCAAGGAAACGCGCACTTGTAGAACAAAGTGAGGATTATGTCATTATAGGAAAACAACTTTTCAAACGAGGGAGAGATAAACAATTACGAATGTGCATTCATGAAGACGAATATCTTTCTGTTTTAGAGATGGCACATACCGGAGCTGCAGGAGGGCACTTCGCTGCAGATAAAACTGCAAAGATGATCATCTTTGCGGGAATGTGGTGGCCAACTCTACATCAAGATGCGGTAACTTATGTGCAACGATGTGATACGTGTCAACGAACAAAATATCCAATTAAAAGAGATGAGATGCCACTTAGACCCATGATGAGTGCCAGAGCTTTCACTAAATGGGGAATAGACTTTATAGGACCTATTAGCCCACCAGCGAAAGGATCCCATGCCGAATATATAATTGTAGCCACTGACTATCTGACCAAATGGGTTGAAGCCAAAGCAACCAAGAAAAATGACGCAAGAACCACGGCCAAGTTTCTCTTCGAGAACATTTTCACTAGATTTGGACTACCGATAGAAATTGTGAGTGATAGAGGTACGCATTTTGTGAATGAAGTTATAGAAGCCTTATTGAATGAATTCCTGGTAATTCATAAGAAATCAGCTCCTTATCAGCCACAAGCAATGGACAAGCCGAAAGTTCGAATAAAATCTTGTGTACTGTTCTCACCAAAATTGTTAACAATGGTAGATCAGATTGGGATAAACAATTACATCATGCTTTATGGGCATTTCGAGTAGCTTATAAAACCGCCATAGGCACTACTCCTTTTAACTTAGTCTATGGACAAAATGCTATTTTGCCAATTGATTTCTTAATTCCCACTCTCAGAGTAGCAACAACTTACGAGTGGACGGGACATGAACTATCAGCTCAATTGGACCAAATAGAGAAGCTTCACGAAACTAGGTTACAAGCAGTAGCAGGCATTTATGCTGCTAAACGACGACAGAAAGCCTACTATGATGCTCACATCAAGGACAAAAATCTAAAGGAAGGAGATTTAGTTTTGGTATATACATTGAAGCAACATGCAAAAAAGTTGCAAAAGAGAGGATATGGCCCATTAATCATCAATCGCATATCAACAAGTGGAGCCATCAGCTTAGCAACCTTAGATGGAGATGTATTACCAAACTACATCAGTGGATGTCGAGTAAAAAAATATCTAGAACCTTTGACCGAAGAAACAATGTCTCGATTAATCAACGGCAACAATAGACGTATTGAAGAGGAAAGGATACGAGAAGAAGCAAGACAGGAAGCCCTAGAACGAATTAAGGAACGGAAAGAGTGGATGAGAGAAAGAGATGAGAGATATCGACTATGAGAAGAACTCATCCCAATGGCTAATTTTAGAGCCACTAAAAGCATAGGTTCACAGAGAACGCAACCATATTTAAATTTGGGAGCAGGTAAAACGGAGTACCACTTGGTGGATGCTCTCATTGACACAGGAGCTGCTATAAGTTGTATCAAACTTTCTTTGACCCAGAAACTCAAAGAGGAAGTACGCCCATCGATGGCACAGTTGATAGGAATAGGAGGAACGATTACTCAATGCATAGGTGAGATCACCTTACCCTTGCATCTTGGCAACAACACTATGGAACAAAAGCTATTAGTATGTCAGGATCAAGATTTACTTGAAGAGGTAGTGTTAGGTCAAGATTGGATTTACGAATATGAGGTGACAATTCAATTGGCTCTAGGCTACATCTCAGCCAGGATAGGACATCGTGAGGTATTCAGTTTGCTAGACGAACGGCCAAATAAACCTGTAAGCATAGATCCAAAAGTCCATCCCAATGAACAAAGTAATGAGTGTATGTTCACTAGCAATATAGAAACCTCTTCGTCAAGTACTATATGTGCTGACACATTAAATTCTGCGTGCATACCATCTTCTAGTTTAGCAAGTCACGAGAGTGTCAATCATTCTGAAAACAACCCTAGTGAAGCACCATGCACAAGAGAGTCCAGTCCTCTGAGTAATTCAAAATCTGTACCCATCAAAATATACCCTATTCCGTACACTCAACAAGCTTGGATAAGGAAAGATCAAGTAAAGGAATACCTTCGACGACAGAAGCATTATCGACTTCGGAGCAACCCATCAAATAACAAAGCAAATCATTTTGAGCAGCAAGGTCAACAACGAAGTGCTACAACATGGATTCCAAAGAAAGTATTAGCCGCTCAACCGGATCGATCGCAAATTTGGATTCCTAAATCATGTGCTCAAAGAAGCTAAGCCGACACGATGAACCTTAGCATAAGAAAAACCAAAAGGGTCTACGAACAATACAACCACAGAAGAATCGCTATTGGAAAAAGAAGGAGTCGACAGACACAATACAAGCCAATTTGAGATCTCCAAAGCAGATAAAGCAGACTTACTACAAGAGAAGAACCACATTCAGCAAAAAGGTGGAGAATACAGTACATCCCAACAGAACAAGGCAGATTTGGTTGCCGAAAAACAAGACAGATTGCATACATCAAACTACTACTTTCAATTGCACACATATGGAGTTGTCAGGACCCAAAGTATGCATGATAGGGCCACATTACACGGCCAAGCATTCGGCACATTTTTCTTCTATTTCAGGATAGTCAAGCACATTTTCCTATTGGGAAATAGGAGAGCACTTGTACATACATTCAGAAAATTACTCCAAAAATAATAACCGCTTCGGCTATGAACTAACTTTTCTGTTTTCCTTTTCAGATAAAAATATAAAAATATCTAAAAATGTGAAAATCCAGGTATTACCTTTCTCACACCCACGGGAAAGGGACGACACCATTCACTCGGAGCAATATCAAGCTTATGACAAACAAATAAAGGAGGATTTCTGATAATATTTGACCACTAATTCATACTCTATATTGAGTGCAGATGGCATCTACTAATTCAGAAGCTACCCATGTGGAAGAGGTCCAGATTCTTCCATTGGAATCAGTAACAAAAGTCAGAGGCCATTGGTTTCGGGATGACCAACCTGTTTCGGAGCTCATTTTCATGGCAACTATCAAAATTATGGATAGGGATCACTACTTCCCTATTATGTCTCAAGATTTCAAGACCATAATTCAAGGATTACCACATATTGAAGATGTATGGACACAGGCAGGCATAGAAGCATTTCTCAAGTTGCCGATCTATGTCCCAGATTTCCAAAGATGTACACAAGTAATGAATACCATGCAACCTGCTGCTACAAAAATATCAGTTCCAGAAGCACAGGTATTGGATAAAGTAGGAACATGGAAGACAATTCAATTCACTCATGAATTGATCAACAAAGCTTTTGGTTGGAATCAAGAAGGAATTACTAGCGTCAAGGAAGAATGCCATGATCCTAAGAAGAGATCTTTTGTGGAAATTAACAGAATAGACATCGAAGATGCTGTCCGTCTGGTGCACCAACATTTCTGCTTCCCAAGTATGCACAGATACACAACTCCACAAAAGATCGTAGTACAACTACTATCACATGCAATGCGACAAATAGGAAACAAAATTAATCTGACTGGCTATGTACAAGAAAGGTTATTTGAAGCCCAGAAGAAATGGGGCCAGAAGAAGTTCCTGAATGGGAGTTCAGCTTTAACCTTACTGATATATGAAGCCCTAGATATGAAAAATTTCTTACGAGAGATGCCAACATCAGAAGGGCTAGCCAAGTATGCAAAATCCGCTACGGTCCCTAAGAAAAAGAAAGCAGTTGTTATGGTTGAAGAAGCAGGAACCAGTTCACAAAAACCCATGAGGGGCACAAAGCGTCTACGGGAGGAGGAAGCCCAAGTTACACCGCAATCAAAGAGGACACATGTATTACCGAAGATCACGATGGCTCAAATGCCTATCACTAGAAGAGATCTTTCCGCCGCCCTTGAAGAGACACATCAGTATATGCAAGGGCAGGTGAATCTAAATGTCCAAGGACACCATTATAGACAAGCAAGTCAAGCAAAACAGCAACATCGTACAGAGAAGACGCCAAAACAAGCTGGAAGATACAAAGAACTTGGAATAGATGATTCTAGTACAAATACAGAATCCAGTCCTGAAAAGGATACCTTGGATACTGATATAAAAACAGAAACTCAAGAAGAAGAATGGAATGAAATTGATCAAGTCGAAGGGACGCCGGACAACCATGAGGAAAAGGCCAAGAACGCAGAAGATTCTATTGAACCTGAGCATGTCCTTCAATTAAATGATACTACAAAGATAAGCATCAAGGAAGCTCCAACCAATGTTACAGCTGCTAAACAACCTATTAAAGAGGAAGAGCAAACTCCAGTGAGTAAGGAGGCAGCGGAGCTACAAAACCAAGAACAAATTGTGATTGAGGTACCGGATGACACACCGCAAGAGAACAAAGAAGACATGGAGGCTGAGCCAAGGATCCAGCTTCAGATTAGGCAGCCCCATGACAATACATTACATGTGGCTCAGGGTAAAGATGTCAATACATGCGAAGAACCAAGTATACCAAAAACATGGCTAAATGTGGATGTGAGTCAACTGAAACCTATAGTAAAGCAGATGATTCAAACAGCCATGGACACACAACAACAAATGATGGATATAGATGCGGATTATGATAAGGCTATGAGAGATAAAAGTCAATTCCAGTTCATGAGTGAACAATTGTCTTCACAGCTCATCGAGGCACAGAAGAAGTTAACGACCAAAAGCACTGAGTTGCGTGAAAATAAAATGCAATATGACACATTAGTCGCTCAGCATCATCAACTACAAACACAACTTGCAAACTTACAGAGATTATATGATGCAAGTGAGGCAGACAAAGCGCGAATGAAAGCAAGAAGCACTTTGCTTGAAACACAGTTAAAGGTGTACATGGAGGAGAATGACAATTTACGCAACAGAAATAAAGAATTAATGAAGTCCTTCTTATATGATCAGCCTATTGAGAAGCAGGAGACTATGACAAATGACCAACATGAATTGCAAGAGCAAATGGCTAAATATGAAGATCTGCTAAAGCAAGAACAAGCACTGACAGAAGAATGGAAAAGCAGATACAGCAATGAAACCAATGATTTGAAGATTCAATTACAACATGTGAATGCCAAACTGGTACAGAGTTACAGCGAAAACATGGATCATGTCGCTGAAGTGGGAAATGAATTGTTAGAAGCTAAAGAAGCACTTAGGGCAGCCATGCAAAAACTAAAAGAGAAAGATGAATGCATAGCACAATTGAATACTCAAATAAAAGAGAAAGCACCGATCGGGACACCAGTAGAGCCAATAAAGGAAAATCCTACTGACGAGGTAGAGGTAAGCCCTCTATCTCACCCGATCTATAATTCTCCAATACATGAGCAGATGACGGACATACATGATGATCATCCGATGCCATACACTGCAGAAATAAGTCAGAAGGAACGGGCACTAGTGGTGTCCCGATTGACGGAGAATTTTGAAAATGAAGTCATAAAGGTAATGAAAGAGGCCAAGATCAAAGGTAAAGAGCTGGACAAGATCATGAAGCCTTTCAATATTCCGTACGGTCTATTGAAAGAGAAAACAAGACGACACATAAAGAAGACCACAAAGCAAAGTCCAGATGAGCAGCTCAATTTTAAACAAGATATATTCACATACAATCAAGAAGAGTTTGAAGCTGCACAACCAATTTGGAGAAGGAAGTTTTTGGAGAAACATCCCACACTACGGGTGCATTGGCAAGCAGCACCATACTTATTACAGGTAAACCCTTCATTTTGTCCTATACCACGCAGAAGGGATACCAGAGAATTTTTGGACCTACAAAAAAGTGGAGCTATAAATAAACAGTGGCTCAATTATCCTATGCTTCTGAACCCGCCACATAATTACTTGCCAACGGAAGATTATATGGTCAAAACCATAGAATTTTGGCTGCAGAACTATGCGACAGTACCAGATTTAGCTATCAAAATGACAAATAAAATACTTAGTATGCTACTCACTGTATTGAAGGTCTTCAAACACGCGGCATATACATTTTTGAACTTCATTGGTATTAATCAAGGCACAGACGTACTCATTTTTGATCTATCAGTTATGCCTAGCAGACCCACAATAATGGCGTATTATTCCAGAATAATGTTCTTGCCAAGTGTATATATGCAAACTTTTGAAGAAGCATTCTTTACAGGATTTTTTGAGATTGATTCGGAAATCTTTTTGAAGATGTCATCAAATTTAAATGCCAGATTAGTAGCATATGAACTTAGCTTCTTCGCAGATCACAGACAGCCACCCAATGACGGTGTGAAGGCAGAATAATGGAAACAACTCATGATACGTGAAGCCAATCTGCTAAATGATACAGAGCAAAAAGTATATAAAACATATGCCCATCGCTTATCAAAGCCTGTCGGGGACGACAGAGTCCAGGAGGGGGGCAGTGTTGAGGGAGAGTCAAGTAAAAAGAAGAAAAGAAGAAGGCAACGAAAGAAGCGGCTTCACTAAACGGAAATATCTGAAGACATATCTCTGCAAGAAGCCCCGCAGGGGCGCAACACCCACCTCTGCACAGAGCCCCGCAGGGGCACGCATCAGGCAACAACGCGAATCATCCAGGTCCTACGCGGTGAAAGAAAGAAAACAGGCTTAAAGCAATACAACAGGGTCAGATGTGTGCAACCAGGACAAATCAGAGGACCAAAAGTTAGAAAGGGGTAGAGGCTGAAAAGTTTAAGAGGGTGACTAAGAACAGCACATTCCTAGTCACTGGTGGCGTGCGTGGCAACCCAAATCAACAGGCAAGACAAGTGCAGCAGGCTCTAGTGTAGTAGAGCTTGAATCAAGAACAGGCCATCAAAGCTGTTTAACTACAGACAAAACTGACCAAGGGTTGCGTGCGGAAAAACGAAGCAAAACAGCCGGCTGAATACAGCAACCCAGATATGTGATATACGGAATACCAAGGGGCAAAAACAGAAGCAAAGGACATAAATCGGACAAAATAACAAATTCTCTAACGGTCCTTATTGCTTCTTCGACCACTGGGTGCGTGTATTCAGAACTATTAAAGTCAGCCAAAAACAGAAGCACAGGACAAACCTCGGATAAGATACCCAATTGTCTAACGGTCCTTATGACTTCTTCGACCATTGGATGCATGCAGAAAACAACTAAAGACAAGAAGCAAAGCCTGTCAAGGGACGACGGAGACGAAGAGGGGGAGAGTGTTGCAGAGCTAAAAGGAGCACGAAGCAGAGAAAAAGACGGGCCACAAAATTTTTTCCGATTTGGACATCATATTTTTGTATCATAACCATTCTTGTAATATATTTTCCATTGTAAACGCACTAGAGGAGTCCTCTAGATGCATCCCCACAGATGCATCACTGATTTCAGCCATGGCCGATGACTAAAATACCTTGATGCAAGAAATTGAATGTATCTCAAAAAGTTGAACAGAACTGCCCTGACAAATTCTGCTAGACCTATAGCAGACTTCAAGACGCTTATAGTGGCGAATAGAAACTGGTATATACCTTTGGCACAAAAAGACAAAATAGCCTACACAAGCACTGCGATATGCGTTCAGAGGCCGAAACGAGCTCCGATCGTGTTTTCGGCGCCACAAAGCAAAGATGTTTTGATCTTGGAAACACGTTGACTATGCTCACCAAAATTTGTGCGATTCTGAGATTGCAAATGGAGGAGTGTCGACAACACCCTAGATGAAGCGATGACCTGCTCTGATACCAATTGTTGGAGATAGATGTCTGCGGAAGCACGTGAACAACACAAGGAAGAAGAAGAAGCTTGGAGCACAAACACACAATACTGAATGTATTACTAGAGAATGTACAAAGATAAGTAACCCATTAGAGCAATAGACGTATATACAAGCCGGGGGAAAAAACCCTCCTAAAGAGGAAAAAAAGTGCCCCGGCGGTCCTAGTGTGTTCACACACATCACTACCTAAATATATCAACATTCAATTCTGTGTGCTTTTGCAACATCTAAAAGAAATAGAAATGAGGCAAAAAAAACTCATACATCCCATGCTCTTCTTAACCATGTACTACGTGGAAGGATGGAGAAAACAAATATTTCAATTGTCAAAATTTTTATTCTTGTATTAATGATCATAAACTTGAATTATACCCTTCATTGGGGTTTTCTTCAAAGAACATAGAGATGAAAATCTCTAATACAACGGGTAAAAGGTTCATGGAAAATTTATGCGCAAAATGTACACGGGTTAGTGCCTTTGTTTACCCCTTTGTGATTGGTGATACTGACCTTTCCTTTCCCTTCAATTGAAAGAGTCTCATTGTGACCAAGATATAATTTTCCCATGTCATCTTCAAGCTCTTGGAAAATTTTCATTGTCCTTGCATATGTGACATGTTGCTCCTTCGCAAAAATCCAATGTTAGGACTTACTTAAAGCAACTAGGGCATTCTCTTCTATAGAGATGAATAATTCTTTACGTGAGATGAATGAATCTTCACTTGAACAATTTCTCTTGTGTTTTGCCGAATTTGAAGATGGCTTGGAGTTGGAGTTCTTTTCAGCTTTCTTTTTCTAAAAAAATTGTTCTATATCCCTATTTTCACAAAGATTGCAAGAAAAGGTCTTCTTGGGCTTATTCTTGGATTCCTTCTTTTGTTTATTGCCTTGTTTCTTACACTTGTGAAGGGTCATTTAGCTTTCATGGAAACTTCTTGACGTGGGTCTACTTGATTTCTTGATTCATGCAAGAGTAATAGACGCCTTACAAGCAAGCTCTTGACCCTTATCATAAAACATGGTTACAAAGGTTTCACATGAATGTGGGAATTCGTTTAGAAGACTTCACTTGAGATCTTTCTTGCAAAAAGTGCTAACTTACATTCATTATGTCATTAAACTTTGCAATGATTTTTGAGAGATTATCTTGAGTTCTAATGCTCAAGTTATGGAATTGGGCCCCTAAAGCATAGATTATATGTGGTCTTTTATCTTCATATAGATTTGCAATTATTTCCCAAGCTTCATGTGAAGTTTTACAAGAAGTTACGTGCCTTTTTGTGAATTCATCACATGATGAGGTAGTTATACTAAAACCCTTTTATCTTTTAGACTCCAAACATTCCAAGCATCAGGTTCATATGTCCTAATTGGTTGAGGCTTTGTGCCTTCTACGACTTCATAAAGAATATTTGTATATACATATGCTTTTATGATATCTTTCCGTAAATTGTAATTATTGACATCTAAGCTTTCATCCTTAGGCAGGATCATATGCATAAATGAGGTAAGAAAGAGGGAAATAGACGATGAAGCAATTGATAGCATAGATACCTTGCAAATCAAAATTAAAACTCACAATGATACCACAAGTACTTGGGATAAATGAAGTCATGTCTCTTGTTGGTCATGAGAGGAAAGAGAACAAATTTTTGTTAATTGAGGACTCTTATGACTCCTTCTTTCTCCCTTGTGTGTAAACTTACATTAGGTGCAACTTGCTTATGTATTTGACTTTGTTATCTATTATATAATCACATGGGTATAAGGGGTAGAACCCTTGGGGTTTTAGGTGTGGAAACCTTGGAATTCTTTGCCTCAACTTGAGGTACCTGGAAAACATGTTTGTGAAGGCTGTATTTTGGGCAAAATGCAGCGTTCGTCCTTTCCAAAAGATGGTTCAGTTCGGGCTACTCAGAAATTACAGCTTGTACATAGTGATGTTTGTGGTCCTATGCAAACACCTTCTTTTGGGAATTATCTTTACTTCGTGACTTTCATCGATGATTTTTCCACGCATGCATGGGTATATCCATTGAAGGCAAAGTCCAAAGTGTTCATGTGCTTCAAACAGTTTTTGCTTTTGGCTGAAAATTTGTCAACATGCAAAATGGGAACCCTCCATTCTGATCGAGGGGGGGAATATATGTCTTCTGATTTTAGTGCATTTCTGGCTGAACATGGGATAAAACACTAGTGTACAGTGCCATATACACCTCAACAGAATGGAGTTGCTGAACGAAAGAACATGTCACTCATGGAGATGGCGAGGTGTATGGTCAAGAGTCAGGCGTTACCACATAGTTTCTGGCTTGAGGCTGTCATGTGTGCAACATATGTACTGAACAGGTGTCCCACTCAAGCGCTATAGTCTATCACTCCATATGAGGCTTGGCATGACCGCAAGCCATCTATTGCTCATCTGCGTGTTTTTGGTTGTTTGGCATATACATTAGTGCCTGAACAACATCGCAGAAAATTGAATGATAAAGTAGTAAAATGTATTTTTGTTAGGTACAGTTCTGAAAGTAAAGGCTATCGTCTGTATCATCCACATACTAAACGCATTCTGGTTAGCCGTGATGTTGTTTTTGTGGAAGATGCTATTCAGCCATTGCTTTCATGTACTACGGAGACATGTGTTAGCTCCAAAGACATGTATGATACTTTGGTGCCTCTTTTTACAGGTGGACAGTCTAGTACTGGTCCTAATGAGGCAACTTCTCAGCCTTTGCAGGTTTCATATGATGATGCAAATAATTCCATTTCTGATGTAGATGTACATGATGCACTTATTGATGAGAGAGCTGATATTGAACACACAAGAACTATGCCAAAATGGCTGGTGTAGACCTTGCATGACAACAAATTAGATGCACCTCTCTCATATCGTACTCGTTCAGGCTCTCATAGTGCCTCTTTTGCATCAGATTGCTATGCTATGGCTGCATCTAGTCTCTGTGATGAGAATGAGCCTGTTTCGTTTGATGAAGCACAAAATTCAAAAAAAGTGGATGGCTGCTATGCAATCTGAATATGATGCTATAAGGAAGAATGGTACTTGGTCTTTATGTGAGTTGCCTCCTGGCAAGAAGGCCATTGGCACTAAGTTGGTATACAAGCTTAAACGTAAACCGGATGGTACAGTTGATAGGTATAAGGCTAGGCTTGTTGCAAAGGGTTATGCACAGGAAAGAGGCATTGATTTTGATGAGACCTTTGCACCTACATGCCGTATGACTAGTGTTCGGAGCATCTGTGCACTTGTAGCTCATCATGGTTGGAATGCACATCAATTGGACATTAAAACAACATTTCTGAATGGTGATTTGCAAGAAGAAGTGTATGTTTTTTAGCCCCATGGCTTTGTGCAAAAAGTGCATGAAAACCAGGTATGCAGGTTAAAGAAGGCATTATATGGTTTAAAGCAAGCACCACATGCTTGGTATGAGAAGATACATGCCTATCTCATTGCACATGGTTTTGAGAACAATCCAACTGAAAGCACCTTATATGTTAAGCGTGCTAATGATGTGCTTCTGATCATCATTGTCTATGTTGATGACATGCTGCTCACTGGTCCTATTGAGAAGCATATTGCTGATTTCAAGGATGATTTGCATGGCTCATTTGAGATGTCTGATTTGGAGCATTTGCATCACTATTTGGGCATTCAGTTTATGCAAGTTGATGGTGGAATGGCGGTGTCAAAAGAAATATATTGACACATTATTATAGTGTTTTGACCTTGAAGACTATAAGCCTATTGCCACTCCTATGGAGACAAGTTTATGATTGAGTCTTCATGATGCTCGAGATGCATTTGATGCTGTTCTTTATCAGCACGCTGTTGGATGCTTGATTTAGTTATGCAGTACTTGGCCAGATATTCAGTTTGATGTCTCACAGATGAGCAGGTTTATGCATTGCCCAGGAGTCAAGCATTGGCAGGCAGTTAAGGGCATCTTTCGCTATTTGAGTGGTACTCGGCTACTTGGGTTGTTTTATCCCAAGGGGGATTCACTACCGCCAGATTTGCATGCTTTTTATGACTCTAATTGGGTTGGTTGCTATGACACTCGTGTGTCCACTAGTGGCTTTTGCTTCATGCTTGGTAGCTCATGTATATCTTGGTTGAGCAAGAAGAAACCTACTGTGACCACTTCTAGTTGTAAGGCTGAGTATAGGGAACCTTTCACAGCGACTGTTGAGTGTGTGTGGCTCAAACGCCTTATGGCTAATTTGGGTGTTGGTCAGACTTCTACTACCACCATCTTCACTGATAGTCAGAGCGCATTGGCAGTTGCGAGGAACCCTGTGTTCCATGCTCGCACTAAGCACATTGAGGTGCATTATCACTATGTCAGGGAGATGTTCTCTTCTGGGAAGATCAACTTGGCATATGTACCCACGTAGGAGAACATTGCAGACCTTTTCACGAAGGCTCTGCCTAGGGAGAAGGTTGAAGCTTTTTGCAAAGCTTTGGGCTTACTTCCTTTTGTGGAGTGATTTCCACATAGCTTGGCACTTCCTTATACATGAGTGCCAGCTCCTTGTTCACCGCATCACTCCTAGGGGGGATTTGTTGATATATTTAGGTAGTGATGTGTGTGAACACACTAGGACCGTCGGGGCACTTTTTTTCCTCTTTAGGAGGTTTTTTTCCCCCAGCTTGTATATACTCCTATTGCCTTAATGGGCTACTTATCTTTGTCATTCTCTAGTAATACATTTAGTATATTGTGTTGTGCTCCAAGCTTCTTCTTCTTCCGTATGCTATTCGCGTGCTTTCGCAGACGTCTAACTCTAACTGTTGAATGTCCATCAATGTCTTCAAAACCTCCACATGTTTTACTACCAACTGAAAGCTTTTCTTTACCTTTCTTGGATGTATTTGATGAATTTGCTGGATTGAAATTTCCACACAATCTTCCACTCCATTGATTTGTGTTGGAACTATTGGTTGGTGATGCATCCGGTTCACTCAAAACTTGAGATTCTGCACTTGATTTTTTAGCATCTTCTTTGTCATTTGGTTCAAGATTGAGTTCTTCTTTGGCATTTGCATAGAAGCTTGACATTTCATCAAATACCACATCTCTGCTCACATTCACGTATCGTGTGAGTGGGTTACAACATTTATATCCCTTTTGCTCAAGGGAGTATCCAATGAAGACACATTTTTCTGCTTTTGGATCAAGCTTCAGCCTCAGCTCATCTGGAACATTTACATATGCAATACAACAAAAAACTTTCATATGTGATCAGTTTGCCTTTTTACCTGTGAACTTTTCTTCAAGTGTAACTTGATGTACAATAGCAATTGAAGTTCTGTTCATAATGTATACAACCGTATACATTGCTTCTACCCAATAACAATGAGGCATATTCTTACCAGCCATCAAGGCTCTTGCTATTTCTGCAATATGTATGTTTTTGCATTCAGCAACACCATTCTGTTGTGGTGTGTACCTGCATGAAAACTGACGTCGAATTCAATGACTTTTAAGAAAGTTGTTGAACTCATTTGACATGTATTCACCTCCTCCATCAGACCTTAATGTTTGAATATACTTCCCTGTTTACTTTTCCACCATAGCTTTAAAATTCTGGAAGTGAATGAACACCTCACTCTTCTCTTTCATGAAATATACCCACACTTTTTGTGTATGGTCATCATCAATGAAAGTAACATAAAACCTACAACCGCCCATAGATGTGGTCTTTCCAGAACCCCAAACATCTGAATGTAATATTTCTAGCACATTCTCACTAACATGCTTGTCATGTGGGAATGATGATCTTGATTGTTTACTCTTGAGCCCATAAAAGTCATGTTGGTCAAAGTCAACTACAGTCAAAGTCAATTGGTCAAAGTCAACTGGTCAAAGTCAACAAGGTCAAGGTCAAAGTCAACAGGTGCAAAGTCAAAGTGCTAAAGTGCAGGTGTCAAAGTGCACAGGTAGTGCACAATTAGTTGTCCACAAAGGGCAAATTAGAGAAAGTGGGTTGCAGGTTGCAGAGGTATTTTCTCTAATTTCCCTAAAAGTTCAAAGTGGTTTTTAAAGTGTTTTGGAAGGTTCAGGTGAACCCGCTCTTATGTGCAAAAGTGAAGACTTAAAAGGAAATGTGAAGGTATGTGAAGCGGCAACGTACGCACAGGTGAAAATATGGTCCCCTAATTAAATTTTTTGGTTTTAGTCTAAAGTCACTACAGGACGAAACAGTGAGTCGTTGGCTGCCACTTGTAAGGACAATCTTGGGACATCAAAGTGAGGACCAAGATGCTATTGCAGTTAGGAGCGTACGTGATCGACACACTAAAATCTATGCAAGGACTATTCTTGGAGGATTCTTAGAGTAAGCAAGAGAGGCATAGACTAAGGAAGCAAGAGAGAGAAGTGCAAGAGTCACTAGAGTACGACGCAGAGAAGTAGAAGTGAAGAGTGCTTGGAAAGAGACTAAGAGAGATTGTGCAGAGAGTGCTAAGATAGTCCCCCCAAGTATCTCAAGCTCTCCTTGCTGTGTGCGCGTGCCGACAGAAGGTATTCACTCCTCCCCCTTTGTAGAAGCTTGGTGCAAGGTGTGCACAAGGGTAAGCTTGAAGCAGGTGGAGGTTTGGTGCAGAGGAGGCCAGCGGCAAGAAGACTTTGGGTATTTGGTAATTGTATTTAAGCACTCTGTGGGATTCTGCACAGAAGTATTTCAGTGTCTTGTGCATCCCCATTGTAATTGTTTCATTATAATCAACCAGCAAAGGCTTCCAGTGTGTCTTCTCTCTTTTGGTTTCTTCTCTTTTCTCCTACAAACCCTCAAACTCCTTCTTGTCAAAGAATCCCCCCCCAACATTTACCAAATTGAGATGGTGCACATACCCTTTGCATCTCTGAAACCTTGAAATTTGGTATTCCATGAATGATCTCCTTTAACTGCATCAATTTCAGCCTTTGCGGATTTGCATGTCCAATTCTTTTGTGCCAGATCTCTATATCAGCAATAACTCCTGTACCTTTTGCAAACATGGCTGCATTCATTTTAGGAATTTTCACATTTAAGGTAAACATCCTAACCACTTTGTTTCCTTTGGCAATCAATCATCCACCCTATTTGTACTCTTCTACATATAATCCATCAGCATTGAACCTGACTTGTAATCCTTGGTCAATCATTTGTCCATCAGAAACCAGATTCTTTGTTATGTTTGGAACATGCAACACATCAACAAGATGTTTTACCTTCCTGTCCTCCATAGATAATGCTATGTTTCCTATATGCTCGATAGGATGCGATGTATCATTACCTATTTCAACATATCCAAGAACTGGCAATTTCTGCAAACTACTAAACCATTCTCCATGACTCTTCATGTGATTTGAAGCACCTGAATCAACATACCAAACATTATCATTCAATTTTGAAACACCAACAAACATCATATTCATCATGTGATGTTGAACCATGAACAACTTCTTAGAATCATCTTCACTTGTGGATGCATAGTTGTTTTGCTACCTTTTATTATTTTGATTCTTCAACCTGCAATCACGTTCAAAGCGTCCAGGTTTACCACAATTCCAGCATCATTTATTGTCATTACTTGAATAATTTCTTTGGAAATTTTTGCGACCTCTTTGGCTCTCCCTGCCTTGAAACTGTCCTCTTCCTTGTGCATGTTTCTGTTGTTGACCTTGGTCTTGGTTATGGTTTCCTCTTCCACTTCTAAAACCTCCACCTCTTCCTCTTCCTCTGCCACAGTAGAATACTTGCTCAGAACTAGATTTTCCTTGGGAGTTTAAATCCTCACCAAGATTCTTTTCTTCAATAATTACCATAAATACCAGATCAACAAAATTCAGAATATTTTCCCTAGTCTGTATAGAAGTTCTGAACTACTTATATGCAACTCCTAAACCATGAAGGCACACTTCCACCTTATCATCATCATCTACATTCATGCCAATAGATGCAAGTGAATCACATATGCTTTTGATTTTCGGGGTGTAGTCACTTACCGACATGCTCTTCTTCTCCAATGTATGCAACTCGTTCTTGAGTTGCAATTTTCGTGCCTTTGTATTCGTCTCATACAATGTGACCAAACTGTTCCAAGCCTCTTAGAGAGTCTTGACATCTTGTATGTGTCCAATCACGCTATCTTGTATGCTAGCAGATAGCCAATACATTACCTTTCATGCTCCTTGATTCCATTCCTCATATGCTCTTAATTGCTATGCAGTCCGATTCCTTTCTCGTAACTGGGAAGAATTTTTGTTCTCTCCTTTGATGTACTTCAAGTAGCCCTTTCCCATTAGGAAATTCGTCATTCTGAATCTCCAAGCATGGAAGTTGTTCTTGTCTAGCTTATCACTCATAAGCTGTCTCATTCCATCTACGTTTGCCATTTCTGCAGCAATTCTCAACAGTGCAAAACACTACAAGCAACACTTCTGCTTGAACACTATCGCACTATGATGTGATAGTTCGATCTCAGAAAACCACAGTTTTTGTGTATCAACAGTACACGAAATCACTTGAAATTCTGGGTCTGGAATATATGAGTGTTTCTGAACTCAATGCAAGTTATAGTTTCCAAAACTGACGTGGTTTTTTTGTGCTCTCATCTTGCAGGCTCAAAACAAAGGTTTTTGAGGTCTTCTAGCTTCACGCCAATTTTCGTAGCAAATGGAGGTTGTTTGTGGATCGTGTTTTCTCCACATCTTGCCACACACTCTTCATAGTCGCCTTCTCCACGAGCTCTCTACAGCCACGCTAGCTCTGATACCATGTCATGAGAACGGAGATAAGAAAGAGAGCTCACACATACACACTCTCACTCTTAAGGAGTAGCACACACACAGATTGAGGAAACTTGGAAGAATGATCTTCTTCTTCTTCTTCTATTACATAAAAAGGAATGTACAATAATGACCTAAAACAAGAATACAACTACTACAATATATAAAGACTAGTACATAAGGAAAAACCTAATGTCTTCGAATGAGCGAGCTGGCAAGAAACAAATGTGCCATCACTCTTGATAGATAAATCTGATAAAGCTCAATGAAGTGTCCCTGACATATACCGATGTGACCACTATACATGTGAGAGAAATGGAAGAAGTGATACGTGTTATCCTGGATCATCACATGTTGAGCTTGATATCTCAACAATGCCCTCTTCATTCTCAACTTGAATAAGAGATAAATTCCAAAGCTAATATCTTTTTCTTTTTAACTGTTTGAATTCATCATGCATTTGATACCCCAAATGATGGAAAGAATGCATGTCTCATAGTTCATGGAGTACTTTTATAGATTCGAATTATTGTTCATTTGAGCTAAAGCGCACTTCCTTCCTCCCTCATGGATATTATCTAAATGATGTGGCATTCACTAAATAGGCCTTGAGATCACCTCCTATTTGATGTGGCACGCATAATAGGCTTTCATATATTATTATAAATATGCATTTAGGCATCCTTAAAGTTGTTGTAAGGTTAAATGATTTTTCGGCATACAATTATGCAAATGCCCAAGGAAGAAAATCAAAGTTTTGGTAAGGCAAAATGACCCAATATTGAAAAGTCAAAGGTGAATGGATGAATAAGCCTTTTCATGTAAGCGATCAAACATAATTGCTATTCCAATTAGTTTTTTAATGATTTCTTCATTTACCATGATAGACTAATGCACTAAACAATGCATTTTGAAAAAAGTAGCTGATATATGTAAAGGTGCATGATTTTAATCATTTGAGTAATGTAATTAAGCCATATTCAAATAGCAAAAAGTTCTTCATAATCATGGAATGGACTCACCACATGAAAATTGTTAGAGACTGAGCATAGATGTCTACCTAGCATGACATATAAAAATGAAGAGCATATGTGGAATGTGGACATATGCATAAAATGGAATTCCATGCATGCTTTAAGGAGGGGCTGAATTTTTTAACCTCATGCATGCTAAGCATCTTCAAGTAAAGATGTACAAGTTTTTGGCATATACCATGTATGCATACTAGTGAATTGTATCACATATGCATTGGTTTATGGGACGAGAGAGAGAGACAGAGAGAGAGAGAGATCAAATTATAAGTCTAAGCTTAAGATGGGAAATGACTTCTTGATGTGAATTCAAAGAACATAAAAGCTTAATGGTACATTGATGCACTACTAGAAATAGGGGGCGTAGCGATGCCCTTGAATTGAAAAAAAAACTGGAACCGTTGCTTATGTGACGCTACCATCGCATAAGCGATGGTCTTGATTTTTTATTTTTTATTTTAACGAGCAGTCATCGCATAAGCGATGCTAAAACTATGCATCGCAAATAGCATCGCTAATTAGCGATGCTATTTGCAACATTGGCAAATTGGATGCAATGTTTTAGCGTCGCATAAGCGATGTCTTGTGTTCCAGAGCATCGCATAAGCGATTGTTGTAGAGCTAAAAGGAGCACGAAGCAGAGAAAAAGACGGGCCACAAAATTTTTCCGATTTGGACATCATAGTTTTGTATCATAACCATTCTTGTAATATATTTTCCATTGTAAACGCACTAGAGGAGTCCTCTAGATGCATCCCCACAGAAGATTAGAGATTTACCCATGTAAAATAGTAGGAAATTAGTCTTTTAGTGAATAAAGTGCCGATCTCTTGTGTGAAAGGACCATTTTTGGGGCACTAGTATATAAATCAAATGTGACTCTTTGTAAAGAACTTTTTGCCATTGTGAGAATAGAGAGCACAGAAATTCGAATTTGTGTCTTCTTCACTCTGTATCTTCTTCTTTGTGAGCTTGTGTGCATGTGTATTGCTTGGAAAGAGTGATTGTGAGTGTTGTCTATCCATGAAAGTGTTTGTTTGTTGTGGGTAAGGTGTGTATGAAGTGTAGGAAGTGCTGAAGCGTAGGAAGGTATTTCCCGCGACTCAGTATTTTGCTCATAACTTGAAGTAGGAGTGTCATAATTGCGTGAAACCACTGCCATTGGATGCGTCTTCTCGAGAGCTTCGAAACGCATATGCTATTTGCTATATTTGGAGTTCGGAGCTGGGAGAAAAGTCCAAAATACTGACGGCTGCTGCACCAAGTATCGTGACACCATGACCAACAGTTGAAGCTTGTTTGGATAAGTCTTTGCCTTGTTTACACTCTTTGAGTAGTTCATTTGCATTGATCATCACATGATTGCATGTCCTCATACACTCGGCTAGGTTTGTATACTCTTTGGATTGATAATTAAAAGCGTGTATCCCCACTATATGCACTTGAGAGGGGATTGAGGTATAGTCTCTTTCTCCGCAAGTCCCTAAGTTGGTGCTTAGGTCAACACACTTTTTGGCGCCGTTGCCGGGGAGTGACGAATCAAACCGAGGCATTCGTGTGATGGTAAGTAGCTTTTTTGCATTGAAGCAAGAGGAGGAGTGGTGATTTTCTCTTCTTTGGTAAGTCATTTTCAACCGCACTTGCTACTTCTCATTCTTGGAGTGTGTGTAGTGAGTTGTTAGTCTAGGGAAGTGAGTAGAATGAGTAGAGTAGGAGGAGCAAGGGAGTAGGCTAGGTAGTTAGAGTAGCTTTCAAATCTTGTTTGGTTGCTTTATTTCCAGTAAGTGAGAAAATCCCAAGTATAAAAACCAAAAAAAGTCTTTTTGCAAGTTACTTGTATCTTTGAGCAAGTATCGTGGAGAGCTATCGTCGAGTATCCTGAGCAGTCGTCAGAGATCGTGGAAGGAGTGTGGAGCTTTTTGAGTGTAGCAGAGCTAGTTAGGAGAGGTTGAGAGCTGAGAAAGAGTACAAGGTAAGCTCACATATCATTCTCTCTGCTCCTTTCCAAAATTCAAACTGTTTAGGAAAAAAAACGATCTGCGTCAGGTATCGTTTAGGACCTTCTGGGGTTAAAAGATGTGTTTTGATTGATACAGAGAGTGAGGAAGGGGTAGTAGAGCACATAAAACATCAGTGTGTGATCAAAACTTGGAAAATCTCTCAAAAATTTTGAAAAAGGGTCAAGTATCGTTTACTCCCGCGGTCGAGTATCGCGATACTTAGCAAGTATCGTGACCTCCTGTGGTTGAGTATCGCGATATTTCCCTCCGATCGTCGATCGTTTGGATGAAACATCGTGTATCGTTTGGTTCAAGTATCGTGTATCGCTTCTCAGAGATCGCGATACTTACCAAAGATCGCGTATCGTTTTGTCCAGGTATCGTTTCGGATTAGAGATCGTTTTGGCTAACGATCGTTGATCGTGTATCGTTTCATACCGATCGCGATACTTGGTAAGTATCGTGTATCGTGTATCGTTTGGTGGGCCAAGTGTCGTGTATCGTTTCTCTAAAGATCGCGATACTTGTTGCCGGTTGTGTATCGTCTCTATCAAAGATCATGTATCGCGTATGCTAAGTATCGTTTAGGTGGAGTATCGTGTTAGTCAAGTATCGTCGATCGTTTGGATTAAAGATCGTGTATCATCTGGTTTAAGTATCGTGTATCGCTTCTAAGAGATCGCGATACTTACCAAAGATCGCGTATCGTTTCGTTCAGATATCGTCGATCGTTTCTATTTCAGAGATCGTGTATCGTTTGGTGGAAGTATCGTATATCGTCTGGGATCAAATATCGTGTATCGTTTTCTCCCTAGTATCGAGTATCGTGTCCATCAAATATCGTGTATCGTTTTGAGCCAAGTATCGAGTATCGTTGGAGGCCAAATATCGAGTATCGCTTGAGCCCAAAGATCGTGTATCGTGGAATTTGGAGTCAAGTATCGTGATCTAGAAAAGTTCCTTTTCAGTCATTTCCCAACCAAAGTCTTCTAGAAATTCTGACTTTTAGAGAATAATCCTAGAAGATAGAGGATTGCAAGGACTGATCAGAGTTTTTAAGTGGATGAACCTGAGATCCGAAAGAACCCTAGGAAGTCGAAGAAGTGTAATCTCTTCTGTAGGAAGTGTAGCCGAGCCGAATAGCCATTCACATTATTCTGAGACCTCCAATGAGTCAGAGGAAGAAATTCCCATGGCTTCTGAGGATATGCAGAACACAGTGCCTATGATTGGCATGATGTCAATCATAGAGGGAGAGTACAGGACCTCCTTGGAGTATGTGAACACCAATCAAAATGAGATCCCTATTTATTTGGATGGTCTAAACAGATCAGTGGCCAGACTGAAGAAGGCTTCAGAGGCTTACATAGTGCCTAGACCAGCAGTCAAGTATGTGGGAGGTTTTTACATGGACAAAAGAGATATCCAATATGTTGTCACAGAACACCCAGAAAACATTAATGAAATTGGTGAAGAAAATAATGCTTCAAACTTAAATGGAGGTGGGAATGAAGAGCAAGTAACCACACCTAGAGGAAGATCTACAGTTGCTAGGATTTGGAGAGGAGACCTGATTCCCCAAGATGACACTCTAATAGATGTGTATTTGATCAATGGGATGGAGCATCTTCTTAGAGCCCATTCCTCTATATGGGAAGCTTCTCCTAATCCAGTTACCATCTATGAGTTACAGGATCCTGATTTCCCCACCGTCCTCACATATTTGGATAAGAATCAGAGAAGATATTGGCCCTTAACGGAATTAGAAAGAGCTGAATTGAAATATCAGAATATCCCAGTGTTTCCCCCTAGGGACCAAGCCACAACTTCAATAAACCCACTTGGAACATCCCAGAATGATTCATATCAACAGTTGGGCCAAACACAACAAACACAACCAACTCAAATTCCGGTCAGACCACATGTGCAGTTTGCAATGCCTGCAAACAACCCTAATTACCGACCTCAACCAACTATTGATCCAAGACATGGAATTCATGCCCATGTCAGACCACCAGTAGCAAGAGGACCAGGCATACCAATAGGAAGACCAATTTTTCCAGTGATGCCTAGACCACCCGAAGCAGGAAGAAGATTAAGACCAATTCAAGTTGCCAAATGCATGAGAAATCACTATGATGGCTCTAGTGAACCCTACAATCATATAGCTGAATTCAAACAAGTAATCAGAGCCGAACAGGTAGAAGACTTCTTGATCCAATATGAGTCCTTTGGTCTTACGTTGTCAGACACTGCATTAGCATGGTTTCAGCCATTGGACCCTAATAATTTTCAAAACATGGAGCAAGTCTATCAAGAAATGATTGAGGAATTCACTAAGTCGGGAATAAAAAACAACTCTTCATCTTTGATCCATAGCTTTAAGCAAGCCCCTACCGAATCAGTGAGATTGGCTGCAAGAAGATTCAAGCAGTATGTGGACAGATGCCCAGTAGAAGAGAGGCCTACCCAAACTAAAATGGTGTCATTATTCTTGGAAGGATTGTTGAATGGATCCTTGCGATCTTTAGTATATGTAAAGAGAGTTCAAACTTTGCAGGAGTGCATGAAGGAATGTATAGACCTAGAAGACAACCTGGCAGAAGATCTGAAAATACCTCAAGGTAGTTTGAAAAGTGAAGATTCGGCCAGTAGCACAACAATCCCTAAAAACAATGTAGAGGAAATAGCTGATTTGGTAGCAAAGAAGTTGAACGTTCAAGGACAGAGGAACTACCCCAATAACCCTATAAGAGTACCAATGCTCAGAAGGTGTATGCAGTGCGGAGGTGATCATCCCTCTCACTTGTGCACTAGGAGTGTAGTCCCACCACCTGCTTATGCTTATAATAGACCTACCGCCCCAGGACCTCTACAATATTGCACGATAGAACAAAAATACACAAATCACAGTACAGAAAACTGCCCTTACAATAGGCAAGCGAGACCAGCACAACCATACATCAGACCTTACGGATACCCTCAGAGAGATCAAGGAGGTGAAGCCTTTAGATATCCCACTTATCAGCAACAGGCACCAGTGCCACGACCATATGTGTATCAAGGATACACCCAACCAAAACCAGTACTAGGACAGCAACCGCCCCATCCTCAGAATGTTGTCCCAGTCAAGATAGCTCAACCTGAAGAAAACCTAGAGAGAGCAATAGTCCTAGCCACACCTTTGGCTAGTAATGAACCATATGACCCATCCTATGACCCTAGTCAAGGAGCATATCCCAATTATGAAAGCTCTATGATAGAATATGGACAAATGTACGAACCATATGCCTATGGCATGGAAGTACCAGATAGTTCATACGGATACGAGCAGGACTATGTGTCATTAATGTACACAGCTCCTAGAGAAACCGTACCACCACGACCCATGAACAGATCGCCTGTACCTAGAGGACCATGCTATAGATGTGGAGGCGATCACTATATCAGAGAATGCACATTGCCAAACCCACCACCACCACAACGAGTCTGGGAAGGCTACTGTAGTGATTGTGGTAAGGAACATCTTTTCAGAGATTGTCCCAAGAACCCTAACAAGGTTACATCCAACGTGCAAATCAATGTGATTGAAGTAATCGAATCATCAGGGAGCGATAAGGAATATACTGTACCACTGAAGGCGATAACGAGAGCCAAAGCTAGAGAGACCCCAAAAAAACCAAAAGAACACAATCAAAGTGACCTAGAGAGGAATACACCCACACCACTGAGAGTTGAAGATTCGGAAGAGCCTAAAAAAAGTGTTGTAAGTAAAAGAACACAAAGATGGAAGAACCGTAGGGACAGGATAAAAGAAAAGAAGTTACTGCGGAAAAAGGAAAATGAGAAGAGCAAACAAGGCCCAAAAGAGGAACAGAAAAACGAAGGAGAAAATAAAAAGGAAAAGCATAAAAAAGAAGAGGAAGGATCAGTCTTAGCAGATCCCATGCCTGAAGAATTAGCCATGTGGATTCAGGCATACAAGGCACGGATAAGAGCAGGACCAACCATAGAACAACATGAAAGAGAATATCCTAGAGGCGACCTAGAGAAAGAGAGGTTGGAAATCTGCAAAAAATTAATAGAAGTTGCTCAACAGACTTTAGAGAAACCCGCATTGCCATTACCCAAGACCCAAATTCCTGAAAGAGAATTCCAAGAGTGCATCAACACCAATGACCATGAAAAACCTGAAGTAAGAAATACACAGAATGGCAATGATTGTAAGGATAAAAGAGAAGGATCCGTTGTTCCCGAAGTGGAAGGAGAATGGCCTAAAGATTTGTGGGCTAGAGTCCAAGAAGACAGATGGAAGAAAGTAGAAGGAATTGAACCACCCTTCGAAGAACTTGAAGCAGAAAACGAAATAGAGGGTTCAATACCTGAATTAAATTCAGAAGAAATTGTACCAATAGATTCTAGTGACAAAGGAGATGATGGAATGAAGGATTTGCCAAACTACACTGGAGAGTACGAACATAATTCAGAATTGAATTGCATCCCGTCAATAAGGAAAAAAGAAACGAATCCATCAATCCAAACGTCTGATATCATACATCTTAGAAAAGTCAAAATTCCTTGTACCCTAACATTGGAAGAACTTTTGAAGATCAAACCACATTTAAAAGAGAAACTAACTAGTCAATTGGAGGTCAAGACTAGAGAAAAAGAGATGTCTGATGAAGTAAATACTATAAAGATCCCAGTGGATAAAGTAGGAGATTTTAGTGAGGGTGATGAAGGAAACACCTGCCTTCCAATTACTTATAGGGGATATACCACCAAAGCCATCTTAGATTCAGGAGCTGGAGTAGGTATTGCTACCAGAGAAATCTGGGAGAAATGGGGAAAACCAGCTTTAAGACCAACGCGTATGAAAATACAAATGGCTGATGGACACACAGAAAGACCCTTAGGATTATTGGAACGAGTAGTTTTCACCACATGCGGAGTTGAATTTGAACACACCTTAGCAATTTGTCAATTTGAAAGAGCGAGCAACTATGAAATGATACTTGGAAGACCTTTCATGAGACAGCTAAAGGTCGTGCAAGATTGGGGAAAAGATGCTGTATACCTACAACATGAAGGAACCACCACAAGAATAAATCTCCACACTTATACATATCAAGATGTTCCCCCCTTACAATGGAATCAAATTCATAAGGAGGAACACGATCAGTCAATTCACAGCATAGGTTCTAGTGACCAATCTTGGATGAATGAGGACACTCATCTATGGATATGCCAAACTGCCAAAAAGGAAGAGGATAGGAGAAAGAGATGGCAGCAAGGGCAAGGTGTAGCTAGGTCTGTACAAGATCCAGCTTACATGCCTCAAGTCTTTTTAGATGAAGAGTTCGAACCTCATGGTTGGATGGAGATTTTAGCGACTCTCGATGTATGTGTGAATGAAGAAGTAATAACTATGAATGAATGTGTTGATGAGGAAGGATATGACGTTAGTCTCTATGTAGTAGTCCTTCAGGAGGCTGAAGAAGGAGAAGTGATAGAGAAAGAATGGAAGGAGGACTATGAGAGCATTGAGATGGAGCCAGAACCAATGGAACCAGAGGATGAACATCAAATAAGAGGTACCACAGCTAACGAAAACAATAAGGAACATACACAGGAAGAAGGAGTGGAGTTAGATAAAGAGCCAGAGAATGAAGAAAACAAGCCACAAGATCAGTTTGAAGTGCCGGCTCACTTCAAGAAATATGAAGTAGAAGAGAGAAAAATTGCTATTCAAATGCCCAAAAGAGAGGCACAACCGGGAATAGCATATGACAATAAAGAACAAACCAAGAAGATAGTAGTAACGTTAGAAGAAGGAGAAGAACGATGTACTTTCATAGGACAGGACATCTCCATGGAGGAAGAACAAGAGTTAATACGCCTCATAAGGGAATATCGGGATGTTTTTGCATGGACCTATAAGGATCTGAAGGGAGTAGATCCATCTATATGTGCCCATAGAATTCCCATGACATCAGAAGCAAAACCTTCTAAACAAAGACCATATACATACAATGATGTGTATTCAGCAAAGATAAAGGAAGAGATAGACAAGTTGCTAGAGGATAGATTCATATATGAGATTGAACATACGGAATGGGTGTCACCCTTGGTGGTTGTACCGAAGAAGAACGGAAAGTTAAGAGTGTGTATCAATTTTAAGAAAGTAAATGCTGCGACTATAAGAGATAGTTACCCATTACCAATTACAGATCATCTGTTGGAAAGAGTGGCAGGGAAGGAAGTCTATAGCTTTCTGGATGGCTTTTCAGGGTATAATTAGGTAGCTATTGCTCCTGAGGACCAACACAAAACTGCGTGCGCCTTTAGAGTCATGCCTTTCGGTCTAACCAATGCCCCAGCTACCTTCCAAAGATTGATGTGCCATGTATTCAAAGAATTCCTAAGAAAAAGTATGGAGGTATACGTGGATGATCTTTGTACTTATTCAGCTATACGATCAGAGCACATCCCAGAGCTAGAAAGGATCTTTGCTAAATGTCGACAGTATCGAGTATGCCTTAACCCAAAAAAATGCGTCTTCATGGTTAGGCAAGGGAAAATATTAGGACATATTGTCTCTAAAAACAGAATCTCAACTGATGAAGACAAAATCAAAGTAATTCTGGATTTACCAAGACCAAAAACTGCTAAAGAAGTTCAAGCATTTATGGGACATTGTGGATACTATCGAAGATTTATACATATGTACGCCATAATTGCTAGACCTCTTTATGCATTATTGACACAATTTATTTGGACCGAGGAATGCGAGAGAGCCTTCAATGAGTTAAAGAATCGATTGAGTTCAGCACCAATCCTTCGAGTACCTAACTGGAATAAGCCATTTCACATTCATGTGGATGCTTCCAAGTTTGCCATTGGTTGCATCTTAGCTCAACCTGCTGATACAGGAAAACTAGACCACCCTATAGCTTATGCCAGTAGGCAATTAAATCAAGCAGAACGCAATTATAACACCACGGAGAGAGAAGGCCTAGGGATGGTGTATGCTGTCAAAAAGTTCAGACATTACCTGTTGGCAAACAAATTCAAATTCTTCATTGATCATCAAACCCTATTGTACTTAGTCAACAAACCATGCAATACAGGAAGACTAGTACGATGGTTTTTATTGCTAATGGAATTTGATTTTGAGGTAGTAGTCAAGAAAGGAAATACCCACATAAGAGCAGATCACTTATCCAGAATGACCCACGGAGAACCACCCATAGGAGTACCCAATGATTTGCCAGATACTTATCTTTTTAACCTGGAAGTATGTCCCCAATGGGCAGAAAAGTTGATCCCTATACTCACACATGGACCTAAAGACGGGATCACACCAAACCCAACCCAGGATCTTTGGAAGACTAAAAACCTTCATATCATTGCAGGAAGTTTGTATTACCAGGATTCGAGTGGATTACTCATGAGATGCGTAGAAGAGGAGGAACAGGAAATGTGGCTTCAAAAAGCACATGTGAATCAATGGAAAACCCATTTGAATGCCAACAGAACATGGCAAACCCTAAAGAGGTTAGGCATATATTGGCCGACCATGCAGAGAGATGCACACAATTATGTGTCAGCGTGCCAAACCTGTCAAGAACAAAATCCCGATGAGAACTCAACTCTATGCTATTCTACAGTAGCACCGAGATGGAGCATGCCTCTGGTAAAGTTCTTAAAAACTCAAGAATACCCAGAAGGAGCCACTTCAGCAAGGAAACGCGCACTTGTAGAACAAAGTGAGGATTATGTCATTATAGGAAAACAACTTTTCAAACGAGGGAGAGATAAACAATTACGAATGTGCATTCATGAAGACGAATATCTTTCTGTTTTAGAGATGGCACATACCGGAGCTGCAGGAGGGCACTTCGCTGCAGATAAAACTGCAAAGATGATCATCTTTGCGGGAATGTGGTGGCCAACTCTACATCAAGATGCGGTAACTTATGTGCAACGATGTGATACGTGTCAACGAACAAAATATCCAATTAAAAGAGATGAGATGCCACTTAGACCCATGATGAGTGCCAGAGCTTTCACTAAATGGGGAATAGACTTTATAGGACCTATTAGCCCACCAGCGAAAGGATCCCATGCCGAATATATAATTGTAGCCACTGACTATCTGACCAAATGGGTTGAAGCCAAAGCAACCAAGAAAAATGACGCAAGAACCACGGCCAAGTTTCTCTTCGAGAACATTTTCACTAGATTTGGACTACCGATAGAAATTGTGAGTGATAGAGGTACGCATTTTGTGAATGAAGTTATAGAAGCCTTATTGAATGAATTCCTGGTAATTCATAAGAAATCAGCTCCTTATCAGCCACAAGCCAATGGACAAGCCGAAAGTTCGAATAAAATCTTGTGTACTGTTCTCACCAAAATTGTTAACAATGGTAGATCAGATTGGGATAAACAATTACATCATGCTTTATGGGCATTTCGAGTAGCTTATAAAACCGCCATAGGCACTACTCCTTTTAACTTAGTCTATGGACAAAATGCTATTTTGCCAATTGATTTCTTAATTCCCACTCTTAGAGTAGCAACAACTTACGAGTGGACGGGACATGAACTATCAGCTCAATTGGACCAAATAGAGAAGCTTCACGAAACTAGGTTACAAGCAGTAGCAGGCATTTATGCTGCTAAACGACGACAGAAAGCCTACTATGATGCTCACATCAAGGACAAAAATCTAAAGGAAGGAGATTTAGTTTTGGTATATACATTGAAGCAACATGCAAAAAAGTTGCAAAAGAGAGGATATGGCCCATTAATCATCAATCGCATATCAACAAGTGGAGCCATCAGCTTAGCAACCTTAGATGGAGATGTATTACCAAACTACATCAGTGGATGTCGAGTAAAAAAATATCTAGAACCTTTGACCGAAGAAACAATGTCTCGATTAATCAACAGCAAGAATAGACGTATTGAAGAGGAAAGGATACGAGAAGAAGCAAGACAGGAAGCCCTAGAACGAATTAAGAAACGGAAAGAGTGGATGAGAGAAAGAGATGAGAGATATCGACTATGAGAAGAACTCATCCCAATGGCTAATTTTAGAGCCACTAAAAGCATAGGTTCACAGAGAACGCAACCATATTTAAATTTGGGAGCAGGTAAAATGGAGTACCACTTGGTGGATGCTCTCATTGACACAGGAGCTGCTATAAGTTGTATCAAACTTTCTTTGACCCAGAAACTCAAAGAGGTACGCCCATCGATGGCACAGTTGATAGGAATAGGAGGAACGATTACTCAATGCATAGGTGAGATCACCTTACCCTTGCATCTTGGCAACAACACTATGGAACAAAAGCTATTAGTATGTCAGGATCAGGATTTACTTGAAGAGGTAGTGTTAGGTCAAGATTGGATTTACGAATATGAGGTGACAATTCAATTGGCTCTAGGCTACATCTCAGCCAGGATAGGACATCGTGAGGTATTCAGTTTGCTAGACGAACGGCCAATCAAACCTGTAAGCATAGATCCAAAAGTCCATCCCAATGAACAAAGTAATGAGTGTATGTTCACTAGCAATATAGAAACCTCTTCGTCAAGTACTATATGTGCTGACACATTAAATTCTGCGTGCATACCATCTTCTAGTTTAGCAAGTCACGAGAGTGTCAATCATTCTGAAAACAACCCTAGTGAAGCACCATGCACAAGAGAGTCCAGTCCTCTGAGTAATTCAAAATCTGTACCCATCAAAATATACCCTATTCCGTACACTCAACAAGCTTGGATAAGGAAAGATCAAGTGAAGGAATACCTTCGACGACAGAAGCATTATCGACTTCGGAGCAACCCATCAAATAACAAAGCAAATCATTTTGAGCAGCAAGGTCAACAACGAAGTGCTACAACATGGATTCCAAAGAAAGTATTAGCCGCTCAACCGGATCGATCGCAAATTTGGATTCCTAAATCATGTGCTCCAAAGAAGCTAAGCCGACACGATGAACCTTAGCATAAGAAAAACCAAAAGGGTCTACGAACAATACAACCACAGAAGAATCGCTATTGGAAAAAGAAGGAGTCGGCAGACACAATACAAGCCAATTTGAGATCTCCAAAGCAGATAAAGCAGACTTACTACAAGAGAAGAACCACATTCAGCAAAAAGGTGGAGAATACAGTACATCCCAACAGAACAAGGCAGATTTGGTTGCCGAAAAACAAGACAGATTGCATACATCAAACTACTACTTTCAATTGCACACATATGGAGTTGTCAGGACCCAAAGTATGCATGATAGGGCCACATTACACGGCCAAGCATTCGGCACATTTTTCTTCTATTTCAGGATAGTCAAGCACATTTTCCTATTGGGAAATAGGAGAGCACTTGTACATACATTCAGAAAATTACTCCAAAAATAATAACCGCTTCGGCTATGAACTACCTTTTCTGTTTTCCTTTTCAGATAAAAATATAAAAATATCTAAAAATGTGAAAATCCAGGTATTACCTTTCTCACACCCACGGGAAAGGGACGACACCATTCACTCGGAGCAATATCAAGCTTATGACAAACAAATAAAGGAGGATTTCTGATAATATTTGACCACTAATTCATACTCTATATTGAGTGCAGATGGCATCTACTAATTCAGAAGCTACCCATGTGGAAGAGGTCCAGATTCTTCCATTGGAATCAGTAACAAAAGTCAGAGGCCATTGGTTTCGGGATGACCAACCTGTTTCGGAGCTCATTTTCATGGCAACTATCAAAATTATGGATAGGGATCACTACTTCCCTATTATGTCTCAAGATTTCAAGACCATAATTCAAGGATTACCACATATTGAAGATGTATGGACACAGGCAGGCATAGAAGCATTTCTCAAGTTGCCGATCTATGTCCCAGATTTCCAAAGATGTACACAAGTAATGAATACCATGCAACCTGCTGCTACAAAAATATCAGTTCCAGAAGCACAGGTATTGGAAAAAGTAGGAACATGGAAGACAATTCAATTCACTCATGAATTGATCAACAAAGCTTTTGGTTGGAATCAAGAAGGAATTACTAGCGTCAAGGAAGAATGCCATGATCCTAAGAAGAGATCTTTTGTGGAAATTAACAGAATAGACATCGAAGATGCTGTCCGTCTGGTGCACCAACATTTCTGCTTCCCAAGTATGCACAGATACACAACTCCACAAAAGATCGTAGTACAACTACTATCACATGCAATGCGACAAATAGGAAACAAAATTAATCTGACTGGCTATGTACAAGAAAGGTTATTTGAAGCCCAGAAGAAATGGGGCCAGAAGAAGTTCCTGAATGGGAGTTCAACTTTAACCTTACTGATATATGAAGCCCTAGATATGAAAAATTGCTTACGAGAGATGCCAACATCAGAAGGGCTAGCCAAGTATGCAAAATCCGCTACATTCCATTTCTGATGTAGATGTACATGATGCACTTATTGATGAGAGAGCTGATATTGAACACACAAGAACTATGCCAAAATGGCTGGTGTAGACCTTGCATGACAACAAATTAGATGCACCTCTCTCATATCGTACTCGTTCAGGCTCTCATAGTGCCTCTTTTGCATCAGATTGCTATGCTATGGCTGCATCTAGTCTCTGTGATGAGAATGAGCCTGTTTCGTTTGATGAAGCACAAAATTCAAAAAAAGTGGATGGCTTCTATGCAATCTGAATATGATGCTATAAGGAAGAATGGTACTTGGTCTTTATGTGAGTTGCCTCCTGGCAAGAAGGCCATTGGCACTAAGTTGGTATACAAGCTAAAACGTAAACCGGATGGTACAGTTGACAGGTATAAGGCTAGGCTTGTTGCAAAGGGTTATGCACAGGAAAGAGGCATTGATTTTGATGAGACCTTTGCACCTACATGCCGTATGACTAGTGTTCGGAGCATCTGTGCACTTGTAGCTCATCATGGTTGGAATGTACATCAATTGGACATTAAAACAACATTTCTGAATGGTGATTTGCAAGAAGAAGTGTATGTTTTTTAGCCCCATGGCTTTGTGCAAAAAGTGCATGAAAACCAGGTATGCAGGTTAAAGAAGGCATTATATCGTTTAAAGCAAGCACCACATGCTTGGTATGAGAAGATACATGCCTATCTCATTGCACATGGTTTTGAGAACAATCCAACTGAAAGCACCTTATATGTTAAGCGTGCTAATGATGTGCTTCTGATCATCATTGTCTATGTTGATGACATGCTGCTCACTGGTCCTATTGAGAAGCATATTGCTGATTTCAAGGATGATTTGCATGGCTCATTTGAGATGTCTGATTTGGGGCATTTGCATCACTATTTGGGCATTCAGTTTATGCAAGTTGATGGTGGAATGGCGGTGTCAAACGAAATATATTGACACATTATTATAGTGTTTTGACCTTGAAGACTATAAGCCTATTGCCACTCCTATGGAGACAAGTTTATGATTGAGTCTTCATGATGCTGGAGATGCATTTGATGCTGTTCTTTATCAGCAGGCTGTTGGATGCTTGATTTAGTTATGCATTACTTGGCCAGATATTCAGTTTGCTGTCTCACAGATGAGCAGGTTTATGCATTGCCTAGGAGTCAAGCATTGGCAGGCAGTTAAGGGCATCTTTCGCTATTTGAGTGGTACTCCGCTACTTGGGTTGTTTTATCCCAAGGGGGATTCACTACCGCCAGATTTGCATGCTTTTTCTGACTCTAATTGGGTTGGTTGCTATGACACTCGTGTGTCCACTAGTGGCTTTTGCTTCATGCTTGGTAGCTCATGTATATCTTGGTTGAGCAAGAAGAAACCTACTGTGACCACTTCTAGTTTAAGGCTGAGTATAGGGAACCTTTCATAGCGACTGTTGAGTGTGTGTGGCTCAAACGCCTTATGGCTAATTTGGGTGTTGGTCAGACTTCTACTACCACCATCTTCACTGATAGTCAGAGCGCATTGGCAGTTGCGAGGAACCCTGTGTTCCATGCTCGCACTAAGCACATTGAGGTGCATTATCACTATGTCAGGGAGATGTTTTCTTCTGGGAAGATCAGCTTGGCATATGTACCCACGTAGGAGAACATTGCAGACCTTTTCACGAAGGCTCTGCCTAGGGAGAAGGTTGAAGCTTTTCGCAAAGCTTTGGGCTTACTTCCTTTTGTGTAGTGATTTCCACATAGCTTGGCACTTCCTTATACATGAGTGCCAGCTCCTTGTTCACCGCATCACTCCTAGGGGGGATTTGTTGATATATTTAGGTAGTGATGTGTGTGAACACACTAGGACCGTCGGGGCACTTTTTTCCCTCTTTAGGAGGTTTTTTTCCCCCAGCTTGTATATACTCCTATTGCCTTAATGGGCTGCTTATCTTTGTCATTCTCTAGTAATACATTTAGTATATTGTGTTGTGCTCCAAGCTTCTTCTTCTTCCGTATGATATTCACGTGCTTTCGCAGACGTCTAACTCTAACTATTGAATCTCCATCAATATCTTCAAAACCTCCACATGTTTTACTACCAACTGAAAGCTTTTCTTTACCTTTCTTGGATGTATTTGATGAATTTGCTGGATTGAAATTTCCATACAATCTTCCACTCCATTGATTTGTGTTGGAACTATTGGTTGGTGATGCATCCGGTTCACTCAAAACTTGAGATTCTGCACTTGATTTTTTAGCATCTTCTTTGTCATTTGGTTCAAGATTCAGTTCTTCTTTGGCATTTGCATAGAAGCTTGACATTTCATCAAATACCACATCTCTGCTCACATTCAGGTATCGTGTGAGTGGGTTACAACATTTATATCCCTTTTGCTCAAGGGAGTATCCAATGAAGACACATTTTTCTGCTTTTGGATCAAGCTTTAGCCTCAGCTCATCTGGAACATTTACATATGCAATACAACAAAAAACTTTCATATGTGATAAGTTTTCCTTTTTACCTGTGAACTTTTCTTCAAGTGTAACTTGATGTACAATAGCAATTGAAGTTCTGTTCATAATGTATACAACCGTATACATTGCTTCTACCCAATAACAATGAGGCATATTCTTACCAGCCATCAAGGCTCTTGCTATTTCTGCAATATGTATGTTTTTGCATTCAGCAACACCATTCTGTTGTGGTGTGTACCTGCATGAAAACTGACGTCGAATTCAATGACTTTTAAGAAAGTTGTTGAACTCATTTGACATGTATTCACCTCCTCCATCAGACCTTAATGTTTGAATATACTTCCTTGTTTACTTTTCCACCATAGCTTTAAAATTCTGGAAGTGAATGAACACCTCACTCTTCTCTTTCATGAAATATACCCACACTTTTTGTGTATGGTCATCATCAATGAAAGTAACATAAAACCTACAACCGCCCATAGATGTGGTCTTTCCAGAACCCCAAACATCTGTATGTAATATTTCTAGCACATTCTCACTAACATGCTTGTCATGTGGGAATGATGATCTTGATTGTTTACTGTTGAGCCCATAAAAGTCATGTTGCTCAAAGTCAACTACAGTCAAAGTCAATTGGTCAAAGTCAACTGGTCAAAGTCAACAAGGTCAAGGTCAAAGTCAACAGGTGCAAAGTCAAAGTGCTAAAGTGCAGGTGTCAAAGTGCACAGGTAGTGCACAATTAGTTGTCCACAAAGGGCAAATTAGAGAAAGTGGGTTGCAGGTTGCAGAGGTATTTTCTCTAATTTCCCTAAAAGTTCAAAGTGGTTTTTAAAGTGTTTTGGAAGGTTCAGGTGAACCCCCTCTTATGTGCAAAAGTGAAGACTTAAAGGGAAATGTGAAGGTATGTGAAGCGGCAACGTACGCACAGGTGAAAATATGGCCCCCCAATTAAATTTTTTGGTTTTAGTCTAAAGTCACTACAGGACGAAACAGTGAGTCGTTGGCTGCCACTTGTAAAGACAATCTTGGGACATCAAAGTGAGGACCAAGATGCTATTGCAGTTAGGAGCGTACGTGATCGACACACTAAAATCTATGCAAGGACTATTCTTGGAGGATTCTTAGAGTAAGCAAGAGAGGCATAGACTAAGGAAGCAAGAGAGAGAAGTGCAAGAGTCACTAGAGTACGACGTAGAGAAGTAGAAGTGAAGAGTGCTTGGAAAGAGACTAAGAGAGATTGTGCAGAGAGTGCTAAGATAGTCCCCCCAAGTATCTCAAGCTCTCCTTGCTGTGTGCGCGTGCCGACAGAAGGTATTCACTCCTCCCCCTTTGTGGAAGCTTGGTGCAAGGTGTGCACAAGGGTAAGCTTGAAGCAGGTGGAGGTTTGGTGCAGAGGAGGCCAGCGGCAAGAAGACTTTGGGTATTTGGTAATTGTATTTAAGCACTCTGTGGGATTCTGCACAGAAGTATTTCAGTGTCTTGTGCATCCCCATTGTAATTGTTTCATTATAATCAACCAGCAAAGGCTTCCAGTGTGTCTTCTCTCTTTTGGTTTCTTCTCTTTTCTCCTACAAACCCTCAAACTCCTTCTTGTCAAAGAATCCCCCCCCCCAACATTTACCAAATTGAGATGGTGCACATACCCTTTGCATCTCTGAAACCTTGAAATTTGGTATTCCATGAATGATCTCCTTTAACTGCATCAATTTCAGCCTTTGCAGATTTGCATGTCCAATTCTTTTGTGCCAGATCTCTATATCAGCAATAACTCCTGTACCTTTTGCAAACATGGCTGCATTCATTTTAGGAATTTTCACATTTAAGGTAAACATCCTAACCACTTTGTTTCCTTTGGCAATCAATCATCCACCCTATTTGTACTCTTCTACATATAATCCATCAGCATTGAACCTGACTTGTAATCCTTGGTCAACCATTTGTCCATCAGAAACCAGATTCTTTGTTATGTTTGGAACATGCAACACATCAACAAGATGTTTTACCTTCCTGTCCTCCATAGATAATGCTATGTTTCCTATATGCTCGATAGGATGCGATGTATCATTACCTATTTCAACATATCCAAGAACTGGCAATTTCTGCAAACTACTAAACCATTCTCCATGACTCTTCATGTGATTTGAAGCACCTGAATCAACATACCAAACATTATCATTCAATTTTGAAACACCAACAAACATCATATTCATCATGTGATGTTGAACCATGAACAACTTCTTAGAATCATATTCACTTGTGGATGCATAGTTGTTTTGCTACCTTTTATTATTTTGATTCTTCAACCTGCAATCACGTTCAAAGCGTCCAGGTTTACCACAATTCCAGCATCCTTTATTGTCATTACTTGAATAATTTCTTTGGAAATTTTTGCGACCTCTTTGGCTCCCCCTGCCTTGAAACTGTCCTCTTCCTTGTGCATGTTTCTGTTGTTGACCTTGGTCTTGGTTATGGTTTCCTCTTCCACTTCTAAAACCTCCACCTCTTCCTCTTCCTCTGCCACAGTAGAATACTTGCTCAGAACTAGATTTTCCTTGGGAGTTTAAATCCTCACCAAGATTCTTTTCTTCAATAATTACCATAAATACCAGATCAACAAAATTCAGAATATTTTCCCTAGTCTGTATAGAAGTTCTGAACTACTTATATGCAACTCCTAAACCATGAAGGCACACTTCCACCTTATCATCATCATCTACCATTCATGCCAATAGATGCAAGTGAATCACATATGCTTTTGATTTTCGGGGTGTAGTCACTTACCGACATGCTCTTCTTCTCCAATGTATGCAACTCGTTCTTGAGTTGCAATTTTCGTGCCTTTGTATTCGTCTCATACAATGTGACCAAACTGTTCCAAGCCTCTTAGAGAGTCTTGACATCTTGTATGTGTCCAATCACGCTATCTTGTATGCTAGCAGATAGCCAATACATTACCTTTCATGCTCCTTGATTCCATTCCTCATATGCTCTTAATTGCTATGCAGTCCGATTCCTTTCTCGTAACTGGGAAGAATTTTTGTTCTCTCCTTTGATGTACTTCAAGTAGCCCTTTCCCATTAGGAAATTCGTCATTCTGAATCTCCAAGCATGGAAGTTGTTCTTGTCTAGCTTATCACTCATAAGCTGTCTCATTCCATCTGCGTTTGCCATTTCGGCAGCAATTCTCAACAGTGCAAAACACTACAAGCAACACTTCTGCTTGAACACTATCGCACTATGATGTGATAGTTCGATCTCAGAAAACCACAGTTTTTGTGTATCAATAGTACACGAAATCACTTGAAATTTTGGGTCTGGAATATATGAGTGTTTCCGAACTCAATGCAAGTTATAGTTTCCAAAACTGACGTGGTTTTTTTGTGCACCCATCTTGCAGGCTCAAAACAAAGGTTTTTGAGGTCTTCTAGCTTCACGCCAATTTTCGTAGCAAATGGAGGTTGTTTGTGGATCGTGTTTTCTCCACATCTTGCCACACACTCTTCATAGTCACCTTCTCCACGAGCTCTCTACAGCCACGCTGGCTCTGATACCATGTCATGAGAACGGAGATAAGAAAGAGAGCTCACACATACACACTCTCACTCTTAAGGAGTAGCACACACACATATTGAGGAAACTTGGAAGAATGATCTTCTTCTTCTTCTTCTTCTATTACATAAAAAGGAATGTACAATAATGACCTAAAACAAGAATACAACTACTACAATATATAAAGACTAGTACATAAGGAAAAACCTAATGTCTTCGAATGAGCGAGCTGGCAAGAAACAAATGTGCCATCACTCTTGATAGATAAATCTGATAAAGCTCAATGAAGTGTCCCTGACATATACCGATGTGACCACTATACATGTGAGAGAAATGGAAGAAGTGATACGTGTTATCTGTTGGAAGTGATGGCTGGGTACAATCAGAAGATCAAGTTGGTGCTGCTAGACCTGCTTAACACCTGCCCTCTTTTCTCTTCAGATATGGTTAGGAGACTCCTTGAGCTTCCAAATGACACCAAGAAACTATATATGTGCTTTACAAAATGATTGAGTAATGACCAAATCAAAACAGATGATTTTGAACCTTCACAACTCCAAAAACTTTCTATTCCTGTATTGATACCTGCTCAGTCCTAAGCTTAGTGTGTCCAGCACACTTGCAATTGGTTTAATTCCTTCTGGGAGTATTAAATTAACTTAACAAGCTACCATTAGCAAGTTAAATCACTCCAAATAACAAACTATACACTGAGCATGATCTTTAGCAAAATCAGAGACACCCCCGACTTTTTAGGAACAACACAGAAATATACCAGTGAATGCTTCGACAGTGATTTCTCCCAATTGACTGAATAGAATTACTTGAAATTTTGTAGTGTTGTAGAATGCTTTGAGCTGGTTCCAATGAGCCCTGGATCATCAAATTTGGTTCAGTAGATCTTGAGATATGCCCTGTTGAAGTTGACAGACTTTGAGGTGAATGACTCAGAAAACACAGAGTTAAGAACTATGAATATATGTATTGAATCTATCAAATGTACATTCCCATTGGCATGTAAAGTGATGCCCAATGGTACTCAGAGGTGTAGGCTCAATAGTAGCTCTCACACACTCTATGATCTGCTTGGATTAGACTCGGGAAGTGAGCACTCAACCCGCGACTTTTCCATAGTCTTTTTATATGAGTTTGAAGAAAATTTGAATTTCAAATTCAAATGTAGGCTCCCTCAAATCTCTCATCTAATCTCATGGAGATATTCTCTCCATTCATACCTTTCACAATCCACGACTTTTGAAGGTAGGTATGATTACAAGAGGTGAGTTAAGTCACATTGACTTTTACATTGGATAAAAGATAATAAAGCATAGGCATGTGTTCCTATGGTATATGGTTCACATGAATACATTCTTCAAGGGTCCAAACTTTTATACTTTCCAAGGGTCCAATAGTCCAAGCTTTATGTTGAATCTTCAAGGCACACAACAAAGCCAAGTGTTAAGGCTTGTTTTGCACCAACAGCTCCCCCTCAAGCCAAACACTTGCTTGAGTCTTCATCTTTAGTCTTCAATGATATCCTGCAATCCAATCATGGATTTAAACCTGCATAGCTTGCTCCCATCCAAAGCTTTTGTAAGCAAATCTGCACATTGAATATTAGTGGACACATATGATAATTGGATTTCCTTGCTAAGTAATTTCTCCCTCACATAGTGGTAATGAACCTCTATGTGTTTTGTCCTAGCATGATAAACAGGGTTAGCAGCTAGGTGAAGTGAACTTGTGTTATCACCAAATATGATTGGTGGCCTTGTGTATAGGCCCAATTCTGAGTATAGTAGCTTCAACCATATTGCCTCTTGAGTAGCATTGGCTAGCCCTCTGTACTCTGCCTCAGTAGATGATAGGGCTACTGTGGGTTGTTTCTTGGATGACCAAGAAATTGGTTTATCACCTGCAAAGCATATGTAACCAGATGTACTCCTCCTGTCATCCTTGCAACCTGCCCAATCTGCATCTGAGTATACCTTGATGTCAATGTCTGATGAATATGGATAATATAAACCATGATTTTGTGTTCCCTTTAGGTACTTTACTAACTTCTTAGCTGCCTCCAAATGTGGTACTCTTGGCTTATGCATAAATTGGCTAAGTACACTAACACCATATGAGATATCAATCCTAGTTAAGGTAGCATAATTGAGACTACCTACCAAACTTTGATAACCTGTAATATCCTTGAGTTCTTCTCCTTCATGTGCACTGAGTTTGTGGTTGACCTCCATAGGAATGTTTGAGACTTTAGCTTCCTGCAAATTAAATTTCTTGACCATGTCCTGAATGTATTTCTTCTGAGTAATGAATATACCTGAATTTGTGTAGACCAATTCAAGCCCTAGGAAGTACTTTAATAATCCAAGATCATTGATCTTGAATTCCTTCATCATTTGTCCTTTGATGTGTCTAATTCCTTGAACATCATTTCCTGTAATAATGATGTCATCAACATAGACACACAAGTATATTACCTCTGAATTGTTCTTCTTTATAAACAATGAAGTATCTGCTTTACTCATCACAAATCCTTGATCCAAGAGATAGGTTGTCAACCTATAATTCCATGCTCTAGGTGCCTGCTTCAATCCATACAGAGCCTTCTTCAATTTGCAAACATGATTTACCTTATTGGGATCCTCATAGCCAGGTGGTTGTGACATGTAGACCTCTTCAGATATCCATCCATTCAAGAATGCATTCTTTACATCCAATTGGTACATGTTCCAATTCTTGGATGCAGCTACACTCACCATAATTCTGATAGTTGGCATCTTGGCCACAGGAGAAAATGTCTCTTCATAATCAATGCCTTGGGTTTGTGCAAAACCCTTGGCTACCAACCTAGCTTTGTACCTGCTTATTGTACCATCTGAGTTCCTTTTGAGTTTGTAGATCCATCTGGATCCTATCACCTTCATGGAGTCCTTCTTGGGTACCAAGTCCCAAGTATCACTCTCCTTGAGAGCCTCCATTTCTTCATCCATTGCTTCCTTCCATTCTGGTTTAGTAATGGCTTCTTCAAATGTACCTGGTTCTTCACTTAAGATATCCTTTGCAAGATATACAGAGTGCTTGGTTACAAGTGAAGTATCATATCCATACCTAATTGGTTTCTTCTTCTCTCTTTGAGATCTCCTCATAGCTTGAGTTGAGGATTCTGGATTGTCTTCAAGTTGCTTCATCTTCATCTTCCCTTTGGATTTCCAAGCTTTGAATTCTTCAATGTTAATGGTGTCTTCATCATCTGAGCTTGTGTCCTCATTCTGAGTTGGTTCTTGCCTGACAAGCTTTGGAAAGTCTTCTTCCATATCATAAGGTAGGTTAACTTTCCTGCACTCATTTTCATACCATGAATCATTTTCATCAAAGATGACATCTCTGCTTACCTTGAAGCCTTTATTTGAGGGGTTATAGAACCTGTATCCTTTCTGATTCAAATCATAACCAATAAAGATACACTTTTTAGCCTTAGGGTCTAGCTTTCCCCTTACCTGTGAGGGAATATGCACATATGCAACACACCCAAAGATCTTGCAATGATCCAGAGATGGTCTCTTACCATGCCAAGCCTCATAGGGTGTCATTCCATCAAGTGTCTTTGATGGCAACCTGTTGATTAAGTATGTGGCAGTAGATACACTCTCTGCCCAAAGATAATTTGGTAATTTTTTTTCATTAAGCATAGACCTAGCTGTCTCCACAATGAGTCTATTCCTTCTTTCAGCTACCCCATTTTGTTCAGGTGAGTACCTTGTGGTAATCTCCCTCTTGATGCCTCTTTCCTGCAAGAAGTCTTCAAAGTCATTGGAGAAGTATTCTCCACCACCATCAGACCTTAACCTCTTCAAATGTCTACCTGTTTGATTCTCTACTAATGCAAGATACCTTTTGAAACAATTAAATACTTCATCTTTATGTTTCATGAAGTACAAGACAGTCCATCTGCTATAGTCATCTATAAAAGATACATAGTACCTTGATCCAGATATGGATGGCTCCTTGCTTGGTCCCCAAACATCTGTATGCACCAATTCCAAGTAGTCTTCATGCATAAAACCCTTTTTGGTATATGGCAATCTGTGTGACTTACCAAACTGACAAGCCCCACACTTGTATATCATGTGTTGCTTGGATACATTAGGTATCCCAAGCACACATTGATATCTACTCATTTGCTTTATGGTTCTTTCTCCAATGTGACCCAATCTCTTGTGCCACATCTCCAATTCTGATAGGGTTTGGTCCTTATAGTTGTACAAGGCAATGTTCTTAGTATCTTCAAGTTCAAAGGTAAATAGTCTACCTGATTTCTCTCCCTTGGCTATCCTTCTGAATCCATGTCTTGGATCCTCCACATAAGCACCATGTTGAGTGAACCTGACCTGTAGACCTTTTTCAACAATCTGACCTACACTCATCAGATTCTTGGTGATTGTTGGAACATACAATACTCTGCTTAGCAAATTCTGATTACCATCACTTGTTTTGACATTACCTACTTTAACCACTGAATGTTTAGTGTCATCACCTGTCTGCACTTGGTGCTTGCCTTTAGGTTCTTCCAAATCAGAGAGTAAGGCAACATTCCCAGCTACATGGTTAGAACAACCTGAGTCAATATAGAACAAATGATCATCATTGATACCTGATTTAGATGTCATGTTCATAATCAACAAGGAATCATCTTGATCCTCTGCATAATTGTTGTAATCCTTTCTGTTCCTGTATCCTCCTTGATAATTGCCATTGTGATTATAGCTATTGTTGTAGTTATTGTTGTAATTATTGTTGTAGCCATGGTAGCCTTGAGATTGATTGAATCTGCCTCTGCCTTGGGAGTATCCTCCTCTTGGGTGACCTCTTCCTCTTTGGTTCTTGTAGTTTTTGTAGCATTCATCTGTAGTATGGTTAGACAAGCCACAAATATTGCATGGAGATTGATTATAGGGTCTCCCCCTACCTGACTTACCTCCTCTGCCCCTACCTCTAGATGATCTACCTCTCCCTGCATAGTTTGCTTGGGAGGTGGATCCTTCTTCATCAACTTTCTTACTTTTACCCTTGTCTTTAGACTTCTTATCTGTATATAGGGCAGAGGGATTGTTACCTTTTGATTGCTCTCCATTCTTTGTGATCTTTGCTTCATGTGTGAATAGTTGTCCAATCAGAGTTGTTAGATCAGGTGCTTGGATGTCCATGTACAAGTCCATTGCAGTGGTAAAGCTTTCCCACTTGTCATCTGCTTTGAGTCCATTGATCACTTGTCTGACTATTTGCTCTTCTTCAATTTCTTCTCCAACACTTGCAAGTTGATCTGCAATGTCTTTGACTTTGGTGACAAAATCTGAGACACATTGTTTTGATTGCTTCCTGAGAGTTGTAAACTCAATCCATAGCTGATTCTTTCTGGCTCTTGTGCTTGATGAAAAGTATGTTGACAAGGTCTCCCAAGTCTCTTGGGAAGTCTTACAGTTCCTAACATGAGGTAGAAGAAAATCAGAGATAGAGTTTAGAAGATATGACCTTGCCAAAGCATCTTTAGCACACCATTGATTAAGTCTCTCATGCTCATCCTTTGTAGGTAGGCCTCTGGTTTTGAATGAGGGCAACTCCTCATCTCCTGATATGTATCCATACAAGCTTCTCCCTTGTAGATAGGTCTTCATTCTTAATGACCATGCCTGGTAGTTATTTCTATCCAATTTGTCAATGAAGGAAGGGAAACCATCACCCATGATTACCTTATTTGCTCTGATACCACTGTTGGAAGTGATGGCTGGGTACAATCAGAAGATCAAGTTGGTGCTGCTAGACCTGCTTAACACCTGCCCTCTTTTCTCTTCAGATATGGTTAGGAGAGTCCTTGAGCTTCCAAATGACACCAAGAAACTATATATGTGCTTTACAAAATGATTGAGTAATGACCAAATCAAAACAGATGATTTTGAACCTTCACAACTCCAAAAACTTTCTATTCCTGTATTGATACCTGCTCAGTCCTAAGCTTAGTGTGTCCAGCACACTTGCAATTGGTTTAATTCCTTCTGGGAGTATTAAATTAACTTAACAAGCTACCATTAGCAAGTTAAATCACTCCAAATAACAAACTATACACTGAGCATGATCTTTAGCAAAATCAGAGACACCCCCGACTTTTTAGGAACAACACAGAAATATACCAGTGAATGCTTCGACAGTGATTTCTCCCAATTGACTGAATAGAATTACTTGAAATTTTGTAGTGTTGTAGAATGCTTTGAGCTGGTTCCAATGAGCCCTGGATCATCAAATTTGGTTCAGTAGATCTTGAGATATGCCCTGTTGAAGTTGACAGACTTTGAGGTGAATGACTCAGAAAACACAGAGTTAAGAACTATGAATATATGTATTGAATCTATCAAATGTACATTCCCATTGGCATGTAAAGTGATGCCCAATGGTACTCAGAGGTGTAGGCTCAATAGTAGCTCTCACACACTCTATGATCTGCTTGGATTAGACTCGGGAAGTGAGCACTCAACCCGCGACTTTTCCATAGTCTTTTTATATGAGTTTGAAGAAAATTTGAATTTCAAATTCAAATGTAGGCTCCCTCAAATCTCTCATCTAATCTCATGGAGATATTCTCTCCATTCATACCTTTCACAATCCACGACTTTTGAAGGTAGGTATGATTACAAGAGGTGAGTTAAGTCACATTGACTTTTACATTGGATAAAAGATAATAAAGCATAGGCATGTGTTCCTATGGTATATGGTTCACATGAATACATTCTTCAAGGGTCCAAACTTTTATACTTTCCAAGGGTCCAATAGTCCAAGCTTTATGTTGAATCTTCAAGGCACACAACAAAGCCAAGTGTTAAGGCTTGTTTTGCACCAACATTATCCTGGATCATCACATGTTGAGCTTGATATCTCAACAATGCCCTCTTCATTCTCAACTTGAATAAGAGATAAATTCCAAAGCTAATATCTTTTTCTTTTTAACTGTTTGAATTCATCATGCATTTGATACCCCAAATGATGGAAAGAATGCATGTCTCATAGTTCATGGAGTACTTTTATAGATTCGAATTATTGTTCATTTGAGCTAAAGCGCACTTCCTTCCTCCCTCATGGATATTATCTAAATGATGTGGCATTCACTAAATAGGCCTTGAGATCACCTCCTATTTGATGTGGCACGCATAATAGGCTTTCATATATTATTATAAATATGCATTTAGGCATCCTTAAAGTTGTTGTAAGGTTAAATGATTTTTCGGCATACAATTATGCAAATGCCCAAGGAAGAAAATCAAAGTTTTGGTAAGGCAAAATGACCCAATATTGAAAAGTCAAAGGTGAATGGATGAATAAGCCTTTTCATGTAAGCGATCAAACATAATTGCTATTCCAATTAGTTTTTTAATGATTTCTTCATTTACCATGATAGACTAATGCACTAAACAATGCATTTTGAAAAAAGTAGCTGATATATGTAAAGGTGCATGATTTTAATCATTTGAGTAATGTAATTAAGCCATATTCAAATAGCAAAAAGTTCTTCATAATCATGGAATGGACTCACCACATGAAAATTGTTAGAGACTGAGCATAGATGTCTACCTAGCATGACATATAAAAATGAAGAGCATATGTGGAATGTGGACATATGCATAAAATGGAATTCCATGCATGCTTTAAGGAGGGGCTGAATTTTTTAACCTCATGCATGCTAAGCATCTTCAAGTAAAGATGTACAAGTTTTTGGCATATACCATGTATGCATACTAGTGAATTGTATCACATATGCATTGGTTTATGGGACGAGAGAGAGAGACAGAGAGAGAGAGAGATCAAATTATAAGTCTAAGCTTAAGATGGGAAATGACTTCTTGATGTGAATTCAAAGAACATAAAAGCTTAATGGTACATTGATGCACTACTAGAAATAGGGGGCGTAGCGATGCCCTTGAATTGAAAAAAAACTGGAACCGTTGCTTATGTGACGCTACCATCGCATAAGCGACGGTCTTGATTTTTTATTTTTTATTTTAACGAGCAGTCATCGCATAAGCGATGCTAAAACTATGCATCGCAAATAGCATCGCTAATTAGCGATGCTATTTGCAACATTGGCAAATTGGATGCAATGTTTTAGCGTCGCATAAGCGATGTCTTGTGTTCCAGAGCATCGCATAAGCGATTGTTGCAGAGCTAAAAGGAGCACGAAGCAGAGAAAAAGACTGGCCACAAAATTTTTCCGATTTGGACATCATAGTTTTGTATCATAACCATTCTTGTAATATATTTTCCATTGTAAACGCACTAGAGGAGTCCTCTAGATGCATCCCCACAGAAGATTAGAGATTTACCCATGTAAAATAGTAGGAAATTAGTCTTTTAGTGAATAAAGTGCCGGTCTCTTGTGTGAAAGGACCATTTTTGGGGCACTAGTATATAAGTCAAATGTGACTCTTTGTAAAGAACTTTTTGCCATTGTGAGAATAGAGAGCACAGAAATTCGAATTTGTGTCTTCTTCACTCTGTATCTTCTTCTTTGTGAGCTTGTGTGCATGTGTATTGCTTGGAAAGAGTGCTTGTGAGTGTTGTCTATCCATGAAAGTGTTTGTTTGCTGTGGGTAAGGTGTGTATGAAGTGTAGGAAGTGCTGAAGCGTAGGAAGGTATTTCCCGCGACTCAGTATTTTGCTCATAACTTGAAGTAGAAGTGTCAGAATTGCATGAAACGACTGCCATTGGATGCGTCTTCTCGAGAGCTTCGAAACGCATATGCTATTTGCTATATTTGGAGTTCGGAGCTGGGAGAAAAGTCCAAAATACTGACGGCTGCTGCACCAAGTATCGTGACACCATGACCAACAGTTGAAGCTTGTTTGGATAAGTCTTTGCCTTGTTTACACTCTTTGAGTAGTTCATTTGCATTGATCATCACATGATTGCATGTCCTCATACACTCGGCTAGGTTTGTATACTCTTTGGATTGATAATTAAAAGCGTGTATCCCCACTATATGCACTTGAGAGGGGATTGAGGTATAGTCTCTTTCTCCGCAAGTCCCTAAGTTGGTGCTTAGGTCAACAGCGATGCTATAGAATATTAAAAAAAAAAATCCATTTCTCTCGGTATATTTGTGTCGAGATTTGGACGCACAGAGAGAGAACAAGAGAGAGAGAGAGAGAGAGAGAGAGAGAGAGAGAGAGAGAGAGAGAGAGAGAGAGAGAGAGAGAGAGCAAGAGCGCATTTGTTGAAGCTTGGTATGCATGCACACACACACACATACACACACACACATACATATGCATACACACACACATATACACACATAGACACACACACATACACATAGACACACACACATATACACACATATATACACACACATATACACACATACACACATAATGATGCATACACACACATACACATGCATACATACACACACATACATGAACACACACATATATGCATACACGCATATGCATACATCCTCAAGCTTGAGGACTCCTCGGCTTGAACAAAATGGAGTTACTAAAAATAGATAATGGTATTTACAATGGTTTTTTAGTGATGAAAATCACTATTTTTGTAGGGGATTCTTCTGAAAATTTGACATACACTTCTTGGAGCTCCCTACTTGCTCCCTTTCCTTGTGTGTCCACCTTTTGATGTGCTTCCATGCTTTGTCCTTGACTTTGAGCTTCAACACTCCGCCCCCTCTCGAGTCTGTCGTCCCTGACAGACCCTTGTTGGAAGGGCTGTTCCATGTAGTGCTTTGAGAGGTGGTGTCCATCCGTTGTAGGAGCTGGTTCCTTGGATTCCAACAAGAATGTGCCGTTGTGAGCTTTCAAAACTGCAAGTTGCTCAAAAGAGGTTGTCAAGAGTGATTTGGAGCAACTACTGGCTTCAATTTGCTTCCGAGATATGGATGTTGTTCCCAAGACGTCCGCTAGCTCTTCCAAAGATAATGTTGCGAGCAGTCATGCCAACTACTCATAACCCATAATGAATGATGGGTAAGTGTGTTCCTGCCTGGGTTGAAAAAAGTATGTGCCTTGTGCACGGCCTTGTAATGTAGCCCTACGCATGCTTACTTGGAAAATGCATTGGAAGAAGTATGGTGCAAAAATTGCGGGTCTTGAGCTAAGTGCTCAAGGGTATGCTGACGAAGAGGTTTCCTAAACTATCATGGTTATAGTGTTTCCAGAGTAAAGATACTTACCATGGAGAAGGTTGATGGATGTTTGTCTCTTCGTGTTGTACACTCGGCCTTTGGGATGGAACATTGTTGATGAATGTCCACGTTGATTGTCCACTGATGAGATCTTTTGAGTGGTGGATCCTCTCTCCTCTTTTCAAGCAACATTTGTCAAATACTGAGAATTGAATTTCTTTATATTCCTTGGCAAGCAACATCGGGTAACTACACCAAGCTGAGTTTCACATATTCTCTTTAGCTCACCATATGCGGGAGTCTTCTCCTCCAGAACTACCCTTTGCAGATATCTCCTTGGATGCTCTGGTACATGAAGTAGTTAAGCATCACTCAAGTTGCGGACCGTCAAGCTCTTCCTTCCTACCCTGGTAAGAAAAAATCATAGTTGTAGATGCCATGTTCATGCCAAATGCTTGTCATCTACCAGATAAGGCAGCAATAATCTCACTGCTGGCCGAGACACACTTCTATCCAAATTGATAAATGCCTAGTAATCAACAGTTCCACCTTCAACTAAGCATGACTCATTCATGTTTCATAAGCCAAACCTGGGAACAAGCTCTCTCCCGCTTTTCTTTCTCCCTTTTTTTTTTTGTTTTTTTTTTTGTTTTGTTTTGTTTTGTTTTGTTTTGTTTTTTTTTTTTGAGGAAAAGGATATCACAAAACAAGAACACAAAAGTTAGTATCAATAGAAATATTTGACATATGTCACTGTGTTCTTGTGCGTGGGATTCTCAAGTGTGTCTATGCACGGCCGTGTAATGTGGCCCTATATTAATGCATACTTTGGAAATGCATGACCTGAATGGTGCAAAAGACAGGGTTGTGCAAGGAGCACATGGTTGTTGCTCGTTCGCGGCTTTCGATGTTCTTTGCAGAGATTGATGCCGACCTTGGTGGAGGTATCCATTGAGTCTCAAACTGATGTAATCCTCCTTATTGGAGTCCATTTTAGACCATCATTTGGCACTGTAGAGGTCACTTCAGGCGTCTTTCTCTTTGCATGCTTTCTGAACTGTGGTATCCAGTGTGGTTGACGCTTTGGTTCGGTGGAGGCTACTTGCACTTTTGGCTTCCAAACCCATATCCTTTTTGCATGTCTTCCTACTAATGTTGAAGAGCTGATTTGATCTTCCTTTGGTCTCTGTACGTGGTTCTTACCCTTTTCTCTTTTTGGCTTCTTTGTTGAAACCTTTTGCATGTGGGAGAACAAAGGTTGTTGTGGATGTAGGAGCTTCTTAGGTACCCACATCTGTAATTGCCCTTGTTGAGCTGCAGCTAACTTCTTAGGCACCCAAACTTGTTGGATACCTTGTGATTGAGCTTGTCTGAGCTGCTTCCTTCGTCTTTTGGCCTGGTTGGTTTGCATGGATGGGATGTGTGGGGGCAAGGCTGGTGGTTGCTCTCCTTTGCGTACCCATATCTGCTTCATGCTCGGAACTGCTTTTTTATCGAATGGTGTCTTTCAAGAAGTGTGTGCCTCTATCGCTCACCAACTCTATTGGTAGTCCATATCTCGTGAACACATTCTCGAATAAGAACTTAGCCGTAGTCTGAGCATCATTCTTTGTTGTGGCTTTGACTTCTACCCACTTTGTAAGGTAATCTGTGGCTACAATGATGTACTCTGCATGGGAGTTTCTAGCTGGGGGGTTAATAGGACCTATGAAGTCTATGCCCCACTTCGAAAATGCACGTCCTCCCATCATTGGCCTCAAGGGCATCTCGTCTTTTCTAACTGGATATTGTGCACGTTGGCATGTGTCACATTTCTTCACATAGGTATGTGCGTCCATATGAAGAGTGGGCCACCAAAGTCCTGAGAATAGAATGGTCTTGATCACTCGGCCAGGACCAAAATGTCCACCTGCAACACCGCTGTGTGCAGTCTCTAAGACCTTTAAATAGTCTAATTCATGAACGCATAGTCTTAAGTAACCATCTTTGCCTCTTCGGTATAGGTTGTCCCCTACTAAGGCATAGCCTTGAGCCTCTTGCTCCATGCTTCGTCTTCTTGCTAGACTAGCCTCTTTGGGTAATCTTCCCGATCTCATAAACTCTACCAATGGAGCACCCCAATCTGGAATTAATGACACTTGATAAAGGGTCGCATGCTCCACTTGGGGTCTCTCTCTGCACCTTGGACAATTCTTAATCCACTCATGTATTTCTTTGTCCATGCTAGGCCAATACACTCCTAAACGCTTTAGATTCTGCAATGTTCGTTGTTTAGAATAGTGATTTCCTAGCATTCCTTCATGGGCTTGTTGCAACCAACTACTATGTTCATCATCCTCCACACAACAAGCTAATACACCCTCAGTATCTTGTTTGTACATGCTTCCTGCTAATATGTGATATTTTTGTGATTTTACAATTTCTTCTTGTGATGTTTTCACATTCTTATTTGCAGGGCCAAAGGTTAGGACTGGTACCAACTTATTTGCCCATTTAGGAACAACTTCTAAATTGAACAGATAAGCATCGGGTAATTCGTCAGACACTCCTTGCGGTGACTCTCCTGAAGTGATGCGAGAAAGGTGATCTGCCCGAAGGTGGGTTCTACCTTTCCTGACAACAACTTCAAAGTCATATTCCATTAGTAAGAGGAACCATCTTACTAAGCGTCCAGTATTGCAAGGTTTATTGACCAAATATAACAAAGCTTGATGATCAGTGAAAAACTTGAACTTGTTGGCCAATAAATAGTGTCTAAACTTCTTCACAGCATATACCATGCCTAAGCCCTCTCGCTCAGTTGTGGTATAGTTCCGTTCAGCTGCAGTGAGCTGTCTACTAGCATATGCTATGGGCAAATCTAAGTTTCCTTCACTTGTGGGTTGTGCTAGCACACATCCTATGGCATGATTGGATGCATCCACATGGACATGGAATGGTTTATTCCAATCAGGAGTGGTGAGTATTGGTGCCGTGCACAAACGTTTCTTCAGTTCGTTGAAAGAATTCTCGCATTCGTCGTTCCACTCAAAATTAGACAACAAGGCATAAAGGGGTCTAGCTATGATCGCGTACATGTGGATAAACCTATGGTAGTATCCACAATGGCCCATAAAGGCTTGTACCTCTTTAACATTCCTTGGCCTTGGTAGCTCCGCTATGGCTCGCACCTTATCTTCATCTGTTGAGATTCCATTCTTAGAAACAATATGACCTAAGATTTTACCTTGACGCACCATAAACACACACTTTTCTGGGTTTAGACACACTCGATATTCTCTACACTTGTTGAAGATTTGTCTGAGCTCAGGGATGTGAAACCTTCTTTCTTGGGAATGAGCACATAAATCATCCACATACACTTCTAAGCTCTTTTGCAAGAACTCTTTGAAGACATGACACATGAGCCTTTGGAATGTTGCAGGTGCATTGGTGAGCCCAAATGGCATCACACGAAATGCAAAGATTCCCCACTCTGTAGCAAAAGCTGTTTTGTGTTGATCTTCTGGGGCAATGGCTACTTGATTGTAACCTGAAAATCCATCAAGGAAGCTATAAACTTCCTTGCCTGCAACACGCTCCAAAAGGTAATCTGTGATTGGAAGTGGATAACTATCTCTAATCGTAGCGGCATTAACTTTTTTAAGGTTAATACACACTCACAACTTCCCGTTCTTCTTGGGTACCACAACAATGGGGGACACCCATTCCGTATGCTCAATCTCATAGATGAATCCAGGTTCAATCAACCTATCAATTTCTTCTTTTATTTTGGTTGCATAGGTATCATTATATGTGTAGGGCTTCTGTTTGGTGGGCTTAGCATCAGCAGTCATGGGGATAGTATGAGAGCAAATTCTTGGATCTACCCCTTTCAAGTCTCTATAGTGCCATGCAAACACATCCCTATATTCCCTTAATAGAGCTACGAGCTCCATTTCTTCTCTTGCACTTAGGTCATCTCCTATATATGTGCATCTCTCTTCGTTCTCTTCAATGGTCACTACAATCTTCTTGGTCTTTTCTTTATTATCATATGATTCTCTTATGATGGCCTCTCTCTTAGGCATTCGTACCAAAATTTTGCGGTCGTCAACTTCATATTTCTTGAAGTTTTCTGGTACTTCAAACAATGATTCCTCCTCTTCTTGTTTCACTGCTTTTCTTTTCTTTTTCTTTTGACTATTCTCACTTCCATCCTTTGAATTTACTGTTTTAATACTTGTGAGAGGTGCTTCTTCTTTCTGGGTGAACACTCCTATATCTTTTAGATAGTGCTGCTCTGAGTTAAAGCAACTATCCATCACAATAGACTCCAGATCATCGTCATTCTCTTCTTCTTCTATGACATCACTAGGGTCACATTCTTCTAGCAAGGGTTGACACATGAACACTGAGATATCATAACCCTCCTCATCACAATGAGGTGTCCACTGTTCCTCATTGACAGCAATGTCCATGGTGGCTAAGATTTCTGGCCAGCCATGAGGCTCAAACTCCTCATCTGGAAAGATCATCGGTGTGTAGGCTGGGTCTCTAACTGGTCTATCTCCTAGCGAAGTTCCTTCTTCTCTTGCCTTTAAACGTTTTTCCTCTTCCTTTGCGACCTTGCACATCCACAAATGAGTATCTTCATGCAGCCATGATGGATCAGGTGAACTTTCAGAATGCACAGAGATGGAATCTTCTTTCGCTTTGTGGATAGAATTCCACTGTAGGGGTGGTACATCTCTGAAGGTGTAATCCTTCAAATTGACCTTGGTGGTGACCCCTAAGTGCTGTAAGTACAAGGAGTTAGTTCCCCAATCCTGTACTATTTGCAATTGTCGTAGGAAGGGTCTTCCTAGGATCATCTCATAGACATTATTTTTCTCAAAGTCACATATAGCAAATGTGTGCTCAAACTCTACACCACAAGTGGTTAGAGTTATCCCTTCTAGCAATCCGAGAGGTCTTTCAAAATGACCATCAGCCATTTGAAGCTTCATTCTAGTTGGTCTTAATGTGGGTTTGCCCCATTGCTTCCACAAGGAGGTGGTCGCAATAGCAACACCAGCACCTGAATCTATGATTGCTTTGGTTGTGTAACCTTGGTAGGTGATTGGAAGATAAGTATTACCTTCTTCACCCTCACACATGTCCCCTATTTTGTCTAGAGGTATCTCTGGTACCCTTTGCTTGGAGCCTGCTTTTGGCATGTTGGAATCAAGTTCTGGAACCTGATCCTTCACATGATTCCAAAGCTCAAGTTTTGCTTTGAGCAGCTCTTCTACAGTGAGATGACACTGAACCTTAGTGTTCTTCACGACATCCGTGTTCCTTGGAACCACTGAGTCTTCATTTCTTACTAGTATTGTGGGAGCTCTAATCTGGAGAGATTCAGATTCCCATGAGCCTGGAAATTGAGGCAGTTCTTATAAGGTATTAGATTCAAAATCTAACCTTTCGTCTTCTTGTTGTTCTGCTTCATCTCCGTAAATAGATGGAATGTCTTGGGGAAATTGATCATGAAGATCATCAATCTCAGGAATAGGAGGGGAATTCCCCTTCTCCTTGGCCCATTTCTCTTCTTGTATTTCGCGCAAGAACTCTTGAGAGTACTGTTGAATTGAAGGAGGTATTCCTGGATCCGTGGAATTAGGAACATAAGCTCCCATTGGTGGTGAGCTTCCTCTTTCAATAACTGGTTGAGCCTGTGGAGGTAAAGAAACTTGTGGTTTGTTTACCAACTGCTCTAATCGTTCTAGTAAGCCCTGGAAATGCAAATCCCCTTTGACAGAGTTTGTCTGATTGAACTTTTGACTAGTCTCAAGTATAGCTTGAGCTTGTTCTACCATTTTCATGCACATTTTCATCCGTTCAATCTCTAAGTCCGCTCTAGGGTAACTCTTGTCTAGGTTTGCAGCTGTTGGCTCTTCTTGAAGTCGAGCTTGGTAGGCCTTGAACATCATGTCCAAGCCTTCTGGGGTTGGATCTGCAAGAACAGACCCTGGCTGCGGTCTATTTACAATGGGTGGTGGGGTGCGATGAGGTGGAATGGATGGAGTTTCGGCATGTGAGGGGTTTTGAGATGCAATGTCTTCTATTTTTGTTTTTGCGTCTTTCAACCTTTCTTCTAGTTCCGATAACTTTTTATTCCACTTACGATTGGCCTTTTCTCTGGTATCCTTCCATGTTCTTGTTTTCCTCTTACTAGGCTCTCCTGATCCACTCGACTCCGATTGCTCTGCTAGTTTATCTTGTTTTAATGCTTGTGCCCTAGTAACTGCCTGTACAGGTGCCACATTACTGCTACTTGAACTTGAATCCGCCACTAAGCCTACCACATTAATGGGTGTAATCTTGGGTGCACTGGAGGGGTTTCTTGGACAATCTCTAGGGAGATGGTCTTTGCCACAATCAGGGCAAAAAGCCTGTATTGTGATAGCCTGTCCTTGACTCGGAGATGATGGGTGGGGACAGTCACGAATGAAATGATCACCTTGACATCTAAAACAAGATCCTCTAGGGGCTTGTGGTCTCATTTGTCTCAATTGGGGCCTAGGGTTAGGATTTGTGTACATGACATTGGAGTATTCTGGCTCCCAATTTTGCTCCATAGGTGGTGCCTCATATTGATACGAGTAAATCTCACTATGTTCAGGTGACTCTGTGTAATACGCATGTGGACTACCTTCATGGGAGTAGTCTGAACTATGAGCATGAGAATCATTATCTGGTATCAATGGGGTTAGGGGCACCAATGCTCTATTTGGATTTTCCTCTCCCACAGCATATTTGACTGGAATCACGTTGGCTGGAGCTGGTGGTTGGTTTCCCAAGACAGGTTGTGGCCTATATGGTACCTGATATTGCTGCTGTGGTCTATAATATGGCTGTTGGTATTGGTTCTGATACCTACCTTGTGGGTAAGGTTGCTGATAATTCTGTCTAACAGCCTGCCTATTGTAGGGACAATCTTGAGCCGTGTGGTTCGTGTATTTTCTCTCAATAGTGCAATATGGAGCATTCCTTTCTCTAATGTTTTGGTTTTGCATTGGGCATACATTAGCCATGTGGTCGCCCCCACAAGTATAACACCGATTCACTGGAGTGACTCTCTGTGTTTGTTTATTTTGGACTCCCAGCTTCTTGGCAACTTGCTCAGCTATCTCCTCTATTTCCGTGGAGATTTTTGAAGTATGACTAGTAGAACTATCTGAATCCTTATAGAGTTTGGATAATCCTAACTCCTCACCCAAGTTATCTTCTATGTCAATGCATGTCCGCACGCACTCTTCTATGGATCTAGGCTCTTTCAAATATACATATGATCTTAACTTTGTGCTCAGTAAGCCATCTAAGAACAAAGCCACTTGTTTGGCTGGTGTGGGTAACTCGGGAGCAGGGCATCTTTCTAGGTACTGTCTGAACCTTCTACCTGCTAGTCGCACTGTTTCTTGGGGTGTCTGCTTGAAACTGTGGATCAAGGACGATGTGTTATGCCTGATACCACTCTTGGAAAATTCTACAATGAATTCGTCTAGCAGTTGACCTATGTCGCGATAATTGCGACTACTCAGTGGTTGAAACCAAGCTAAGGCAGTGCCCTTAAGAGTCAGACCAAATGCCTCGTACTGGGTGAACAAATCCTCAACCTGTTCAACTCTTAACACTTGTTTGAACTCGGCCACATGATCATAAGGATCTCCTGACCCGTCAAAATAATTCTTCATTGCCTTGATCACTTGAGTGGGTCTAAGGGTTCTTGGGTGCTCTCGGGGTCTAGGCAATGGAAAATCATGTTCATCTCTTTGTTGCCTATGTGCTTGATGTCTCTCTCTTTCAGGTCTTTCATTTTCAAATCCTGCTCTATTTCTGCCCACCGTGTGTGCAAAACTTACCTCAGGTCTCTCTCTAGTTCTTTCTCTCTGGCCTTCATGAGCTTGGGATGATCCTACTCCTTGGAGGCCCTGGGAAACATTGGATCTTGGTGGAGGGAAAATCAATTCATTCTTCCAAGTATATGCATGTCTATCATGTTCTGTTACCAAGAATATCTTCTCTGATGTGTTATCCAGGTAGACAACTTTGCCTGGTATCTCAGGATCTTTGAATTCATAGATGATAACTATGCCCAATTGGCTAGGTTGATCTGGCTTGAATCTCCAAAAGGCTTCCTCTGTTTCTCTATTCAAAAATAGTTCTATGCTTTTATTGTCTTGAGGGATCCAGTCCGGAGTGATCACTCTGGTCAAAACTGACTTGCCTCTAGGAGTCTGGGGTCCTTGTCCTACATTTCCTTGTTCTAGGTCTCCTATTTCATTCTCAGGAATGACATTTCCAAACTCATCAGTCCTATCTGGTAGGTTGGTGACCACATACATGGTTCCTTCCTTATCAATGTATGAACCCTCTTCGAACTTGACCACCGGGTGTTCAAGTCCAAAGGATTGATCTGGATTTTTGAGTTGGACCACTGATCGCCTCAGACCATCCTCATAGATGCGAGCACCTAATTGGTTGGTCCGAATATATTCCAGCTGTGTCTTATAGGGACCTTCTGGTGTTTGTAGATGGTCAGTCCCTGAGCCACCTGCAGGTTTTCCCATACTAAAAGACATTTCTGAATCACTTGTGTCTGAACTTAGTAAAAGATGACCACTTAGTTGTTGTGCCCAAGACTTGGATGTATGGTTGACACTAGCCTCAGAAGATCTAATGCTTTGTTTATCCTTGCCTAAGTGTCTACCAGATCTCAGGTTCATAAGCTTTAGTCAAGAGTCCAAATTTTCCTTTTGGTATGGTTCAAAATTCTTTGGAGTTCCCTTGGTTCCCTAGTCCCACTGGAGGGTCAACTTCAAATTATCCTAACTCAAAATCAACGCGTTATTCTTGAAAAAAACAGTTGAGATCGTGTAGGATTTCAAAGGAGCTTTCCAACAAGCTATAGAGCTCAAAAAATGGACTTTGGATAAAAAAGTTATGTCAAATCAGGCTCCAGGGGGTCAAAACAGGCAAACAGGACCTTTGGAGAAAATCACGATTTTGTGAACTTTCAGAGAATCGCGATTTTGTGAACTTTCAGAGAATCGCGATGCTGTGAAGTCAAAAAATCGCGATGTTGAGCAGAAAATCGTGATTTGAAAATCGCGATGTTGAGCAGAAAATCGTGATTTGAAAATCGCGATTTTGAGCAGAAAATCATGATTTGAAAATCGCGATGTTGAGCACAAAATCGTGTTTTTGAAAATCGCGATTTTGACTCAGAGAATCGTGATTCACAAAATCGTGTTTTTGGATGAAAATCGTGATTTGTGAGAATCGCGATTTTGAGCCCGCTGAAAATCGTATTTTCTCAGAATCGTGTTTTTGACATGAAAATCGCGATGTTGAGCACAGAATCGTGTTTTTGAAAATCGCGATTTTGAGCAAAAATTCGTGTTTTCACAGAATCGCCTTTTTCACAAAATCGTGTTTTTGGCTGAAAATCGTGATTTGTGAGAATCGCGATTTTGAGCCCGCTGAAAATCGTATTTTCTCAGAGTCATGTTTTTGACATGAAAATCGCGATGTTGAGCACAGAATCGTGTTTCTGAAAATCGCGATTTTGAGCACAGAATCGTGTTTTAGAGAATCGTGTTTTTTGACATGAAAATCGCGATTTTGAGCACAGAATCGTGTTTTTAGAAAATCGCGATTTTGAGCAAAAAATCGTGTTTACACAGAATCGCCTTTTTTCACAAAATCGTGTTTTTTACTGAAAATCGTGATTTTTTGAGAATCGCGATTTTGAGTAGGGAATCGTGTTTTCTCAAAATCGTGTTTTTTGACTGAAAAAATCGTGATTTGTGAGAATCGCAATTTTGTGCACAATCACAGAATCGCGATTCTGAGAATGACCACAGAATCGTGAAAAAAATTTTGAATTTTCACAGAATCGCGATTTTCATCACAGAATCGCGTTTTTTGGCGGGAAATTCAAATTTCTGAGCGCCGGCTATGGCGAGCTCCGTATGAACAGAAAATCATGAAAAAAACACAGCGCTTGCTCTCCCTTGCTCCTCCTAACTCCTTCCCACACAATAATGCATGAAAAATGGTATGAAGATGGTGAAAATGCACTAAAAAACAAGAATTTTCTATGAAGAAGAAGATGGAAGAAGGTGGAGATGATGACGATGATGAAGATGAAGAGGAAAAAACAGAAAATGAACTGAAATGATAGTTTTTTTACCTTCCAACGTCGCAAATCTACGATCTTACCATCACAACGCTCGTCCTCGAAGCTCTCTCCCCGGCAACGGCGCCAAAATTTGGTGTAGCTCAAGCGTAAGCACCACCTCCTTTACTTGTCAATCCGCGGAGATGTGAGGACCGGTATGAAGACCACGAGCAAGTGAAGGCACAAGTGTGTGAGTGAAAGCACACAAGCATGCACACACATACACACACACGCACACAAGGCAAAATCAAAGAGAGGAACAATGGAAAGCTTCTATTGCAAAAGAGTTCTCTTACAAAAGCTCTATTCTCTAACAAGCTAACCCCAAAAATGAGCTCTCTAGCTCTTTTTATAGTTTTTTTGACTAGTTTTGGCCCTGTCCAGACCTAGTGTCCGGCCTAGTTAAAAATTAGGTTCCAGGGCTTATTTGAGGGCTCAAACGAAGTCTAAAAATTATGAAAATTGGTACGATGGTACTTCTAATACTCCTCAAGCTCGAGGACTCCTCGGCTTGAACAAAATGGAGTTACTAAAAATAGATAATGGTATTTACAATGGTTTTTTAGTGATGAAAATCACTATTTTTGTAGGGGATTCTTCTGAAAATTTGACATACACTTCTTGGAGCTCCCTACTTGCTCCCTTTCCTTGTGTGTCCACCTTTTGATGTGCTTCCATGCTTTGTCCTTGACTTTGAGCTTCAACACCCGTCAAGACTCCATCTTTTGGGAAGCATATATATTTTGTTACCTTCATTGATGATGCTACTCACCATACATGGGTGCATCCTATGAAAGCAAAGAATGAGGTATTTTCTTGCTTCAAAGCATTTTTAGCTATGACTGAAAATTTTTCTTCACAAGAGCTTTTGACTCTATGCACGGATCATGGTGCTGAATACATGTCACATGAGTTTAATGCTTTTCTTCATGAAAGAGGTATTTCACACCAATGTACTGTGCCATATACACCTCAACAAAATGGTGTTGCAAGCGTAAAGATAGAACTCTACTTGAAATGGCACGATGTATGGTTAAAAGAAAGCATCTTCCTGATAAGTTTTGGATGGAAGCGGTAATGTGTGCAAATTATGTGTTGAATCGCTACAGACTATGGTTAGTCATATGTGTGTGTTCGGTTGTTTAGCATATGCTCTTGTGCCATCACAACAACGTCACAAACTTGATGACAAGGCAAAGAAATGTATATTTGTTGGTTATAGTGCTGAAAGTAAGGGATATCAGTTGTACCATCCATTGATGAACACAATTATTGTGAGTTGAGATGTGGTATTTGTTGAAAATTCAGTGTTCCCTCTACTTGAATGCAAAAAATTGCCAACAGTTAGCTCACAAGATGTGTTCGATACACTCATGCCTTTGTTCCAAAATGGTGCACTTGACTATGGCCATGTAGACTAGCCAACTGAGGTTGAAAGGGCTGAAAAATTCTAGCCAAATAGGGCTGAAAAATTCCAGCCAAATAGGGCTGAAAATGCAAAGAATTTCCAGCCAAACATGGCTGAAAAATTTCAGCCAAAAAATGTCAAAGCTGTTGGAAATTTCCAACCACATATGGCTGAACATTTGCATCATAATATGGCTGAAAATGAGCATGAAATTCAGCCCACGCATGATGTACATATTGAAGATGTTTTACATAATGAAAGCATGTCTATCAAGAGTGCACAATCTATGACAAAGTGGCTGAAACAAACTTTGCAGGAAAACAAATTGAGTGCACCTTTACTTGGTAGAACAAGATCAAGCTCTCACCATGCATCAAGTAATTTTGTGGATTATTCTCTTATTGCTACAACATGTAATGAAGCACCATTTCTTTTGAAGATGCATGTGATGATCCACAATGGATGAGTGTTATGCAATCAGAAATGGATTCCATACATAGAAATGGTACTTGGGAGTTATATGAATTGGCAAAAGGAAAGAATGCCATTGGTAAAAAGTGGGTTAATAAGATGAAGAGAAAATCTGATGGTAGCATTGATCGCTACAAAGCTAGATTGGTTGCCAAAGGATATACACAACAATATGGCATTGACTATGAGGAAACTTTTGCACCTATTCACGCATGACTACCATTCATACCGTGGTTGCATTGGCTACCCATCGAGGTTGGAAAGTGCATCAATTGCACATAAAAATAGCCTTCTTGAATGGTGATTTGCAAGAAGAGGTCTATGTGAAGCAACCTCCTAGATTGGCTATGAAAGGGAACGAGCATATGGTTTGCCACTTGCATAAAGCCTTGTATGGTCTCAAGCAAGCTCCACGTGCATGGTATGACAAAATACATAAGCACTTGATTGCTCTTGGCTTCATATGTAGTCCGATCAAAAGCACACTCTATGTACGTAAAAATGGGGTTGATCTTATAGTGCTTGTTCTTTATGTCGATGACATACTCTTGACTGGGTCATGTGATGCAAAACTTGACATTCTTATGGCTGATTTGCAGCATACTTTTGATGTCACTTATCTTGGTCTTTTGAGCTACTATCTTGGCATCCAGTTTGTATCCGTTGAGGGGGGAATTGTTATGCATCAAGCAAAGTATGTTGAAAAACTATTTCAGCGTTTTGACTCTGAGGATTGTAAGCCACTTTCCACACCAGTTGAGATAGGATTCAAGTTCTTAGTTGAGGATTCTAGTGATGCATTTGACACTTCCCTTTATCAGCAAGCTATGTGATGTCTTATATATGCATGCAACACAAGGCCGAATATACAGTATGCATACATTTAATGCATAGCCCTGACACTAAGCATTGGCAAGCGGTGAAACATGTGTTTAGATATCTTTGAGGCACTTTGAGCTTAGGTCTCTTTTATGGCAGAGATGTTCAGCCATGCTTGCATGCTTTTACAGATAGTGATTGGGTTGGTTCTTATGATACTCGTGTGTCCACTAGTGGTAATTGCTTTTTCCTTGGAGACTCATGCATATCTTGGTTGAGTAGGAATCAACCTACAGTGGCGACATCAAGTTGTGAAGCTGAGTACAGGGCGATTTTCGCAGCGACAATGGAGTGTATATGGTTGAGACGCCTATTGATGGATCTTTGCATGGAGACTGCTACGCATATTCTCATAGATAGTCAGAGTGCTTTGGTTGTTGCACGAAACCCAGTGTTTCATGCACGAACCAAACATATTGAGGTGCATTATCACTATGTGAGAGAGCGTCTTCATGCAAGAGATATTGATTTGGTATATGTGCCTACATAGGATAATGTGGCAGACATATTCACCAAAGCTCTTCTACGGGAAAAGTTTGAAGCTTTTTGCAAAGCTTTAGGCTTATTACCTTATGGGGGCTAATCTGTCATTCCCTGTATGTGTTCACATCATTCACTCCAGGGGGGTTTGTTACACTTATGTGTTCCTCGGGTAGCTTTGATGTGAACCTTTTCCCTATACATGGGCACTTTTTACTCTAGTGCTGGCTAGAGGTTTTTTCCCCATGTTACCACATACTTGATACTCTCATATGTGGTGGTACTTTGTACTTAGGGATATCATTAGGCTCTTACTTCAGTTCAGTTTTATCATCAATAGAAAGAGCTATTCGAACCATCGTCTTCTCCATGTGTCTTGCTATGTTTGTTCTCTTTGTGTGTGCTTCTCGTGTGTCTCTCACACTTTGACAGACACCCAACAACGGGATATATTCTATGAGAAGGGAATAATGTTTCCTAGGAGCTACTATACACATGTTATTTACATCATCATAAAATACACTATAATATAGTGTTCTTAGATGGTGTATGGGGTTTGAAAAACATTTTAGTTTGGAGGACACATCCTCAAACTCCATCCCCTTGACCTTTATTCTAGACTTCTCATGCCTTGCCCTTTAGATATGCAAGAGGAAGGCAACAAGATAGTCCTCATTGGCCTCACCACTCTTCTTATTTTGAGGTCTCTACAAAGAAAGGAGGAATGTCAATTCTAACATTGATAAAAAGTGCAACATATGTTTGGCTACCATCGGTATGGTTACCAAGATTCTGTAATTATTTGAATCTATAAATTATATTTGTAAATGTTCGTAGAACTTCTTAGGATATTAATTGTCATTAAAAAATGTAACCAATTAAGGGAGGTTAAAGTGATGTAATTTCGTAGTATGTAAGAGAGAGGAAAAGTGTTAGGAAGGGCATAGACCAAAAGTTTCAGAGAATGTGCTTAAGTCAAAAGTAATTCCATATCTGTTGTATTATTATAATCAATATAATATAGAAAATATTTTCTTGGTTATATTCTTTGTTGTACCATATTCTTCTTATGCAGTGTAGTTAAAATTTATTTCTATTGAAGGAATGTTGTGAGGTGATATTCAGGGAAAAAGAAACACATTAGAATTCATTTATGGTATTCCCCATTCCCCGAACTCCAATTTGCTTTAAAGGGTTATCAACAAACATTTGGCAACCATGATGGGATGGGGTACCATCAACAATGTCTATGAGGTGAAGTTCGATTGGTGTAGTAAAGAGACAAACGAAAAGATTCCCAACCATGGAGAGGAAGTATGCAACATGATCGAGTAAGTGGTTTTCAAAATATCAAGAATTATAGGAAACGCTTGGAGTGATGCAATCATCTGTGTCACAACGTACATATAACATTGAAGGAGAAATTTAGTTCCCGTTTCACCCCTAATCACAGAGAGTGATCCAAACTCAAACAGTTTTGATTCCACACATGTAGATAGTCCACCCGCGTACTATACGGAGTCACCAGAACATGTGGAGACATATCATTACGATAGTCCACCAGTGGAACCTAGTTGGGAGCCCGACTACGCTCATGTGATGTACACCAACCCAAATCCACGGCCCCAATTGAGACAACAAAGACCACAGGGCCCTAGAGGACCATGCTTTAGGTGCCAAGGAGATCACTTCATAAAGGATTGTCCACATCCCCCGATATTAGGACAATCACAGTACTATAACATACAAGGCTTTTGTGCCGATTGTGGCAAAGAGCACATAATCAAAGTTTGTCCTAAAAATCCAGTTAACGCTTCGAATGTGACACCAATCAACGTGATAGGTATTGTAAATAACGCAGATGGATCCAACCCTACATACGTGCCTATCCAAGCTATAACAAGAGCCCAAGCGCTCTTACAGAACCAACAGCTTAATCAGGAGAAAGTAGCCGGAACCAGTGAAGTTGCAGAATCTAGCAGTAAAAAGACAAAATCTTGGAAAGATTCTAGAGAAAGAATTAAGAGAAAGTGGAGTAAAAAGATAACTGAGTTGGAAGGAAGCTTGAAGGAATCTAGAGCCAAAATCCAAGAATTGACTTCACAAGAATTGAATCAAGAGAATCCAGCTCAGAAATCAGGATCAGTGTTAGCGGAACCCATACCAGAAGATCTGGACATGATGTTTCATGCATATCAGGCTAGATTAAAAGAGGGACCTCAGGTAGCTGAAATGAGCAAAAACTACCCTCGAGCTGATCTAGAAATTGAGAGAACTAAACTTTGCATGAAAATGGTAGAATTAGCACAAGCTTTGTTCGAAGCCTCTAGATATCTTAATTGGAATACCATGGCAAAACCGGAATTACACTTTCAAGGACTAATGGAGAGGCTAGAATATTTGATAGAGAGCAAAGAGAAAAAGGATCAACATAGGAACCCAATCACCTCAGAGACACAGGAAAGGAATGCACCATCCCTGTCTCAAGTACCCAATACAGAAAGTCAAGACAATTTGTCTTCCATACATAGGTACTCACATGAATTTTTGAGAGAAATCCAAGAAGAGAAATGGAGAAAGGAACAAGGAACTCATCCTCCTATTCAAGAAATAGACGACTTGCAAGAGCAATTTCCCCAAGACATCCCCTCTATTTACGATGAGGTAGAGGAGGAGCAACTGAGCGAACACACAGGATTTGAATCTAATTCTTTACAAGAATTACCTCAGTTCACAGGACCTTGGGAAGCAAAGTCTATTAGTATGAGAGCACCCACGATAATAGTGAGGAATGAAGAATCAGTAATCCCTAGAAACACGGAAGTGATCAAGAACACTAAAGTACAATGTAATCTCACTCTAGAGGAGTTGTTAAAGGTAAAACCAGAATTGTGGAAACATGTAGCAAATCAATTCCCTGAGCTTGCTACTACTCCCTCACAAATAGGATCACAAAATAAGGTACCAGAAATACCCGTAGAAAAGATTGGAGATGTAAGCGAAGGAGAGGAAGGTAACACTTATCTTCCGATAACCCATCAGGGCTACACCACGAGAGCCATCTTAGATTCAGGAGCCGGAGTAGCCATAGCTACCACCGCCTTATGGAAACGTTGGGGTAAGCCAGCATTGAGACCCACCAGGATGAAGCTACAAATGGCTGACGGACACATAGAAAAACCATTAGGCTTACTAGAAGGAATATCTCTCACCACTTGTGGTGTAGAATTTGAGCATACCTTTGCCATTTGTGACTTCGCAAAAAATCATGCTTATGAGATGATATTGGGACGACCATTTATGCGTCAGTTGCAAATTGTACAAGATTGGGGAACTAATTCGTTGTACTTGCAACATTTAGGAGTGACTACCAAAGTCAATCTTAAAGACTATTCACATAGAGATGTACCCCCAATACAATGGAATACCATCCATAAGACACCAGTAGAGACGGAATCCGTGCACTCATTAGAATCAGATCCTTCTTGGTTGCATGAGGATACTCATTTATGGATGTGTAAAGTAGCCAAACAAGAGGAAGAAAGGTTAGAAGCCAGGACCTTAGGTGCAGAACAACATCCACGAACCCTTCAGGATCCAGCTTATGCACCTGTAGTATTCCCAGACGAAGAGTTTGAACCCCATGGTTGGGCAGAAATCCTAGCAACCATGGATGTAGCCATCAATGAAGAACAATGGACACCCCACTGTGACGAGGATGGCTATGACATATCAGTTTTCACGATAGAGCCAATCATGTGCGAAGCAATTTTAGAAGAGTGTGAACCTAACACTGATGCATTTGAGGATGCAAGCGATTTTGATTTAGAATCAATTATCATGGACCCACCCTTTGCATCAGAGGAAGAATATTTCTACGAAGTAGAGACTCACACTCAGAGACAGGAGGAAATTACGAATGAGGTGAGGTTAGCCACAGAAGTGACTAACAAGAGTGAAGGCAAGAAAAGAAAGAAGAAAGAAACCATGTCAGAAAAAGAAGAATCTTTATTTGAAGTACCCGAGAACTTCAAGAAATATGAAATCGAAGATAGAAGAATCATGGTACGAATGCCTAATAGAAAAGCGAATGACGGACAAGTATATGATAACCGAGAGAAAACCAAGAAAATAATAGTTGCTATCGAAGGCGAAGAAGAAAAATGCACATACATAGGGCACGATTTGACAACTGAAGAAGAAGAAGAGCTAGTTGCCCTATTGCGCGAATATAGAGATGTTTTTGCTTGGAGTTACAAAGATTTGAAAGGAGTAGATCCAGATATATGTTCTCATAGAATCCCTATGACTCCAGATGCAAAACCGACAAAACAGAAACCTTACACGTACAATGATAACTACGCTACGAAGATTAAAGAGGAGATAGATCGCTTGATAGAAGCAGGATTCATTTACGAAATTGAGCATACCGAATGGGTATCCCCCATTGTGGTTGTGCCCAAGAAGAATGGAAAATTGCGTGTGTGTATTAACCTTAAAAAAGTTAATGCCGCCACGATTAGAGACAGTTATCCTCTTCCTATTACAGAACATCTATTGGAAAGAGTTGCGGGCAAGGAAGTTTACAGCTTTCTTGATGGATTTTCAGGCTATAATCAAGTAGCCATTGCTCCAGAAGATCAACACAAGACGGCATTTGCCACTGAATGGGGCATATTTGCATTTCGTGTGATGCCATTTGGCTTAACAAATGCACCCGCCACTTTCCAGCGACTCATGTGTCATGTTTTTAAGGAATTCTTACGCAAGAGTTTGGAAGTTTATGTCGATGACTTATGTGCTCATTCAAATGTAAGACAGACGCATATCCCAGAGTTAAGGCAAATATTTGACAAATGTCGAGAATATCAGGTTTGTTTGAACCCAGAAAAGTGCGTTTTCATGGTCAGACAAGGCAAAATTCTAGGACACATTGTGTCAAAAAATGGAATCTCTACGGATGAAGAAAAGGTGAAGGTAATTGCAGATTTACCTAGACCAACTAATGTGAAAGAGGTACAGGCATTTATGGGCCATTGCGGATACTATAGGAGATTCATACACATGTATGCAATCATAGCCAAGCCTTTGTACTCTCTTTTAACCAATTTTGAATGGACAGAAGAATGTGAGAATTCATTCAACGAACTTAAACGACGCTTGTGCTCAGCACCTATATTGACTACACCAGATTGGAGTAAGCCATTCCATGTACATGTGGATGCATCCAATTATGCCATAGGATGTGTGTTAGCACAACCCACGAGTGAAGGTAACATAGATCTCCCCATAGCTTACGCGAGCAGACAATTGAACGCAGCAGAAAGAAATTACACCACTACGGAACGAGAAGGATTAGGGATGATCTACGCAGTAAAGAAGTTCAGACACTACTTGTTGGCCAATAAATTCAAGTTCTTTACAGACCATCAAGCCCTATTGTACTTAGTCAACAAACCATGTAACACAGGACGACTAATACGTTGGTTTCTATTACTCATGGAGTATGATTTTGAAGTTGTAGTCAGGAAAGGAAAGACACATCTCAGGGCTGACCACCTTTCGAGATTAACCTCAGGAGAAGCTCCTCAAGGAGTAGCAGATGATCTACCAGATGCATACTTGTTTAACCTTGAGATAGCACCAGAATGGGCTAAACCTATAGTCCCTATTCTGACATACAGACCCAAGACTTCTAGGATAAAGATCAAAGAGGGAGAGATTACCAAGTCTCAGAGATACCAAATAATGGCAGGAAGCATATATAAACAGGATAATCAAAAGATTCTTGCTTGTTGTGTAGATGAATCAGAACATGCGAATTGGTTGCAATTGGCACACATAGGTGCATTAAAGCAACATCATTCAAAACATCGAACATTACAGACTCTGCATAGGCTAGGGGTATATTGGCCTTCGATGGAAGCAGATGTCTACAAGTTGTGTAAAGAATGCCATGTTTGTTGTGAAAGACCACCAGTAGAGCATGCTACATTGTATCATGTGTCTCTCACACCAGACTGGAGTGAACCTTTAGTGACATACTTGAGGACGAACACATTCCCTCAAGGAATGACCTTAGCACGACAACGAAGTCTAGAGCAGGAAGCTCAAGACTATTCACTTATTGGCGATAATCTATACAAAAGAGGACGAGATGGATATCTAAGACAATGTGTTCATGAAAGCGATTATCTGAGCATACTAGAGACTGCACACCAAGGTGTTGCAGGAGGTCATTTTGGACCCGATAGGATAATCAAAGCCATCCTCTTTGCAGGATTATGGTGGCCCACTCTTCACATGGATGCTCATACCTATGTTAAGAGATGTGATGTGTGCCAAAGAACTCAATTTCCTACTCGCAGAGATGAAATGCCATTGAAACCCATGATGGGCGGACGTGCATTTTCTAAGTGGGGTATAGACTTTGTAGGACCCATTAACCCCCCTGCAAAAGGTACACATGCTGAATACATTATTGTTGCCACGGATTATCTTACCAAATGGGTAGAGGCAAAAGCCACGAAAAAGAATGATGCACACACAACTGCAAAATTCTTATTTGAGAATGTCTTTACAAGATATGGATTGCCTATAGAGTTAGTGAGCGATCGAGGCACTCACTTTCTAAACCAAGTCATTGAATATTTGTTACAGGATTTTATGGTGATTCACAAGAAATCCGCACCATATCATCCTCAGGCCAATGGTCAGGCTGAAAGCACTAATAAGATCCTTTGTAACGTACTGACGAAACTCGTGAATAACAAACGTTCAGATTGGGACAAACAGTTACACCACGCTGTTTGGGCATATCGAGTGGCCTACAAGACCGTACTCAATGCAACTCCCTTTCAGATGGTTTTTGGTCAGAATGCAGTGCTTCCTTTGGACTTCTTGATACCGACCCTTAAGGTTGCACAAGAACATCAGTGGACCGCCATGAATTATCAGCAAGAATAATGGACTTGGAACGATTAGGAGAAACCAGGCTAAAGGCAGCAGCAGGAATATATGCAGCGAAGAAGCGACAGAAAGCATATTTTGATGCACATGTGAAAGATAAAGGCCTAAAAGAAGGAGATTTAGTTCTAGTATATACGCTGAAACAACACACACGGAAGTTAGAAAAGCGCGGTTATGGACCTATGATCATTAACAGACTCTCAACAAGTGGAGCAGTACAATTAGCCACTTTAGAAGGAGATATAATGCCTAATTATATTAGTGGCTGTAGAGTCAAGCTATATCAGGAACCTCTTACTGAGGATATGCTTAGACGACTCACGTTGGCAAAGAAGCGTAAGGAGGAAGAAAATAGAATACGAGCGGAAGCTCAGGCAGAAGCAATAGAACGCATTAAACGCATGACGTTAAGAAGACAAGGACTAGGGAGAGAACATGATAACCATCTGGAAACATCACCCAGATATCCCATGGCCATGTGTCAAGTAAAGTCAACCACTCATCCTAGTATAGTGGACAGGAGACCATTCATTACAGTCAGGCTAGAGCACGACAACCCTTGCCAAGAGCTCAGGGCTTTAATTGACTCAGGTGCTGCGACTAGTGCGATTAGATGGTCCCACTATAAGGATTCAGGAATAGAAATGCGGCCAATTGAGGCATACCTCATAGGGCTAGGAGGCATGGAAACCCCTTGCATGGGTGAGGTGGACCTTCCTATCCTCATTAAGGATGTGACCATGACAGCGAAGCTACTAGTGTGCCATGATGACGACCTGATAGAACCCCTAATCCTTGGCCAAGATTGGCTATACGATCACTCAGTGGACCTAAATCTTAGACAAGGCTCCTTACAGATTGGAACCTTAGAACAGAAGCGAGTGATACCGCTTGACTTCCCTAATTGCATTCCGATTAAGGTTTGTAACCCTAGACCCTATGAAACGCATGCGACGGAAGACCGGAAGATCTTGGGACAGACCAGTCACGTTACGTCTACACCAACCCACTCGGGCTTGGCTGTGGACAATTGTCAATTAGAAGGACGACAGGAGATCTTCCCTGGGGCTTCCTGCAAACTAGAAGGGGCAGCTACCCAACCGCTAGGGCAGTTGAATACAATCAGCAGTCAGGTGGGTTGCATCAGCGGCCAAATGAGCACAACACCCTGCGGTGCTCATCCTTCCAAACTTGCTGCGGACTGGCCTAGATTAAGGATAAATAACGAATCACTTCCTAATGGGCAGGTCACGCAAGTGTTGGATCTCCCTTCTTTTCCAAAGCAAAGCGTCCATTGGACCTCTCAAACCCAACCACGAAGGAGTCAACCACAACAGCGGAACCCAGACCGACGACAACACCAGACAACGCAAGGAAAACAGCAGTATCAACATCACAGAACAAGTGGCACGAGACAAATATGGGTGCCAAAAGGACAGCAACCACAGGCTATTGGCAACACTACAGACGAGAACAAGACAACGTTGCAACAGAAGCAGCGTCAGTATTCAAAGTCCCCTCGATCTCCTTCCACAATTACTCGACAGATTTGGATCGCCAAGAAATATCTTATCCATAGACCCACACCCATGCAGATTTGGGTACCCAAACAATGTACTATAGCCCAACCCTCAAGCCATGTAATATATACCCCTCAGAAATCTTTTCACCCTTCAATACCACCAAACCCGACACCGCTTTTTGTCCCTCAGCAGAAACACACCACCCACTCAAAGACTCTTAGGAAATGGATACCGAAACGTATCCATACGTCTTCTTGTACCCCCTTATCTAACAATTCTCCCACCCCGCTTAAAATCCACCCTTGTAATAATTCACCCTCAACCAAACCTTGTATGAATTCGTACACCAAACCCCACATCATGCATAATAACGGCTCATCAAAGAACTGTATGCAATAGCTGAAAACATATAGGTGTCTAGAGACCTGCATTAGTTTTGCAAATAATCATTGCATTAATCACTTCACGACACTTGGCTACACGGGTTACACATCGGTTATGGAAAGGGATTGCGGTCTCACCTTAATGGGATCATAATTAATTTCCATACTAATGTGTTAATCTTTTGTAGCAGATCTTTTCCATTAGCTCATCAGTCATCATGCAAACCGAAGCAGGACCATCGGAAGCAGGCCCCAGCGTGGCTGCGGTGCCCCTCAATGTTTTACGAGCAGAATCCCACCCGACTGCTCCACCGCCAGAGTTCCAAGGATTTCTGGGACCCATGCCAATCGATAACCCACCTATGGGATACACAGAGAAGATACACCGTAACTCTCACTGGTTCCAAGGCCTAGCAGGACCATTAGCTGATGCTGACTTCATTTTTGAAGCAAATATGACATTTGATGACCGCACATGGGGCAAGTATCAATTCTTCTCAAGAGAATTCGAAGGCCTACAGAACACCCAGGACTTAACTCATGTTTGGGCCAGAGCCGGCTTCACGGAGTATTTCAGTGATCCTCTGCCCAAACTGGACTTTTATAGGTGTTATTATTTAATCACTACTTTGCTGGCCTCAGAGAATAAGGATATCCCAGGAACCTTTATTTTGCCTTCTTTAGTGGATGATCCACCTTACAAAAGATTTTATCTTTCGAAGGATTTAATCAAAGCGGCCATCAAGATTCATGGAACACACACTCCAACGGAGAAAGAACGGCTAGTCCCAGAGCAGATGAAGCGTGGTGACCTAACTAAGTGGGAGGATATTTCTGCTATAACACCTGAGCTCTCTAAGCCATTACGGATATGCATGCAGCACTTTGCTTTCCCAGCTCAGGATCGTTTTACCATGCCCCACAAGAGAATCTGGTTTGGATTGTACTTAGCATGTACTGGACCGCAAACAGTTGATCTAGCCAGCTGGATCATTGATCAGCTCTATTTGGCACAACATAGGTGGGAGCGAAAGAAGGTAATCAATGGGTGCTGTGCCCTCACCAGGATCATATATATGTGCTTGGCATATGATTTACCCATAGAGCGTGCCATGACCAGTGAGGAACTGAAAGCATTCAAAGGGACCACTAGGAAGGCTAGAAAGTCTAGCAAAGGCAGAGCCGGAAAGCGGATGAGAGGTACTATCCCGTGCCTACAAGTCCCAGCGTCACCCTCTCCACAACCATCTCCAGAGCAGTCACCAACAGCAGCCACTCCCATAGTACAACCTATTCGCATAAGGTTATCTAGACCAGTGGTAACGGAGGGCACCACCAGTACTGTCGCACCCCCAGCAGCCACAACCACAGAACCTATCACCACAGCAGCTGAACTTCCCACCACTATCGGTGCGGAAGCTTTCTCTTTTCCAATACCGCATTTAGAACCAGGACAAGCAGAGCCACTGGACCAAACGTTTGATTTTGAGATGCCCGATGCATTCTCCAATGAGTTCCAGTTTTCAGAAGGACAAATGTTTTCTCAAGAATTTGAAAGGCCTAGCTACCCTACCACACCCAGGGATCAGCCACAAGGACAGGTCGTGTCCAGCTCTGATGACGAAAGGACAGCAACCGATGACGACGAAGGAGACGATGAAGCTAGCCAGGGAACACATGAATCCCAAGAGCAGGAACAGACAGATAGCCAAGGCCAACAAACCAACACACATGGCGATACAAGTACCCATGAAGATGAAACTTATGAAGCAGCGGCTTACACACTAGCTATCAAGAAGCTGTATAGAACTATGGAAAAAGTTTGGGCACGCAAGAAGCTGACAGAGGAAGAGAGCCAAAAAATAATAGAACAAGAACTTGTCACAGGCGGATTCGAAGGCGCATATATCAAAGGATTCAAAGAATTAGTCCAATTAGTAGGCTCCAACGAGGCACTCAGGTACTTGCAACGAAAGCCACTGCCACAGTTTGACCCCCGCAGAGTACGACTACTTTCAAAGCCCGGCGAATACATTCGTGTACCAACCGGAGCACAATCTTCAGAACAAGCCAGGGAGGCACGCCTCATCCCGGAACGTTCATTGGCCGTAGAAACCATCATTGTAGATTCCCCACCCCGCGCTACAACTGTACCTACCTCAGTAGTCACTGAAGTACCGACCACCCCAACCACTCCTCTCTCACCACCCGTCCATCCAGCCTCCCCTCTTCACCCTCCTTCCCCCAGACCCACATCTTCATTCGCCGGTGGTGTTGCAGAAACCGTCTTTACGACCACTCACCCCACAATTCCCGCGCCCATTAGCCCTAATCTACCCCTTCCCACACCCACCTTTCTATCCAACCCATTCCTTCATCAATCTTTTCCATCTTTCCCCACAACTCCAAGACCCCTTTTCCCATTCCCCCTGCCATTAACCTTCTCCCCCGTCTCACCTCCCCGACCCACTGTAACCCCTCTTTCCCCTTTCCACCAAGCTGCTCCAGCCATCCCCCCTGTAAATTACTCTACATTTGTAAATCCAGTATTCACACCTACACAACCACCCACGATCACACCACTTTTCACAGTCACCGCACTGAACACGTCTAATGCCATGGACATCTCACCACCCACTGCAGCATCACTCACTTCACTCACGGCACAAACATTTTTAGGCACATCACAATTTTCAACAATCACTACATCATCCACCTTCCCACCCCCATTCCCCATTCCCGTTGCATCTACACCAACTGCATCTTCATTTAGCACCCCATTACTACTATCACCCACTGTAGATAATGCATTCCGACAGATGTTCATGTGTATGACGCAAGTAAGAGATGAGTTCACATCTCTTGGTGATAATTATCAGCAGCTGCAGAGGACAACCAATGACTTACAGTCGCAGCTTAATTTATTGTCTATTGAGAATGCCTCTCTGAACACCCGCTACCAGGAATTACGCGAGGCATATCATAAATTAGAAGTAGAAAGCGAAGACAAAGCCAAGGAAGCCACTGCTGACTTGGATAACTTATTAAGAGCCCAAACAGTCCGCAACGCAACACTAACGAGAAACATGGGCTTATTACGAAGACACCTAGCAGCCGCCAAGGAAGAAAACCAGCGCTTATAGGATCAGAACCGAGAAAACTTAGAAGCAGCGCTCGACCACCCAGACCAACCACTCAGTCCTAGCAGGTTCAAAGCCATTCCTTCAGACTCGATGAGGATGCTACTAGAAGATCATGTAAGATTGCTAGATGAATACGATCGCATGAACGAGGAGTTACAGAAACTCAAAGAAGATCACAAATTACTCCAGTTACGAGCACCGGCACACCAAGACAAACCAGCACCTGTGGACCCCTCTCCTGACATCTTAGAGGAACTCAACTCATTACGGGCCCAGGTATCACACCTTGAATCAAGGATTGCAGTATATGAAGCACCACCAAGGCCAGATTCCCCACCTGAGCTACCAGCTAAGGAAGAAACTGTCACCATTCCGGTGGAGGAAACGTTTGAAGAGGCGTACGAGCCACAACCCATCCCAGGCGGACGTGTCACGGCCGAAGGCCAGATGACTTACGAACTCCCGACCCCCGTGTGGATGAAGACAATTGAGGAACTTGGAACAACGCACTCAGCTAGAGTAGAGGCACAATTACATGCCATGGCGATGATAGAAGAAAGAATTTTACAGTCTCCATTCTTTGCTCATTTGGCACCTCGACGATACATATCTGGGCATGAGCTACAGTATAAACCGTATTTCATGTTAATGGCCGAATACCAGTTTGCCATTGAGAAAGAGACAGGTAAGAAACCATCGCATGCAACTCAATTCGAGGAGGACGATTTGCCACTAGATGCGCAGCAAGGAGAGATCTATCAACCAGAGTGGCGCAAAGATTTACTACAGAAGTATCCAGAAATGATGAGTACATGGGTAAAGGCACCTTTGCACTTGAAGTATAACCCGTGTTGGGGACCAGTACCACGACGCCGCTCCTGGATTGCCTTTGCTATTAAGGTACAAAACAATAAGCAGTGCCAGGACTGGTTGAATTACCCCTACTTTAAGCCACTCATTGACTTACCAACTATAGGTTACATGATGGCCACAATTCGCCACTGGCTCCCTAGATTAAAGCATATGGATGATATAGCCGCACATATGACTGTCAAAATCTTTGACATGATGCAAATGATTTTTAAAGTCTTCCGACGCGTCAAGGCACCCCATGTTAACACCCCGGGCTTTGAGCATGGCAATTTTGACCTGGTATATGATATGAGTACAACGCCATCGCTACGAGTGTGTTATGCCTGGCACTGCAGAATAAAGTACCTACCGGCGTGCTACAAGCAGACATTCGAAGAGATGTTCACAACCGGCTTCTGGGAATACCATTCAGAGGTATTCATAAGCAGGCCTACACATTTATTACACTTATTTGCCTGTGAACGAATGGTCTATTCCACACACTATCAGCTCCCGCCACCGGAAGAACCGCAACCAATCGACTGGGAGAAACTCGAGGCAGACCTGGCTCGAGGCATTCGTATCTCCGAGCACACCCTCGCTCAAGACCTCCTACAGAACTATATCCGGCAGACCTCACAGCAAGGTTCTGTCAGGGACGACAGAAGCGAGAGGGAGGGGGGTGTTGGAAGCAGCCAGAGGCATAGAAGACGCGGAAGCATGTAACGACGGAGCAGTGAGCCAGTGGAATCTCTTTTCAAAGAATCATGTTCTAAAAATACTTTTCAAAAACGTCCAACAGTGATTTTTATCACTATTGTAACATATGTAACATAGAAAACCCCATTTTGTAATCCATAGCTCCATTTTGTGCAAGCCGAGGAGTCCTCGAGCTTGAGGAGCTTAGGTAGAACAAGCGTATCAATTTTCGTTATTTTTAGACACCGTTTACCCCTTCAAATAGCATCTAGGACCTATTTTTTAACTATGCCGGTCACTAGATGTGAAACCGGTCAAAACTAGTCTAGAAACTATAAAAAGAGCTAGAGAGCTCATTTTTTAGGTTGGTTAGTGTTGGTTAGTGTTGGTTAGTGTTGGCTAGTGTGAGCTTAGAGCTATTTTGAGCTTGTAATAGTGTTCTTGAGCAATAGAGTGGATTTCTCACCTTCCATTGTGTCTTGCTTGTCTCTTCATTGTGTGTGTGTATGTGTGTGTGCATCTTTGTGCTTCTCACCTTCACTCTCACATCATCTCACATTCACGATCTTCATATCACTCCTATCTCTTCCGCGGATTGACATTAAGGAGGTGGAGCTTCTTAACGTGGTTCTCACCATTGTGCTAGAGCAACATGAAGCTTGTATGATGGGCAAGCAACAACGAAAGGCATTTCCAAGAGAGACCAGCAATCCATCTCAAGCTCCTCTAGAGTTGGTACATGCTGATGTCTGCGGTAAAATGTCTACACCTGCTTTAGGAGGATCTTTCTACTTTTTGCTGTTAGTCGAGGATTATAGTAGAAAGATGTGGGTTTATTTCATTCGAGAGAAGGCTGATGCTTTTGAAAAATTTAAAACGTGGCATAAGTATGTAGAAAATGAATTAGGAAGGAAACTGAAGAAATTTAGAACATATAGAGGAGGTGAATTCTTGTCAACAGAATTCAACAATTACTGTAAGGAGCATGGTGTGAAAAGGCAACTTACCACAGCTCATACACCTCAACAAAATGGCATTGTTGAGCACAAGAACAGGACAGTAGTTGAAATGGCTCCTTGTATGTTGAAGGCTCAAGACATGCCTGATTCATTCTAGGCAAAAGTAGTCAATACAGCAGTCTACATCCTCAATCGAAGCTACACAAAAGCACTGAAGGGGATGACTCCTCAAGAAGCATATTCTGGTGAAAAGCCTTCAGTTTTGCATTTCAGAATTTTTGGTTGTTTCTGTTATGCACATATTCCTGATTCAACAAGATCAAAGTTGGATTCAAAAAGCAAAAAGTGTGTCTTCCTAGGATATAGTGAAGAGTCTAAAGCATACAGGTTGTGGGATCCTGAGGCAAGGAAGATTTTTGTCAGCCGAGATGTGGTGTTTGATGAACGACCACACTTAGTAGAAGATAAAGTAAATCTACTATCTCATCAAACGGAGAAATATCTCACCTTGTGCCTATCAAAAGATAGGTTAAAGTTGAGGAGGAGGAAACATCTGATGGAGAAATTTCCTCAATAAAAAGCCAACCAGTTGTAGCTGCATAGCGTAAGCCACTACCAAAGTGGGCACAACAGCTCTTTGATGATCACAATCCACATGTAGATGTACCAGAATCATCATCGGAAGGATTACGAAGATCAAAGAGAATAGAGGAGCAAAGAAGAGCTTCAGAACACATTGTTAACATGGCTCTAATGGCAGATATCATGGGTTCGATAAAGGAACCTACCACCATTGAAGAAGCCATTAATGATCCAGGTTGGAGAGCGGCAATGCAGTCTGAGTATGATAGTATACTCAAAAATGATACATGGGATCTAGTCGACTTGCCGCCAAAGAAGAAGGTAATAGGTACTAAATGGATTTGGAAAGCTAAGTATAAAGCTGATGGAACATTAGAAAAGTATAAGGCACGATTAGTTGCACAGGGTTTTTCACAGATTGAAGGATTTGATGTTCAAGAAACTTTTGCACCAACAGCACGCATGACAACTATTCGGACGGTACTTGCAGGAGCTGCACAAAAGTCCTGGCCTATTTTCCAAATGGATGTCAAATCTGCATTTTTGAATGGTCACCTCAAGGAGGAGGTATATGTATCTCAACCACCAGGTTTTGAGGTGCCCAATTCAGAAGATAAAGTTTGCAGGTTGAAGAAAGCTTTGTATGGACTTAAACAAGCTCCATGGGCTTGGTACCAACGGATAGATAATTTTTTCGAAAACATGGGTTTTCAAAGAAGTACTTCTGATGCTAACTTGTATGTAACAAAAAGGGATAGCAAGCTAGTTGTCGTCATTGTATATGTAGATGATTTGATCATTACAGGAGATCAACTGAGTTTGAAATGACAAACTTAGGTCTACTACATTTTTGTCTGGGAATTGAAGTATGGCAAAGGAAGGATGGCATTTTCATCTCACAACAAAAATATTCCAAAGAAATTCTCAAGGCATTTGGAATGATGGACTGCAAACCAACTAGCACACCTATGGAGGTAAATCATAAGCTATCTATGGATGATAACATGCCTGATGTAGATGCTAAGAAGTATAGGAAGCTTGTTGGAAGTCTTATTTTTCTGTGCAACACTAGACCAGACATTTGCTATGCTGTTGGAGTGTTAAGCAGGTTTTCCAACAAACCTAAGGAGAGCCACTGGAATGCTGGAATGCAAATTCTAAGGTACATTGCAGGAACCTTGGATTTTGGTATTTTGTATACCACAGGTGATACACTCCAAGGATATTGTGATTCAGATTCGACTGGAGATTGTGATTCTAGAAAATCAGTTTCTGGATATTGTTTCTCACTTGGTTCAGGAATATTTTCTTGGGTAAGTAGGAAGCAACCAACTCTCGCACTCTCCTCCACTGAAGTAGAGTACAAAGCAGCTTGTTTTGCTTCTTGTGAGGCAGTTTGGTTAAGGAGAATTCTTGCAGATCTAGGCTTTCCATAAAATATGCCAACTGTACTCAAGTGTGATAATCAAAGTTGTATGGCTATTGCAAAGAACCCAGTATTTCATGCTCGCACCAAGCACATAGAAGTACAATACCATTACATTCGTGAGCTAATTGAAGATGAAATTGTGGAGCTAGAATATTGCCCAACAGAGGCAAATTGTGCTGACATATTCACTAAAGCACTTGGAAGAGAGCAGCTCAACAGGCATCTTCAACAGATGGGCATAGGACCGAGACCTACTTGATTTATCATCGGTAAACATTGAGGGGGGGTGTTAGTATATGATCAATGTCTACCCCTCATGATTGTATGCACATTTTGTAAGGCCCCCTTTATGAGGAGAAGCCAAGCGTGCATTACCCAATTGATACGAATCCCAACTTGCATGTTGTCCGATGAAGGTCATATTGGACCATGTAAGGTATTATAAGGAAAGGGAGTTACCAGGGTCCCCAATTGTGGGGTCCCGGGCAGTGGTGAGCAGCCCCGGCTAGGGGGTCCGAGGGCAAAGCCCCCGGCGTGACGGTAAAGGGAATATTCCATGGAATATTCCCTATTAGAGTCAGAAATCATTTATATTTGTTAGGTCGGTTCAACCAATCTAAGCCATGTATGGCAATTACGCAGGCGGTGGCTGCCCATGCTCTACCGCCCATGTATAGCCGTCCATGGCAAGCCACCCATGATCCTATATATACATGACTTCTGCACTACCTGAGACACAGAGTTGAGCCAGCATACCTCTACCTTGTATCTCCCGTTCTAGAGTTGTCTAGATCACCATTTAAGCTCTACCTTGAGAGCGCACGGGTGGACAAATCCATCATCTTTGTACTTGGTGCTAGTAGAAAATTATTGAGATTCTCCTATATCTGTTATCTTCTCTGCTATTGCTCCTGTGTTATATTGCGTAACTATTGTCTTACAAAACAAGTCCTTTATGTATGTATCAAGCTTTTTTGGCTACTCAGAAGGGCAAAGGTAAATGGAGCTCTTCTACTAGTAATAAAAAAGCTGCTAATTCTACACAATCAAAGAAGGTTGATATAGACAAGAATAAAATAGAAAAGAAAAAATTGTTTTGCAAATACTGTAAAGGAAATGATCATGACATAAAGAGTTATCCAAAACTAGCTATTAAAGAGGCAAAGAAGAAAGAGGCTGGAATGGTTGTTGTAGAGGCGTCTGCTCCCAAAACAGAGTCTGCTAATCTTGTGCAGAATGAAGAATGGGCATTTACCATTGTTTGCAATTATGACCCATCTTCTCATGAACAATGTATGTCTGTAGTAGACTCACATGTTTGGTACTTTGATAATGGGGCTTTTGAGTGTGTGTAGAAGTGCAAGACACACACAAGAAGCACACACAAGGAGCACAAACGCAGCAAGACACACGGAGAAGACGATGGTTGGAATAGCTCTCTCTATTGATCGATGAACTGAACTGAAGTAAGAGCTGAATAATATCCCTAAGTACAAAGTACCACCACAGATGAGAGTATCAAGTATGTGGTAACATGGGGAAAAAACCTCTAGCCAGCACTAGAGTAAAAAGTGCCCATGTATAGGGAAAAGGTTCACATCAAAGCTACTCCAGGAACACATAAGTGTAACAAACCCCCCTGGAGCGAATGATGTGAACACATACAGGGAGTGACAGATCAACCCCCACAAGGTAACAAGCCTAAAGCTTTGCGAAAAGCTTCAAACTTTTCCTGTGGAAGAGCTTTGGTGAATATGTCTGCCACATTATCTTGGGTAGGCACATATACCAAATCAATATCTCCTGCATGAAGGTGCTCTCTCACATAGTGATAATGCACCTCAATATGTTTGGTCCGTGCATGAAACACTGGGTTTTGTGCAACAACCAAAGCACTTTGACTATCTGTGAGAATATGCGTAGCAGCATCAATCTCCATGCAAAGATCCATCAATAGGCGTCTCAGCCATATACACTCCACTGTCGTTGTGAAAACTGCCCTGTACTCAGCTTCACAACTCGATGTCGCCACTGTAGGTTGCTTCTTACTCAACCAGGATATGCATGAGTCTCCAAGGAGAAAGCAATTACCACTAGTGGACACGCGAGTATCATAACAACCAGCCCAATCACTATCTGTAAAAGCATGCAAGCATGGCTGAACATCTCTGCCATAAAAGAGACCTAAGCTCAAAGTTCCTTGAAGATATCTAAACACACGTTTCACTGCTTTCCAATGCTTAGTGCCAGGGCTATGCATGAATCGACTCAAGTGGGAAACTGCATACTGTATATCCGGCCTTGTGTTGCATGCATATATAAGACATCCCACAGCCTGCTGATAAAGAGAAGTGTCAAATGCATCACTGGAATCCTCAACTGAGAATGTAAATCTTGTTTCAACTCGTGTGGAAACTGGCTTGCAAGCCTCAAAGTCAAAACGCTGAAGTAGTTTTTCAACATACTTTGCTTGATGCATAACAATTCCCCCCTCAACGGATACAAACTGGATGCCAAGATAGTAGCTCAAAAGACCAAGATAAGTGGCATCAAAAGTATGCTGCAAATCAGCCATAAGAATGTCAAGTTTTGCATCACATGACCCAGTCAAGAGTATGTCATCGACATAAAGAACAAGCACTATAAGATGAGCCCCGTTTTTGCGTACATAGAGTGTGCTTTCAATCGGACTACATGTGAAGCCAAGACCAATCAAGTGCTTATGTGTTTTGTCATACCATGCATGTGGAGCTTGCTTGGGACCATACAAGGCTTACGCAAGAGACAAACCATATGCTCTTTCCCTTTCATAGCAAATCCAGGAGGTTGCTTCACATAGACTTCTTCTTGCAAATCACCATTCAAGAAGGCTGTTTTTATGTCCAACTGATGCACTTTCCAACCTCGATGGGCAGCCAATGCAACCACGGTACGAATGGTAGTCATGCGTGAAGTAGGTGCAAAAGTTTCCTCATAGTCAATGCCATATTGCTGTGCATATCCTTTGGCAACCAATCTAGCTTTGTAGCGATCAATGCTACCATCAGATTTTCTCTTAATCTTGTAAACCCACTTTGTGCCAATGACATTCTTTCCTTTTGGCAATTCACATAACTCCCAAGTACCATTCCTATGTATGGAATCCATTTCTAATTGCATAGCACTCATCCATTGTGGATCGTCACATGCATCTTCAAAAGAAAGTGGCTCTTCATTACATGTTGTAGCAATAAGAGAATAATCCACAAAATTATTTGATGCATGGTGAGAGCTTGATCTTGTTCTACGAAGTAAAGGTGCACTCAATTTGCTATCCTGCAAAGTTTGTTTCAACCACTTTGGCATAGATTGTGCACTCTTGATAGACATGCGTTCATTATGTAAAACATCTTCAATATGTACATCATGCGTGGGCTGAATTTCGTGCTCAGTTTCAGCCATATTTGGACGCAAATGTTCAGTCATATGTGGCTGAAAATTTCCAATAGTTTTGGCAATTTTTGGCTGAATTTTTTCAGCCATGTTTGGCTGGAAATTCTCTGCATTTTCAGCCCTATTTGGCTGGAATTTTTCAGCCCTTTGAACCTGAGTTGGCTGGTCTACATGGCCATAGTCAAGCGCACGATTTTTGAACAAAGGCATGAGTGTATCGAGCACATCTTGTGAGCTAATTGTTGGCAGTTTTTTGCATTCAAGTAGAGGGAAAACTGAATTTTCAGCAAATACCACATCTCGACTCACAATAATTGTGTTCATCAATGGATGGTACAACCGATATCCATTACTTTCAGCACCATAACCAACAAATATACATTTATTTGCCTTGTCATCAAGTTTGTGACATTGTTGTGATGGCACAAGAGCATATGCCAAACAACCAAACACACGCATATGACTAACCATAGGCTTATGACCATTCCAAGCCTCATAAGGAGTGATGACTCTCAATGCTTTTGTAGGGCAGCCATTCAACACATAATTTGCACACATGACCGCTTCCATCCAAAATTTATGAAGAAGATGCTTTCCTTTAACCATACATCATGCCATTTCAAGTAGAGTTCTATTTTTACGCTCGGCAACACCATTTTGTTGAGGTGTATATGGCACCATACATTGGTGTGAAATACCTCTTTCACAAAGAAAAGCACTAAACTCATGTGACATGTATTCACCACCACGATCCGTGCGTAGAGTCAAAAACTTTTGTGAAGAAAAATTTTCAGCCATAGCTAAAAATGCTTTGAAGCAAGAAAATACCTCATTCTTTGCTTTCATAGGATACACCCATGTATGGTGAGTAGCATCATCAATGAAGGTAACAAAATATACATGCTTCCCAAAAGATGGAGTCTTGATGGGACCACATACATCACTATGAACAAGTTGCAATTTTCTTGTAGTGTGTGTGTGACTATCTTTTGGAAAAGAAGCACGATGCATTTTTCCAAGAATGCAACCTTCACATGCATGCTTTTCAATGGACTCAAGTGTAGGCAAGCCAATAACCATGTCCTTCTTTTGCAAGTAGAGTAAACTATTGAAGTTTAAATGACCAAAACGAGCATGCCAAAGCTCCTTTTCAGCCATGGAAGAAGTATGAGCAACTAAGGCATTCGAAGTAGCCCTGTTGTATGTATCCATGCGATACAAACCATTACATAATGTACCGGACATCACGATAACATCGCCATTGCTGAAATCATGAACCATACACTTATCATCAACAAAGTGTACATGAAGTCCAGCTTTGGCAATCAACGGAACTGAAATTAAGTTCTTCTTGATACCGGGCACATACAATGCATTTTTCAAGAGAATCACACCTCCATTTGCAGCTGTAAGCTCAATTTCTCCTACTCCAATGATAGGATAAGAGGCATTGTTTGCACACACCACATGTCCTCCTTTAGGTGCATCTTTCAAAGAGGCAAAACATCTTTTGCATGATGTTATGTGCTTTGAAGCACCACTATCAAAAAACCAATCCGAATCAGCCTCACTCACAACCATGCATTTAGAATGTAAAGAAGCATCATAATGACATGTAACAACACATGCCTAAAAATCTTGAGCCATGTTAGCTTCATCATTCTTTGCATTTGCTGAATTTTCAGCAATAGACATGCCCGATTCCTTCTTCTTTTCATTGCGTTTAGCAAGCTTTCTACACTCATCAATAGTATGACCAGCCTTCCGGCAATATTTGCATCTCTTCTTCTTTTGCACATCACCATCATTAGAGGAATGAGTGGAAGAGGAAGCTTGAGGCTTTGGTTTTGATGAACCAAAAGCTGAACCATACTTGCTTTTCCCCTTTTGTGAGATAGCAAGTGCTTGCGTTCCTTCAATCAAACCACTCCTATTCACTGTAGATTGCTCTTCTTGCAAAAGAAGAGACACAACCTCATCAAATGCATACATATTAGGATTTCCTTTTGCAACCAAACAAAGTGTAGTAGCAAAGCTTTGAAAAGATTTCGGTAATCCTTTCAACAATGTAGAAATGAGTGATGCATCCGGAATGATCTCATCTATGTTTGCGAATTGCTCTTTCAAGTCCTTGATGCGTGTCACATACACATCCACTGACTCATTTTCAGCCATACATACATCCTCAAGTTTCTTCCTCAAGTATGCAACACGTGCTTCATTACGCACGGCATACAAAGAAGCAAGAGTGTCCCATGCCTGTCGCGATGTAGAACATGACCGAATGTGTGGAACTATATGACGCTTCACTGAAAGCGCAATCAAAGCATGAGCTTGAGCATCTTTTCCATCCCATCTAAGCTGCTCCTGTGTAGGTGGAGAAGGAGAAACCACTGTACTCGAAGAAGAAGCTCCATCTGTGACAGTAGACTGTGAAGTAGAAGCACCTGCCGGTCTTCGATCTACATCTGCCATTATGTTCCAAAGTTGTTTTGCAACAAGAACGTGCTTCATCATGTAAGACCACATCGGATAGTTGGTCCCATCAAGCTTATCTTCAGCTTGAAGCATGCCAAACAAGTCATTGCTGCCCGCCATTTCACTAAGGAACAAGAATGTGACAAAATCTTCACTTCGACGAAAATTGAAATGAGTGCTGAATTTTCAGCTCACAAACCGTCACTCTGATGGCAATTCTGACTGCACGAATGGCTTCGAAATGGGGGTAAAACCCCAGTGTGCTTGGTGGAAATGTTTCCAGGCTGCTGAAATTCACACTTCTATGCTCCGAAGTTGATTTGCACTGTTAAAGTGCATGCGCGCCGCGACGCGAAAAACCGAAACTTGAGAAGAAGCTGAACCTGCTCTGATACCACTGTTGGGTGTGTGTAGAAGTGCGAGAGACACACCAAAAGCACACACAAGGAGCACAAACGCAGCAAGACACACGGAGAAGACGATGGCTGGAATAGCTCTCTCTATTGATCGATGAACTAAACTGAAGTAAGAGCAGAATAATATCCCTAAGTACAAAGTACCGCCACATATGAGAGTATCAAGTATGCGGTAACATAGAGAAAAAACCTCTAGCCAGCACTAGAGTAAAAAGTGCCCATGTATAGGGAAAAGGTTCATATCAAAGCTACTCGAGGAACACATAAGTGTGACAGGGGCAACCAAACATGTTACCTTAGAGCATAGTTTCTTCACTTCACTCGAGCCTGCCCCTACAGAGAATACTATCACATGCACCAACGAATCCTCTTATCCTGTCATGGGAGTTGGTAAGATCATTCTAACTACTGCTAATGGTAGTTCTTTTAGATTTTTGGATGCTTTATTTGTGCCAGGAATCAAGAAGAATCTATTATTAGTTTCAACTTTAGCCAAGATTGGCTTGGTCATGAAATTTGTTGATGATAGATGTATGGTTCATGATATGTCCAATGGTGATGTCATTATTGCTTCTGGCATTTTATATCATGGGCTATATAAGCTTTTAGACTATGAAAAATATGTGAATGATTCAACATGTGCAATACATGATTCTTAGGGTATGTAAGATGCAAAGCTTTGGCATGCATACTTTGGTCATCTGAATTTTTCTAGTTTGCTATGGTCATGAAAATCTGAAATGGTGTCCTCTCTGCCCAAACTTGAGGCACCTTGAAAACATGTTTGTGAAGGTTGTATTTTGGGAAAAATGGAGTGCTCCTTATTCCCAAAAGATGGTTCAATTCGAGCTACTAAAAAATTGCAACGTGTTCATTGTGATGTTTGTGGTCCTATGCAGACACCCTCCTTTGGGAACTATCTTTACTTCATGATTTTCATTGATGATTTGTCCAGGCATGCATGAGTACATACATTGAAAGGAAAGTCCCAAGTGTTTATGGGCTTCAAATAGTTTTTGGTTTTGGCTGAAAATGTATTAGCATGTAAAATGGACACCCTCCGTTTTGATCGGGGGGGGGGGGGGATATGTCTTCTGGTTTTAATGCATTTTTGGTTGAACGTGGGATAAAACATCCGTGCAAAATTCAAAAAACTGGATAGCTGCTATGCAATCAGAATATGATGCTATAATGAAGAATGGTACTTGGTCTTTATGTGACTTGCTTCTTGGCAACAAGGCCATTGGCACTAAGTGGGAATACAAGCTGAAGTGTAAGTCTGATGGAACAATTGAAAGGTATAAGGCTAGGCTTGTTGCAAAGGGTTATGCTCAGGAAAGAGGCATTGACTTTGATGAGACCTTTGCTCCTACATGCTGAATGACTATTGTTGGTAGCATCTGTGCACTTGCAGCTCATCATGGTTGGAATGTACATCAATTGGACATTAAAACTACATTTGTAAATGGTGACTTGCATGAAGAATTGCATTTTTTTTAGCCTTGTGGTTTTGTGCAGAAAGGGCATGGAAACAAAGTGTGTAGGTTGGAAAAGGCATTATATGGTTTGAAGTAAGCACCACGTGCTTGGTATGAAAAGATACATGCCTACTTGGTTGCACATGGTTTTTAGAACAGTCCAATTGAGAGGACCTTTTGATTTAAGCGTGCAAATGATGTGCTTCTGATCATTGTTGTGTATGTTGATGACATGCTACTCACTCGTCCTCATGAGAAGCATATTACTGATTTTAAGGCTGATTTGCATGCCTCATTTTAGATGTCAGATTTGGGACATTTGCATCATTATTTGGGCATTCAATTTATTCAAGTTGATGGTGGAATAGCTTTGTGTCAAAGAAAATATATTGACACATTACTGTAGCCTTTTGGCCTTGAAGATTGCAAACCTATTGCCATTCCTATGGGGACAGGTTTACGATTGAATCTTCATGATGTTGGAGATGCATTTGATGCTATTCTCTATCAGCATAATGTTGGATGCTTGATTTACTTATGCATTGCTCAGCCAAATATTCAATCTGCTATCTCAAAGATGAGCGGGATTATGCATTGCCTAGGTGTTAAGCATTGGCAAGCAATTAAGCATATCTTTCGCTACTTGAGTGATACCCAGATACTTGGATTTTTTTATCCCAAGGGGGGATCACGATTGCCAGATTTACATGCTTTTTCTAACTGTGACTTTGTTGGTTTCTATGACACTCATGTGTCCACTAGCGGTTTTTGCTTCATGCTTGGTAATTCATGTATATCCCAGACAAATTTTGCAGTTTCTAGGTGACCCATAATTCTTCAAGTGTGTTGATGGTAGGCCTTGAGCCTTGATATGTTGACTAGTGGCAAAGCCTCTCCTTTTAGCATCTCTAACTCCACAACACCCTAATTTAGCATTGATTTAACTCGATAAAGTCCTTCCCAGTGTGGAAGCTATTTTCCTTTCACTTGTGTTTGAAGATGAGGTCTATGGAGAAGAACTAACATTCCTGGGTCTATGTTGTTGTTCCACAGATTTTGATCATGTGCCTCCTTCCTCTTCATCTGAGCCTCTATCAATTGTTTTGTTGCTAGTAGACGTATCTCCTCCACCTTATGTAGTGGTCCAAGCCTCTGAGAGACACCACAATCTTTCTTTCCCTGCATGAATGCTAATTTAGGTGATCCATGTAAAAATTCAAAGGGCTCAATTGTCAATATGCCATAAACCAGTTGGAATGGAGAACATCCCGTGGCCTCTTTGTAAGCTAACCTGTATGCCCATAGGGTACCTTGATAAGAAATGCCACAGTAAGTGGACTGTAACATACATTCCTTCCTTAACATGGAAATTAATACCTTATTAGTTGATTCAGCCTGTCCATTAGCTCTTACATAGTAGGCACAAGAGGTCCTATGTAGAATTATATACTTGTTGAAAATTTCCATTTGGACCTTATTCACAAAATGAGTACCCTCGTCTGTAAAAATTTCAAGTGGACATCCAAACCTGCAAATGATGCTACTGTAAATGAAATCAGCAACAGTTTGGGTAGTGCAGTCAGGCGAGGCAGTAGCTTCAACCCATTTTGTCGCATAGTCTGTGGCTATCAATAAATACTTCTCTTTTTCTGGAATCGATGGAGGGTAGATAGGCCCTACAAAATCTAACCCTCACTTCTCAAATGGTTGCCAAGAAGTGGAAATAATCAAGGGGTTATGCCTCTGCTTGGTGGGCTTAGGTCCACACCTCTGGCAAACATCACATGCTTTTCCCCAGTCATCAACATCTTTGAATAATGTAGACCACCATAAACCAGCATCAAGGATCCTCTAACTCATAATATGCCCTGGAAGGTGCCCACCACCTATTCCTTCATGTGTAGATCGAAGGACTTCCCTCACTTCTTCTTCTTCCACGCACTTCCTAAACCTATTTTCATTTCCCTGTCTATATAATTTATCTTCAATGAAAGTATAAGGTCTGCTCTTGATTAGCAGTCACTTCCTAAACCTATTGTCCTTTCCCTGTCTATATAATTTATCTTCAATGAAAGTATAAGGTCTTCTCTTCTCCAGATACATTTTAGTTTTAATGAAATCCTTGATATCATAATACCAACCTTGAGCTTGTACAGTGAACATATTAGCATTTGGAAAATCATTATTGACTCCACTGGCTTGATCAAACATATTGATCCTGGATAGGTGATCCACCATGATGTTTTCTTTACCTGGTCTATGGACTACAGAAAAATCAAACTCTTGGAACAAAAGTAGCCACCTCCATATCCTCCCAGTTGCTTGTGGCTTGTTCAATAAATACCTGAGTGGTTGATGATCAGTGATGATGACAAACTTCAAACCTAGCAAATAATGACGGAATTTTTGTACTGCAAAAACCATTGCTAGAGCTTCCCTTTTTGTTGTGCTATAATTCTTTTCACATTTAGTCAAAATTCTACTAGCATACTGAATAGGCCTATCAGGTTTAATTTCTTCACTATGTTGAGCCAATATTGCACCCACTGCATATGCATTGGCATCTACATGCATATGAAAAATTTTTGACCAATTTGGGGTGATAAGAATTGGTGCAGCCACCAACTTGGACCTTAATGTCTGATAAGCCTTCTCTTCTTCCTCTTTCTATTTAAAGGGCAGTTCTTTACTTGTAAGTCTAGCCAGTGGCCTGGCTATCTTTGCATACATTTTTATAAACCTTCTGTGGTATCCAGTATGCCCCAAGAAACTCTGAATCTCTTTAGGAGATTTAGGTTTCGATAATTTTAATATAGAAATAATTTTGTCACGATCTGGGGCCATACCTTTAGCGGACACCACATGTCCCAAGAGAGTTTCTTCTGTCACAAGGAAATGACATTTGTTTGGGTTGAGCTTTAGCTTAGTCTCCCTGCATCTCTTAAAAACATTCTGCAGTTGTCACAAGTGATGGTCCAAGCAATCTAAAGGGGTCTCATTGTGAGAACCTGAAAATGAAGAGAAGTCATCCATGAAACTTCTAAGTGTTTCCAGCAATAAGATACCAAAAATGAGGTTGACAGTTCTGTTAAAGGTGGCTGAAGCATTTCTGAGTCCAAATGGCATTTTTACATACACATGTTCCCCAAGGTGTGATAAAAGTAGTCTTTTCATGATCCTCTAGGTGTATGGATATTTGATTATAGACACTAAAGCCATCCATAAAGCTATATAATGCATGTCTAGCCACTTCTTCAATGACCTGTTCTACAAATGGCATTGGGAATCCATCTGGAATGGTCACCTTGTTGAGTGCTCTAAAGTCAACACAAATTCTGATTTTATTGGTATTCTTCTTTGGTACTATAACCATAGGTGAGAGCCACTCTGAGTGTTCCACAAGAATGATGATTAATGCATCCTCCATCTTTTGTATTTCTACATAAACAACTTCACCATATTTTGGGTTAAGTCTATAACTCTTTCCTCTTATTGGTTTGGCTCCATCAACCAGAGGGATTCTGTGCTCTCTATAATTGGTAGGCACTCCTTCTAAGTCTTTATAATGCCAAGAAAAAACATCTGCATAGTGGGTCAAGAAGGATTTTAACTTTTCAAGGAGCCCTCGGTGGCTCCACATCCAAGTGGCCACCAAAACTGGATGATTATTGTCCTGAGTGCCTAATTGTATTTCTTTGACAGGGTTTCTTTCTACCATAGTATCTTCGGCGTCATCTCCAATCTTGTTTTCTTCCACTAGCTTTTCATGCATTGTTGTATAAGCAGGGGTATTTTGGATTTCAATGCATTCCTCCTTGTCCTGCATCCATCGTGTAGGTATTTCTTGAATTGGGAAAGAACATTCTTCACTAGAATGTTTTACCTTGCCTTTAGCTTTAGTAACTTCCTTCTCTATTGTTGTTGCATCCTCCTCCAAGTTGTATCGGAGGGGTGACTTCCTGCCCCTTTTGCGGTTTGGGATGGGCTCTCCCAATCCAATAACTTGAACTTTCTCCTCATTTTCATCATAGCCTTCAGCTGTGCAAGAATTATTAAGAAAACTTCCAAAAAAAGAGGAAGAGTTGCCTACTTGGAGCCAATTTAGATTATCTGGGCCCTCCTCTAAATGTATCTATGTTAGCTCTTGCCCTTTCTTTTGTACCCACATAGTGTCTTTACCCCAATCATGGATGACACTTGCACGCCTCAGCCATGGTCTTCCAATTAAGAGGGGAAATCATGCTGATGTTCCCTTGATTATCTGGGCCCTCCTCTAAATGTATCTATGTTAGCTCTTGCCCTTTCTTTTGTACCCACATAGTGTCTTTACCCCAATCATGGATGACACTTGCATGCCTCAGCCATGGTCTTCCAATTAAGAGGGGAAATCCTCCTTCAACCTGGGGCAGTCTGAAAACCACAAAATCTAGAATGAAGAGATTACCTTGTACTTCAAGTGGAACTTTTGGGATCACTCCCAAGGGCCTTACTTTGCTTTGATCTGCCAAAGTAACAGTGAAATTTGCAGGCCTTGAAGGGTGGAGTCCAATATTTTCCATTGTATGTTCAGGCATCAAGTTAATGCCAGAACCACCATCCACAATAACTCCTTGAAACTCATGGCCCATGATAGATAATGTCAGTCGAGGACTCTTATAATCTGTAAGGGGTGCTTCCCCTACAATTTTACCTTTATGCATAAGAGCAGTCTTTGCCACCAAACTTGTGGTGGAAGCCTCATCAATTATCTGCAAGAGTTCTAACCTGAATTTCCCATCCATCTTTATTAAATAAAAAAATACTAATCTCCTTTTTCATGGATTTGAGTAGTTTTGAAGCCTCTGGTTCCTTAAGAGCATGGGCTCCAATTGACTTATCAAACTCCTCATGATCCCTATTGAATGCATGCCGAATGACATCAGTAGTACATAAGAGATTTCCATTTTGCCTTGTATCTGCACATGTAGTGGCCTTGTCTGTAGATGTCTCCTTGTCTTTGTTCAATCCATTAATTCTTGATTCTTGAACTGTATCTAGTTGAGCCTTTCCCTTGCTTCTTGTCTGCACTGTAAAAGATTCAATTTCTTCTAACTGCACCACCCTGGTAGATGGTGATGGCTCATTGACTTGATCTAAAATTTCTTTTTTGTGCACAGAAATCATTTGAATGTGGGGCCCATATGAAGAGGCTTGATTTTTAGGACAACAATTTGTATAGTAGTCTCTGGCCTTTGGGCAGTTTCTGCAAGGAGGGGTATTTTCTGGTAGAGTGCACCTACTTTGATAGTTCCCACATTCTCCTCATCTGAAACAAATGATTGGCCTCCTAGGCCCATTTCCAAAGTTATTCCTCTGTCTAGGGTTGTAATTGTTATGTTGGTTGGGTGCAGCCACCATAACATTTGTTGGTGGTAGGGGTCCTCCTTGTGTCCAATATGTTGTTGCAAGCATTCCTCTTGATTGGCATTCCTAAGCCTCATGACCAAATTTCCTGCATAATTGGCAAGTCACACTTAACAGAGGACATTCACTTACTATATGACCTTGCTTGTTGCACATGGTACACCAAAGTGCACTCTTGATGCCACCTCCATTGAGTTCCTACAACTCCTATCGCAGCTGAGCTAATTCCTCTACTTGGGCCTCCTCCTCCTTTTGGATCTTTAATGCCTCAATCTTCCTCCTCAATTGAGTAACAACATTCTCCTCCTCTTTGTGGGGCTTATTCCTTTTTAAGTCCTCCAGCTCTTTCCTTAGCTAGATTACTGGATCCACCATTTATGTAGAATATGGTAGTTGAGAAGAAGTTGCTCCATACTGTTGCCTTATCTGCTCCAATCGTATAGCTGTGTTGATGAATTCCTCTATGGAGGCTGTAGGCAACACTAATTCCTTGATTTTACATTGGTGGTCAATAGAAGTGGCTTAGCTAACCATTTCTTGACAAAAAAATCATGTGGCAGATCTGGTAACTTAGCCATTAGTGCCTTAGCGCTAGTTACAAACTCTGGAAATTTTTCACCTGGACCCAATCTCAAATTTTTTAATTCCTCTATGATGATCTTTGCAGTATTTCCATGACAAAATTGATTTTTGAATGCATCTTTTATTAAGTCACAAGTTGTAAAATGGTTCTCAGCAAATTGGCTGAACCATTTATCTGCTAATCCTTCTAATGTAGCAGGGGAGAGTATAAAAAAGGCATCCTCTCTTCCCATTAAGCCTCTAGTTTTGCATAGTGCTAAAAACCTTCTAATATGCTCGTCCGGATCTTCCTGAGCTAGGCCTTTGAAAGAAGGAAATTTTATATTTAATCCTGATAGTAGGGTTTCCAAGTCTACCTGACCAGCCATGCTCCTGACTGATCAAGTTGATGAAAGTGGACTACACGATCTTCTAACAACCTTCCTTCTTATTTGCTTGCAGGTGACCCTCAATGTTTGTGTTCTTGCTTCCCATTTATGGACAACAACCTAAAATAACTTAGCTTTTATGGAGCATACACTTTTCTATTATCCTCGATCATCCGTATTATAAAGATATTACCAAAATTTTGCTTCACTGTGTTCAAGCACATGAAGTAACACCTATTATTTTGAAAGCTCATTCTAGAATTTTGGGTGTTCATGGTGGAGCTAATCAAATAGTAAAGAAAATTTTACAAAGAGGGTTATGGTGGCCAGCCATTCACAAAGATGTTTGAAATCATGTACAATTATGTGATCGTTATCAACGTATGGGCGAACCTCGAGATATACATCGGTTTCCTTTGCAACCTATTCTTCCTTTGGAACCTTTTCCGAAATTGGGTTTGGACTTTATAGGTCTGTTGGGGGATTCTTGGACAAGAAGGGATTTGAGTGTTTGTAGGAGAAAAGGGAAAGACAAGGAGAGAGATACACACTAGAAGCCTCTGTCACTTGATTATAATAAGACAATTACAATGGTGTTGCACAATAAAATCCAATGCTTCTGTGCAAAATCCCACAAAGTGCACAATTACAAAATACGAAATACCCAAAGTCTTGTTGCTGCCGGCCTCCTCTACACTAGACCTCCACCTTCTCCAAGCCTGGACTTGTGCACACCTTGCACCAAGCGTCCAATAAGGGGGAGGGATGTACACCTTCTATCGACACGTGCACACTGCAATGAGACCTTGGGGAACTATCTTACCACTTCTCTGCACACTTCCTTAGTCACTCTTCATGCACACCTTGCACTTCAATCTCTGCGTCGCACACTGCGTGTCTCTTGCACTTCTCTCTCTTGCCTCACTTAGACTATGCTCACTCCTGCTTAGTCTTAGAATAGTCCAAGAATAGTCCTTGCCTTGATTTGAGTGTCGAGTCATGTACGCTCCTAACTGCAAGAGTATCTTGGTGCTCACTTAGATGTCCCAAGATTGTCTTCACAAGTGGCAGCCAGAGAATCCCTGTTTTGTCCTGTAGTAACTTTAGGCTAAAACAAAAAATTTTAATTGGGAAACCATACTTTCACTACTGCGTATGCTGCGGCTTCACATACCTTCACATTTTCCTTTCAAGTTTTCACTTTTGCACATAAGAGAGGGTTCACGTGAACCTTCCAAAACACTACCTTCACATTTTCCTTTCAAGTTTTCACTTTTGCACATAAGAGAGGGTTCACCTGAACCTTCCCAAGATTGTCTTCACAAGTGGCAGCCAGAGAATCCCTGTTTTGTCCTGTAGTGACTTTAGGCTAAAACAAAAAATTTTAATTGGGAAACCATACTTTCACTACTGCGTATGCTGCGGCTTCACATACCTTCACATTTTCCTTTCAAGTTTTCACTTTGAACCTTAGGGAAATTAGAGAAATACCTCTGCAACCTGCAACCCACTTTCTCCAATTTACCCTTTGTGGACAATTAATTGTGCACTACCTATGCATTTTGACACCTGCACTTTAGCACTTTGACTTTGTACATGTTGACTTTGACCTTGACCTTGTTGACTTTGACCAATTTGACTTTCACTATGGTTGACTTTGACCAATATGACTTTTATGGGCTCAACAGTTGCCCACCACCTAATGTGCTCTCCATCCCAGAGAGCGAGAGCAAAAACATGGAGCATAGAGGACACCATGAGTCTTGAGCTACAAAATCTTGAGAATGACACCTGAGCAGCTACCAAGTCCACCAGAAGCAGGAGAGAACAAGCAGCAGAGAAGAACCCAAGAGTGGAATTTTTGCATGGAAAAGCAAAGGAAGGCAATGGAAGGTTAGAAGTGAGGGGGAAGGGAGGGCTGAGGGGGCTGAGAAGGATAGGGTAGGGAGGGGTAAGGATATGGCCAGGCAAAAGGTTAAAGGTAGGGTGCGGGATTAGGATTATGGGATCTGGAGAGGGTTGAAATAATCAAACAGTAGAGCTACAGAGGGTGCCTATGGGAAATTGTGAGATATAAGGTAAGACAAAGGGAGAATAGACCATGTGGACAATGTGGTGAAATAAAAACATGTGATAAATGTGCTCAAAACTTGTGGTGTTTGACCGAAAGTCATAGAAAAGTTGGGATTTTAAAAAAATAAAGCCAAAAAATGAATCCAAACGTGCCAAAATACATGAAATTGACCCCATGTTTGAAAAAAATGGCCATCCGAGGTGCAATCCAGAGCAAAAGTGTTGGACTATAGAAAAAAATGTATATAGTATTTGAAATAAAAAAAGAAATAAAATATCTCTCTCTTTTTTTTTGAACTGAATGCCCGTATAAATGAAGCCAATTAAAAATAAAAAGAAAAAATCAATAATAATAATAATAATAATAATCAAAACAATAAAATAACAAGAATAATAAAAAAAATAAAATAAAATAATAATAAAAAAATAAAAAATCGGGGGTGGGGGAGCCGGGGGGGGTGTGTCAGAGCATGTAAGGGGGACGATGGTGTCAAAGCATGTCAAGGGTGCGGGGGCGGGGGGGGCGGGTGGGAGGGGGTGTGTCAGAGCATGTCAGGGGGGCAGGGGGTGGAGAGAGAGAGAGAGAGAGAGAGAGAGAGAGAGAGAGAGAGAGAGAGAGAGAGAGAGAGAGAGAGAGAGAGAGAGAGAGATTTTTTTTTGAAAAAATCTTTTCTTTTTGTTTTTTTCCAAAAAACTTTTCTTGGGGGGGTTTTTTTTTTTGGGGAAAAATATCAAAAATTAAAGAAAAATGGAAAAAAATTGCCAAAAAAGTAAAAAAAATCCAAAAAAATTCTGATAAAATTCTCAAAAAAATCTCAAAAAATATGCTACAAGTGTATGCCAATTTCCTCCCTCAAAACCACATAGAGCTTCCTCTATTCCTCCAATTTGGTAAGAAAATGACTTTTGAAATGATGAAAAATGCTGAAAAAATTCTAAAAATGCTTGAAAAATTACGAGAAAAATTCCAAACATTTTACTATATCAAGGACTATGAAAGGTTTGATAAATTTGCTAAGAACTAAAAAAAAAAGCATGAAAAAGCATAAAAATGACTAAAACTTGAGCAAAAAATGAAATGAGAGGGCCATGCACAATACAGACAAATTTTGCAATTTCTAGGTGATCCATAATTCTTCAAGTGTGTTGATGGTAGGCCTTGAGCCTTGATATGTTGACCAGTGGCAAAGCCTCTCCTTTTAGCATCTCTAACTCCACAACACCCTAATTTAGCATTGTTTTAACTCGATAAAGTCCTTCCCAGTGTGGAAGCTATTTTCCTTTCACTTGTGTTTGAAGATGAGGTCTATGGAGAAGAACTAACATGCCTGGGTCTATGTTGTTGTTCCACAGATTTTGATCATGTGCCTCCTTCCTCTTCATCTGAGCCTCTATCAATTGTTTTGTTGCTAGTAGACGTATCTCCTCCACCTTATGCAGTGCTCCAAGCCTCTGAGAGACACCACAATCTTTCTTTCCCTGCATGAATGCTAATTTAGGTGATCCATGTAGAAATTCAAAGGGCTCAATTGTCAATATGCCATAAACCAGTTGGAATGGAGAACATCCCGTGGCCTCTTTGTAAGCTAACCTGTATGCCCATAGGGTACCTTGATAAGAAATGACCCAGGAAGTGGACTGTAACATACATTCCTTCCTTAACATGGAAATTAATACCTTATTAGTTGATTCAGCCTGTCCATTAGCTCTTAAATAGTAGGCGCAAGAGGTCCTATGTAGAATTCTATACTTGTTGAAAATTTCCTGTTGGACCTTATTCACAAAATGAGTACCCTCGTCTGTACAAATTTCAAGTGGACATCCAAACGTGCAAATGATGCTACTGTAAATGAAATCAGCAACAATTTGGGCAGTGCAGTCAGGCGAGGCAATAGCTTCAACCCATCTTGTCGCATAGTCTGTGGCTATCAATAAATACTTCTCTTTTTCTGGAATCGATGGAGGGTAGATAGGCCCTACAAAATCTAACCCTCACTTCTCAAATGGTTGCCAAGAAGTGGAAATAATCAAGGGGTTATGCCTCTGCTTGGTGGGCTTAGGTCCACACTTCTGGCAAACATCACATGCTTTTCCCCAGTCATCAGCACCTTTGAATAATGTAGACCACCATAAACCAACATCAATGATCCTTTGACTCATAATATGCCCTGGAAGGTGCCCACCACCTATTCCTTCATGTGTAGATCGAAGGACTTCCCTCACTTCTTCTTCTTCCACGCACTTCCTAAACCTATTTTCCTTTCCCTGTCTATATAATTTATCTTCAATGAAAGTATAAGGTCTGCTCTTTATTAGCAGTCACTTCCTAAACCTATTGTCCTTTCCCTGTCTATATAATTTATCTTCAATGAAAGTATAAGGTCTTCTCTTCTCCAGATACATTCCAGTTTTAATGAAATCCTTGATCATAATACCAACCTTGAGCTTGTACATTGAACAGATTAGCATCTGGAAAATCATCATTGACTCCATTGGCTTGATCGATCATATTGATCCTGGATAGGTGATCCACCATGACATTTTCTTTACCTGGTCTATGGACTACAGAAAAATCAAACTCTTGGAACAAAAGTAGCCACCTCCATATCCTCCCAGTTGCTTGTGGCTTGTTCAATAAATACCTGAGTGGTTGATGATCAATGATGATGACAAACTTCAAACCTAGCAAACAATGACGAAATTTTTGTACTGCAAAAACCATTGCTAGAGCTTCCCTTTTTGTTGTGCTATAATTCTTTTCACATTTAGTCAAAATTCTACTAGCATACTGAATAGGCCTATCAGGTTTAATTTCTTCACTATGTTGAGCCAATACTGCACCCACTGCATATGCATTGGCATCTACATGCATATGAGGAAATTGTTTTGACCAATTTGGGGTGATAAGAATTGGTGCAGCCACCAACTTGGACCTTAATGTCTGATAAGCCTTCTCTTCTTCCTCTTCCTATTTAAAGGGCACTTCTTTACTTGTAAGTCTAGCCAGTGGCCTGGCTATCTCTGCATACATTTTTATAAACCTTCTGTGGTATCCAATATGCCCGAAGAAACTCTGAATCTCTTTAGGAGATTTAGGTTTCGACAATTTTAATATAGAAATAATTTTGTCACGATCTGGGGCCATACCTTTAGCCGACACTGTGAAGAGATGGATAGGTATGTGTTGAAGATGAAGAGGTGTTGCAAAATCTTTGCTCTACACCAGCCAAATGAACTCCAGGAGTAGATGGTGGGCCCTTTTAGCTTGCCAATGGATGTATTAGACACCCTATGTACCTTGGAAGATCACTCTCAAAAAGATAGATCAAAACAGATAAGTTGGAGTTAGCTCAGAGGTGAAAACTTGCTATTCTTGGTTGATACACCTGTCCAGTGTTTTACATAATTCTCTGAGCATAGCAGCAATTAGATTAATTCCTCTTGGGGAAGGCTAGGTAGCTTAAAGAGCTAACTTTAGAGAGTAATCTCATCAAAAATAACAAACCACACACTGAGAATGACTTTTAACAAGTGATGATATCATCCCGATTTTCACGGGCTGCTACAGAAATAGACCAGTGAGTAGAAAAAGTAACATAACTCAAGATGTAAGAGTCCAATGATCATGAAAATTTGTATGCTTATACTAGACAGTAAGATGAATCCAACAAGATTTAAATCACTGAATTTGGATGAGTAACCACTGAGAAATGACTCTGACAAGATGACTGAAAAAGTCAGGTACCTGACAGAGAAGTGAAGATGAACATACCCTGTTGACTTCAAATGAACATAACTGAAGATTCCAACATCCAAATGACATGAAAATTTGTGAGCATATAGTAGACGTATAGAGCTAACTTTACCAAGTTAAATCACTGAAAATGATGAACCAAGTGCAGAGAAACAATCTCTGCAAGCTGACTGAGAAAAACTGAAGTAATGGCAGTGAGTAGTACACATCACAAGAACATGGAAAGATGACCTCAAATAATCATAAAAATGAAACTATATTGCTTGTACAAATACAATGAATTACTGATACATATGTGTGCTTTGTAATCACACCTTGAAATGGCATAAAGCTCAGCTCTTGGAGGTCTTCACATAGGTCTCTCTAACCACGACTAAAACTGCCATCTATTTATAGTTGAGTTTGGGAGGCTAACTTCCCTCAATCACTCTCCAATCAATCAATGATTGATTTGATTCTCTACCTACCACAAATCACGAATTCGTGGCTCCTCTTTCCATTCTTGATCATGTGGGCTCAACCACTTAAGATTCTCTTACTTTTACATTAAGTAAACTCTTCAAAAGTTACAAGAGGTAGTTCACAAGTGAACTTTACATAGTCTTCATTTTGAAGCTTCTTTAATGACTTTGTGAGACTCAAGCCAATACTTAGGCTTGTCATAGACTTGCTCCAACAGCTCCCCCTCAAGCCAAGTATGCTTGAGGTCTTCAATCTTCCAAGATTACCTGCAAACCAATCATAGCCTTGAATTTGCAAAGCTTTGTACCATCCAATGCTTTAGTTAGAATATCTGCACATTGTTGATGAGTGGACACATATGATATTTGAATCTCCTTGCTTAGGATCTTCTCTCGTACATAATGATAATGAACTTCAATATGTTTAGTCCTTGCATGAAAAATAGGATTAGCAGCCAAGTGAATAGAACTCATATTGTCACCAAAAATAGTTGGAGTTCCAAACTCCAATCCAAGATCTTTGAACAATGTCTTCATCCACATAGCTTCCTGTGTAGCTATGGCAAGACCTCTATATTCAGCTTCAGTAGAAGAGAGAGCAACTGTGGGTTGCTTCTTGGATGACCATGAAATAAGCTTTGAACCTGCAAAGGTAAGATAACCTGAAGTGCTCCTTCTATCTTCCTTGGAGCCAGCCCAATCTGCATCAGAGAATAGCTTCAAACCTAAATCAGATACATAAGGATAGTAAAGTCCTTCATTTATGGTTCCTTTGAGATATTTGAGTATCCTTTTGGCAGCATCCATATGTGGTTTCCTTGGTGTGTGCATAAATTGGCTTAGCACACTCACACTGTAACATATATCTACTCTTGTCAATGTGGCATAGTTGAGACTACCCACTAGACTTTGATATGATGTGATGTCCTCTATGAGTTCACCTTCATGTGAGCTCAATTTGTGATTAACCTCCATTGGAGTACCTGCAATCTTACAATCTTGCATCTTGAATTTTGCCAACATGTCCTTAATGTACTTTCTTTGAGTGAGAAACAAACCATGATCTTTGTAGACAACTTCCAAACCTAGGAAGTAGGTAAGTGAACCCAAATCACTTATCTTGAACTCTTCTCTCATCTGATCTTTGATCTTCTTCATACCATCTGCATCATTTCCTGTCAATATAATATCATCTACATATACACATAGATAGATGACCTCGGAATTACTCTTTTTAATAAAGAGTGAAGGATCTGCCTTGCTTGGTTGAAAGCCTTTGTCCTGCAAGAATGAAACAAGCCTGAAATTCCAAGCTCTTGGAGCTTGCTTGAGACCATACAATGCTTTGTTAAGTTTACACACATAATCAGGATAAACTTGATTCTCAAAACCAGGTGGTTGTGCCATATATACCTCTTCTGTTATCCAACCATTCAAGAATGCATTCTTTACATCTAGTTGAAGTATCTTCCAATTCTTGGAAGAGGCAATACTAAGCAAAACCCTAATAGTAGGCATCTTTGACACAGGAGAGAATGTCTCCTCATAATCAATTCCCTGAGTTTGTGCAAAGCCTTTTGCTACAAGCCTTGCCTTATACCTGTTAATGGAACCATCAGAATTCTTCTTGAGTTTATAGACCCATCTTGAGCCTATTACCTTCATGGATGAAGTCTTGGGCACCAAATCCCAAGTGTTGTTTTCCTCGAGTGCTTCAATCTCATCCTTCATTGCATGCTTTCATTCTGTTTTTGCTTTGGCCTCTTCAAATGATGATGGCTCCTCTTGGTTTATGTCCTGTGCTATGTAGATAGAATGTTTAGCTACTAATGAGGTGTCAAACCCATACCTTTCTGGTTTTTTCTTTTCCCTCATAGATCTTCTTAGGCCATGATGTGATGATTCTGCCTCATGTCCAAGTTCCTGCAATTTGCTTTACCTTTAGACTTCCATGCTTTGATCTTTTCCATCTGACATTCTTCATCATCCTCTGAGGTGTCTTGTTCTTCAATCTTTGATTGTTCTCTACCAAGCTTTGGAAAATCTTCTTCAAGATCATATGGTAAATTGACCTTCCTGCATGAATCTTCATACCATGAATTGTTCTCATCAAAAACTACATCTCTGCTTACCAAGAATCCTTTGTTGGTAGGGTTGTATAACCTGTAGCCCTTTTGATTGTTGTCATATCCAATAAATACACACCTTTCTGCTTTTGGATCCATCTTGCCTCTAACCTGTGAAGGAACATGAGCAAAAGCAATACATCCAAAAATTTTACAATGATCTAAACTTGGTCTTCTTCCATTCCAAGCCTCATATGGAGTCATCCCATCAAGGGATTTTGAAGGCAACCTGTTAATCAAGTAAGCGGCTGTAGATACAGCCTCAGCCCATAAGTAATTAGGTAAATGCTTTTCATTTAACATAGACCTTGCAGCTTCAACAATTGTCCTATTCCTCCTTTCTGCCACTCCATTTTGCTCAGGAGTGTACCTTGTAGTTACCTCTCTTTTGATTCCTCTTTCTTGAAGAAAAGAATCAAACTCATGGGAGAAGTATTCTCCCCCTCCATCTGACCTTAGCCTTTTTAGTGATTTACCTGTTTGGTTCTCCACAAGAGCCAAATATCTTTTGAAACATGAAAAAACTTCATCTTTGTGTTTCATAAAGAATAGGATAGTCCATCTGCTGCAATCATCAATAAAGGAAACATAATACCTTGATCCAGATATTGAAGCTTCCTTGCTAGGTCCCCATACATCTGTATGAACCAACTCCAAGAGATCTCCATGCATATAACCTTTCTTCATGAATGGTAACCTGTGAGACTTTCCAAATTGACATGCACTACACTTATAAATCATATGTTGTTTTGACAAATTAGGAAGTCCAAGTACACTTTGGTCCCTGCAGATTTGCTTTAATGACCTTTCACCAATATGTGCTAACCTTTTGTGCCATACTTCCAATTCTGTGAGTGTCTGACTACCATAATTAAAGAGAGCAATGTTTCTAGTGTCCTGTAATTCAAATGTGAACAATCTACCTGTCTTTTCACCTTTTGCAATTCTTCTGAATCCTTGACTTGGATCTTCAACAAATGCTCCTGCTTTTGTGAACCTGACTTGCAACCCTTTCTCTACTATGTGCCCAACACTTATCAAATTCTTTGTAATGGTAGGGACATAGAATACCTTACTGAGTAGGTTGATGTTTCCATCAGGTGCTTTGACATTGCCTATTTTCTCCACAGGATGTTTTGTATCATCTCTTGTTTGTACCTCATGCTTATTCCTTGGATCTTCTAAATCTGATAGGAGTGCCACATTTCCTGCCACATGATTTGAACAACCTGAATCTATGTAGAAAACATGCTCATCAGATTTACCTTGTGGCATAGCCATGTTCATGATCAATAATGAATCCTCTTTGTTTGAGTCTTCTGTGTAGTTATTGTAGTCTCTCCTTCCTTTGTAGCCTCCTTGATAGTTTGAATGATTGTAGTTGTTGTAGTTGCCATGATAATTGTTGAACCTTCCTCTTGAGTAGCCATAACGTCCTCTATTGTATCCTCTGCCTCTTTGATTTCTGGAATTCCTAAAGCAATTTTCAGTTGTATGATTAGTTAATCCACAAATAGAACATGAGTTGGAGTCTTGGGATCTCCCCCTGCCTTGTCTACCTCCTCTTCCTCTACCTCTGCCATGTCTTCCTCTACCTGCATAGTTAGCTTGATATGTACCTGCTTCATCATCCACTTTCTTTGCCTTTCCTTTGTTATCTTTAGACTTGCTTTTATCCGTGTATAAAGCTGAAGATTGATTACCTTTAGAGCTTTCTCCATTTTTGATAAGCTTTGCCTCTTGAGTAAGTAATTGTCCAATGAGTGTGTTGAAATCAGGTACATGCATGTCCATGTACAAATCCATAGCGGTGGTGAATGCTTCCCACTTGTCATCTGCCTTCAAGCCATTGATGACCTGCCTTACAATTTGCTCTTCATCTATTACCTCTCCAATGCTTCCCAACTGATCTGCTATGTCCTTGAGCTTTGTGACAAAATCAGTCACATTTTGTTTGGGAGCCTTCTTGAGAGTTGTGAAATCCAGCCATAGTTGATGCTTCCTAGCTTTAGTACTTGAAGAAAAGAAAGCTTCAAGTGCATCCCACACTTCCTGAGATGTCTTACAACTTCTAATGTGAGGCAACAAAAAATCTGAGATAGAGTTGAGGAGATAAGACCTTGCAAGTGCATCCTTGGAGCACCATGTGCTCAATCTTTCTTGCTCTTCTTGTGTTGGTTGACTTTTGTTCCTGAAACTTGGCATAACTTCATCTCCAGCCACATAACCATATAAACTTCTACCTTGGAGATAAGCTTCCATTCTTAATGACCAAGCTGAGTAGTTACCTCTGTCCAATTTGTCAATTGATGAAGGAAATCCATCTGCCATGTTGTCCAACCTTGCTCTGATACCACTGTGAAGAGATGGATAGGTATGTGTTGAAGATGAAGAGGTGTTGCAAAATCTTTGCTCTACACCAGCCAAATGAACTCCAGGAGTAGATGGTGGGCCCTTTTAGCTTGCCAATGGATGTATTAGACACCCTATGTACCTTGGAAGATCACTCTCAAAAAGATAGATCAAAACAGATAAGTTGGAGTTAGCTCAGAGGTGAAAACTTGCTATTCTTGGTTGATACACCTATCCAGTGTTTTACATAATTCTCTGAGCACAGCAGCAATTAGATTAATTCCTCTTGAGGAAGGCTAGGTAGCTTAAAGAGCTAACTTTAGAGAGTAATTTCATCAAAAATAACAAACCACACACTGAGAATGACTTTTAACAAGTGATGACATCATCCCGATTTTCACGGGCTGCTACAGAAATAGACCAGTGAGTAGAAAAAGTAACATAACTCACGATGTAAGAATCCAATGATCATGAAAATTTGTATGCTTATACTAGACAGTAAGGTGAATCCAACAAGATTTAAATCACGGAATTTGGATGAGTAACCACTGAGAAATGACTCTGACAAGATGACTGAAAAAGTCGGGTACCTGACAGAGAAGTGAAGATGAACATACCCTGTTGACTTCAAATGAACATAACTGAAGATTCCAACATCCAAATGACATGAAAATTTGTGAGCATATAGTAGACGTATAGAGCTAACTTTACCAAGTTAAATCACTGAAAATGATGAACCAAGTGCAGAGAAACAATCTCTGCAAGCTGACTGAGAAAAACTGAAGTAATGGCAGTGAGTAGTACACATCACAAGAACATGGAAAGATGACCTCAAATAATCATAAAAATGAAACTATATTGCTTGTACAATACAATGACTTACTGATACATATGTGTGCTTTGTAATCACACCTTGAAATGGCATAAAGCTCAGCTCTTGGAGGTCTTCACATAGGTCTCTCTAACCACGACTAAAACTGCCATCTATTTATAGTTGAGTTTGGGAGGCTAACTTCCCTCAATCACTCTCCAATCAATCAATGATTGATTTGATTCTCTACCTACCATAAATCACGAATTCGTGGCTCCTCTTTCCATTCTTGATCAGGTGGGCTCAACCACTTAAGATTCTCTTACTTTTACATTAAGTAAACTCTTCAAAAGTTACAAGAGGTAGTTCACAAGTGAACTTTACATAGTCTTCATTTTGAAGCTTCTTTAATGACTTTGTGAGACTCAAGCCAATACTTAGGCTTGTCATAGACTTGCTCCAACCGACACCACATGTCCCAAGGGAGTTTCTTCTGTCACAAGGAAATGACATTTGTTTGGGTTGAGCTTTAGCTTAGTCTCCCTGCATCTCTTAAAAACATTCTGCAACTGTCATAAGTGATGGTCCAAGAAATCTAAAGGGGTCTCATTGTGAGAACCTAAAAATGAAGAGAAGTCATCCATGAAACTTCTAAGTGTTTCCAGCAATAAGAAACCAAAAATGAGGTTGACAGTTCTGTTAAAGGTGGCTGAAGCATTTCTAAGTCCAAATGGCATTTTTACATACACATATGTTCCCCAAGGTGTGATAAAAGTCGTCTTTTCACGATCCTCTAGGTGTATGGATATTTGATTATAGCCACTAAAGCCATCCATAAAGCTATATAATGCATGTCTAGCCACTTCTTCAATGACCTGTTCTGCAAATAGCATTGGGAATCCATCTGGAATGGTCACCTTGTTGAGTGCTCTAAAGTCAACACAAATTGTGATTTTATTGGTATTCTTCTTTGGTACAATAACCATAGGTGAGAGCCACTCTGAGTGTTCCACAAGAATGATGATTCCGGCATCCTCCATCTTCTGTATTTGTACATAAACAGCTTCACGATATTTTGGGTTAAGTCTATAACTCTTTCCTCTTATTGGTTTGGCTCCATGAACCAGAGGGATTCTGTGCTCTCCATAATTGGCAGGCACTCCTTCTAAGTCTTTATAATGCCAAGCAAAAACATGTGCATAGTGGGTCAAGAAGGATTTTACCTTTTCAAGGAGCCCTGGGTGGCTCCACAGCCAAGTGGCCACCAAAACTGAATGATTATTGTCCCGAGTGCCTAATTGTATTTCTCTGACAGGGTTTCTTTCTACCATAGTATCTTCGTGCTCATCTCCAATCTTTTTTTCTTCCACTAGCTTTTCGTGCATTGTTTTATAAGCAGGGGTGTTTTGGATTTCAGTGCATTCCTCCTTGTCCTGCATCCATCGTGTAGGTATTTCTTGAATTGGGAAAGAACATTCCTCACTAGAATGTTTTACCTTGCCTTTAGCTTTAGTAACTTCCTTCTCTATTGTTGTTGCATCCTCCTCCAAGTTGTATTTTAGGGGTGTCTTCCTACCCCTTTTGCGATTTGTGATGGGCTCTCCCAATCCATCAACTTGAACTTTCTCCTCATTTTCATCATAACCTTTAGCTGTGCAAGAATTATTAAGAAAAATTCCAAAAAAAGTGGAAGAGTTGCCTACTTGGAGCCAATTTAGAATATCTGGGCCCTCCTCTAAATGTATCTATGTTAGCTCTTGCCCTTTCTTTTGTACCCACATAGTGTCTTTACCCCAATCATGGATGACACTTGCATGCCTCAGCCATGGTCTTCCAATTAAGAGGGGAAATCATGCTGATGTTCCCTTGATTATCTGGGCCCTCCTCTAAATGTATCTATGTTAGCTCTTGCCCTTTCTTTTGTACCCACATAGTGTCTTTACCCCAATCATGGATGACACTTGCATGCCTCAGCCATGGTCTTCCAATTAAGAGGGGAAATCCTCCTTCAACCTGGGGCAGTCTTAAAACCACAAAATCTAGAATGAAGAGATTACCTTGTAAATCAAGTGGAACTTTTGGGATCACTCCCAAGGGCCTTACTTTGCTTTGATCTGCCAAAGTAATAGTGAAATTTGCAGGCCTTGAAGGGTGGAGTCCAATCTTTTCCATTGTATGTTAAGGCATCAAGTTAATTCCATAACCACCATCCACAATAACTCCTTGAAACTCATGACCCATGATAGATAATGTCAGTCGAGGACTCTTATAATATGTAAGGGGTGCTTCCCCTACAATTTTACCTGTATGCATAATAGCAGTCTTTGCCACCAAACTTGTGGTGGAAGCCTCATCAATTATCTGCAAGAGTTCTAACCTGATTTTCCCATCCATCTTTATCAAATAGAAAATACTAATCTCCTTTTCCATGGATTTGAGTAGTTTTGAAGCCTCTGGTTCCTGAAGAGCATGGGCTCCAATTGAGTTATCAAACTCCTCATGAGCCCTATTGAATGCATGCCCAATGACATCAGTAGTACATAAGAGATCTCCTTTTTGCCTTGTATCTGCACATGTAGTGGCCTTGTCTGCAGATGTCTCTTTGTCTTTGTTCAATCCATTAATTCTTGATTCTTGAACTGTATCTACTTGAGCCTTTCCCTTGCTTCTTGTCTACACTGTAAAAGATTCAATTTCTTCTAACTGCACCACCCTGGTAGATGGTGATGGCTCATTGACTTGATCTAAAATTTCTTTTTTGTGCACAGAAATCGTTTGAATGTGGGGCCCAGATGAAGAGGCTTGATTCTTAGGATAACAATTTGTATAGTAGTCTCTGGCCTTTGGGCAGTTTCTGCAAGGAGGGGCATTTTCTGGTAGAGTGCACCTACTTTGATAGTGCCCACATTCTCCACATCTGAAACAAATGATTGGCCTCCTAGGCCCATTTCCAAAGTCATTCCTCTGTATAGGGTTGTAATTGTTACGTTCATTGGGTGTAGACACCATAACATTTGATGGTGGTAGGGGTCCTCCTTGTGTCCAATATGTTGTTGCAAGCATTCCTCTTGATTGGCATTCCTGGGCCTCATGACCAACTTTCCTGCATAATTGGCAAGTCACACTTAACAGAGGACATTCACTTACTATATGACCTTGCTTGCTGCACATGGTACACCAAAGTGCACTCTTGATGCGACCTCCTTTGAGTTCCTGCAACTCCTGTCGCAGCTGAGCTAATTCCTCTGCTTGGGCCTCCTCCTCCTTTTGGATCTTTAATGCCTCAATATTCCTCCTCAATTGAGTAACAACATTCTCCTCCTCTTTGTGGGGCTTATTCCTTTTTAAGCCCTCCCGCTCTTTCCTTAGCTAGATTACTGGATCCACCATTTATGTAGAATATGGTAGTTGAGAAGAAGTTTCTCCATACTGTTGCCTTATCTGCTCCAATCGTATAGCTCTATTGATGAATTCCTCTATGGAGGCTGTAGGCAACACTAATTCCTTGATTTTACATTGGGTGGTTAATAGAAGTGGCTTAGCTAACCATTTCTTGACAAAAAAATCATGTGGCAGATCTGGTAACTTAGCCATTAGTGCCTTAGCGCTAGTTACAAACTCTGGAAATTTTTCACCTGGACCCAATCTCAATTTTTTTAATTCCTCTATGATGATCTTTGCAGTATTTCCATGACAAAATTGATTTTTGAATGCATCTTTCATTAAGTCCCAAGTTGTAAAATGGTTCTCAGCAAACTGGCTGAACCATTTATCTGTTAATCCTTCTAATGTAGCAGGGAAGAGTATCAAAAAGGCATCCTCTCTTCCCATTAAGCCTCTAGTTTTGCATAATTCTAAAAACCTTCTAATATGCTCGTCCGGATCTTCCTGAGCTAGGCCTTTGAAAGAAGGAAATTTTATATTTAATCCTGATAGTAGGGTTTCCAAGTCTACCTGACCAGCCATGCTCCTTACTGATCAAGTTGATGAAAGTGGACTAGAGGATCTTCTAACAACCTTCCTTCTTGTTTGCTTGCAGGTGACCCTCAATGTTTGGGACCGAGTTGCGGTCATGAGCTGTTCATAGTCCTCTTAGTATGAGACAATTGATAAGAATATGTACCTTTTAGCCCAATCAAGTAGTACTGTCGGCACTTGAATAGTGCTTCTCCACACTGCAAGATGTCTTCTCCTATGCTCAAATCTCCTTGGAGTCCCACCGGGCATGCCAAATATGTTCGGGGATTCTTGGACAAGAAGGGATTTGAGTGTTTGTAGGAGAAAAGGGAAAGACAAGGAGAGAGATACACACTGGAAGCCTCTGTCACTTGATTATAATAAGACAATTACAATGGTGTTGCACAATACAATCTAATGTGCTGTGCGAAATCCCACAACGTGCTCAATTACAAAATACCAAATACCCAAAGTCTTGTTGCTGCGGGCCTTCTCTGCACCAGACCACCACCTTTTCCAAGCCTGCACTTGTGCACACCTTGCACCAAGCTTCTAGTAAGGGGGAGGGATGGACACCTGTCAGCACGTGCACACTGCAATGAGACCTTGGGATCGTTGGGGAACTAGCTTACCACTTCTCTACACACTTCCTTAGTCACTCTTCATGCACACCTTGCACTTCAATCTCTACGTCGCACACTGTGTGTCTCTTGCACTTCTCTCTCTTGCCTGTGTGTCTCTTGCACTTCTCTACATCGCACACTGTGTGTCTCTTGCACTTCAGTTAGACTATGCTCACTCCTGCTTAGTCTTAGAATAGTCCAAGAATAGTCCTTGCCTTGATTTGAGTGTCGATTCACATACACTCCTAACTGCAAGAGTATCTTGGTGCTCACTTTGATGCCACAAGTGGCAGCCAACGAATCCTTGTTTGTTCCTGTAGTGACTTTAGGCTAAAACAAAAAAATTTAATTGGGGGGCCATACTTTCACTTCTGCATACGCTGCCACTTCACATACCTTCACATTTTCCTTTTAAGTCTTCACTTTTGCACATAAGAGAGGGTTCACCTCAACCTTCCAAAACACTTTAAAACACTTTGAACCTTAGGGAAATTAGAGAAATACCTCTGCAACCACTACCCACTTTTTCCAATTTACCCTTTATGGACAATTAATTGTGCACTACCTGTGCACTTTGACACCTGCACTTTAGCACTTTGACTTTGCACCTATTGACTTTGACCTTAACCTTGTTGACTTTGAACAGTTTGACTTTGACCTTTTGATTTTGAATGCAATTGACTTTGACTATAGTTGACTTTGACCAATATGATTTTTATAGGCTCAACAAGGTCCTATCTGTCCTCTAGCCAGTTCCAAAGAAAACTTTATTTTGACATGCACTGATTACTGTAGTAGATGGGCAGAAGCTTGGAGTCTAAGACATTAAATTATAGGAAGTGTCGCTATAGTTTTAGTCACTAAATTATTTCCTTGTTTTGAACTTCCACTTGAATTAATTTTTTATTGATGCACTCATTTTTTTAATCAGCTTATTAAATGTATGACTGATTACTTACATATTGAGCATAAGTTCACTTCCCCATACTATCCTTGAGCTAATGTTTTGGCAAAAAGTACTGATAAGGTTTTACTTATGATGCTTCAAAAGTTTCTTTTGGAATATCCAACTAAGTGGAAACAATATTTACCCTAAGTTCTATGGGCTTAACATACCTCATACAATGTTTCAACCAGATTTACACCTTTTCAGTTAGTTTATCGTATGGAAGCTATAACTCCTATGGAATTTACGATGCCTAATTTATGTATTGTGGTGTAGAATCATTTATTACTAGAAGAATCATTGATATTTTATTGGCAGTAGCCAGGGCAGCCAAGGTGTCACAAGACAAGGAAGCCATTGAAGAAGTCTGAATAGAGGGAGAGTCAAGGAGGACCAAGTAGGCAGAGCAGTCAAAAAAGATCCGATAACTAGGCCTACCCAATTTTTTCAAAAAAGATGAATCTTCTTCAATAGTGATTTTCGTCACTACATTAACATTGTAAATATTGTTTTTGGTAGATTAGAGTCCATTTTCATTCAAGCCAAGGAGTCCTCAAGCTTGAGGAGTACTAGAAGTACCTATGTATCAATTTTCATAATTTTTAGACTTCGTTTAAGCCCACAAATAAGCCCTAGAACCTAATTTTTAACTGGGCTGAATACTAGATCTGGATAGGGCCAAAAGCTAGTCCAAAACCATGAAAAGAGCTAGAGAGCTCATTTTTGAGGTTAGCTAGTTGAAGAATGAACTTAATCTTGAGCACTGTATTCTTTCTTGGAGCTTGCTAATAGAAGATTCCATGGTTCCACTCTTTGTCTTGCTTTGTGTGCATGTGTGTATGTGTGTGCATGCTTGTGTGCCTCTCACTCACTCACTTATGAACTTCACTTGCTCATGGTCATCATACCCTCCTCATGTCTTCCTAGATTGACAATTATGAGGTGGATCTCCTCACGTTGGTACTTTCCATTGTGGTAGAGTGACACCAAATTTGCTAGGGATCAAGCTTTGAGGATGAGTATATGATGGTAAGATGTAGAGATGTGACATTGGAATCATAGTAATCTCTTACTTTTTACTCTTCTACCTACTTCATCATCATCACCACCATCTCTACTCTCCATCTCCCTCCACCATCATCTTCACCATTTTGGTCATATCCTCACATTCTATCTCCATTTCCTCATTTCACTAGCGAGCATGAGAGAGAGAATTTTCATGTGTTGGTTTTGCATGTTTCTTGAGTGTTCTTGTAGGTACGAGCATCCACAATAGCCACAACAATTCTAGTAGGTACAAAAAATGTCTGCACAAGTCCTGGGGCATTGAGCTCTATCCATTGTGATAGATAGAAAAATTGGCTTTTTGGTAAAACAGAGTGCACAAGCATAGACTAGAGGCCTTGCACATCACAAATCCACAAAAATTTCAAAAGAATTTGCATTTTCTCTGTCCATCGTGATTGACACCATCAATGACAGTTGACACAGTCCATCGCGATTTGTGACACGGTCCATTGTGTCAATTGACACAATTGACATGGTCCATCGTGTCAATTGACACAATTGACACGGTCCATCGTGTCAATTGACAGAATTGACACTATCCATAATGATTGATAAACCACGATGGACACCTCTATCCATCGTGACATATAGCCAACAAAAATAGGATGATTGACACTTCATTTTGGTGAGAATTCTATCCATCGCGATGCATAGGCACACGATTGACACACATCCATGAAAAAAATCCAAAAATTTCAATCCATCACGACAAACAGTGTTCATCGTGATATATACATCCATGGCGACAAACACTGTCCATCGAGACAAACACGTCCATTGTGACAGACACTGTCCATCATGAAAAACACCTCCATCGCGACAGACACCATCCATTGCAATTGACAGGCCATGATAGATAGCTCTATGTACGTGATTGACAACCCTGTCCATCGCAATTGACAGACAATTTTGGCTGATTTTTTAGGGTTTTTTAATTTTCAATTTTTGGCTAATTTGATCATAATTTTAAGTAATTGGAGCATAGTGAGGTCCCCAAGCAAATAATTTGAGAAACCATGTTTGCCTATTTTAACCTCGATGACCCTTAACAAACATAACTTTTTCATACAAAATCCGTTTTTTGTGATCTTGAGTATGTTGAGTTTTAGATATGGTATTTTGAAGTTGACGTTCCACATGGGTGAGTAAGCAAAGGGATCTCTAGAGAACTCTTTCATAAAGACAAGTGCAAATTTGGTCTTTAAATTACATGAATGAAAATGGTGTGTTAATTTCATTAAATTTAACTTTTGATCTAACTTTGGAACTTTGAGAGCTCTTGGAGAGACCAAAGCAAGGTGCTAGTGTCTGCAAGCTTGGGAATATGCTTCATGGGCATACAAGGGCAACCAAGGAGAGTGAGTTGAGGTTGGAAGATCTCTCAACCCCCTCAATCAATTCCTAGCCTAGGCTAAGTGCAAATAGTGGTTTTGGTTGATTAGAGGCACAATAGGAACACTCAAGTTCTAAGAGGAGCCTTTAAATTGTCAAGTTCAAGAATATATTAAATGCACTCAAGGGACAATTTGAGGGAAAAGAAGTTAATTTGATTGGACGAAGAACATCAATTATGAAAAACTTAAGTGCTCTTGATGATGCATCTTTAAAGACAAGGAAATACATAGTAAAGAAATTAAAAAGAACAAGTAATTGATATCAAGAAATCAGCAACGTGATTGTACAAGGGTCATTGGGATGATCAATTGGACATATGAACCCTGCATCGGGCAGACAACTAGGGAGAGACCGATAAAGGTTCAAATCATCTCAGGCTAGTGTCAACCATACAACTAGGTCGTGGGCCCAACAACTCAATGATTATCCCTACATACTTAGTTTAGAAACGAGTGATTAAGAGATGTCCTTTGACATGGAACAATCAGTATGTAGTGCAAGTATAGTCTATTTACGAACACCAGAAGGTCCCTATAAGACATAGTTGGAGTATATTAGGACCAACGGATTAGTGCACACATCTATGAGGATGGTATGAGGTGATCAATTATCCAACTCAAAAATCTCAATCAGCCCTTTGGACTTGAACACTCAATGGTTAAGTTCAAAGAGGGTTTGTATATTCATAAGCAAGGAACCATGTATGAGGTTACAAGCTTACCAGACAGGACGTATGAGTTCGGAAATGTCATTCTTGAGAATGAGTTAGGAGACCTCGAGCAAGGGGACCTAGGATGAGAACCCAAGACTCCTCGAGGCAAGCCTGTGTTGACCAGAGTGATCACTCTAGAGTGGGTTCCCCAAGACAACAAAAGTATAGATCTGTTCTTGAATCGAGAAATGGAGGAAGCTTTTTGGAGATTCAAGACAGACCAACTTAGTGAAATAGGTAGAGTCACCATCTACGAGTTCAAAGATCTGGAGATTCCAGGCAAAGTTGTCTATTTGGATAAGACATCAAAGAGAATGTTCATGGTAATAGAGCATGGTAGGTATGCATACACTTGGAAGGGTGAATTGATTTTCCCTCCTCCAAGATCTTGTTTCCCATGGGCACCAAGGAGTAGGATCATCCCAGACTCATGAAACCCAGAGGGAAAGAGCTAGAGAGAGACATGAAGTAAGCTTTGCAAACCCCTTAGGAAGAGAGCAGTCAAGATTAGATGTAGAAAAAACTGGCTAGGAGAGACACAAACATCTGAGATATCAAAGCGGCATGGATGAAATTCTGTTGCCTATGCCTATGGAACACCCTAGAATGGTAGAGATGCTGAGGCACATGCATTGATAGCCTTGTTTGTCAAACTTGCCATTAGTCCACACATTCGCTCTTGCAAAATAGCTAAGGATGCTTGGGATACAGTTACCACTTTATAGCAAGCAAGGAATGAGGCTTGTGTTGCTTACCTCGAAAAACAATTGGAGAGTAAGAACATGAATGAAGAAGATTCAATGGATGATTTTCTCATGAAGACCAAACATTTGAAGGAGCAATTGATTTCTGCTCATGAAGTCTTACCTGATAGTTCACTTGTGTGGATGGTTCTGAATGGTCTTCCTGATTCATATCAGAGTTTTGCTTCTACTCTTCATTTGATGATGAAAGGCAATCCAAATGCCTTAACATTTGAGGAGTTAGTCTCTGTTCTGTTGCAGGAAGATTAGTATAGGCAAAACAAGTCCATTATGTATGTATCAAGCTTTTTTGGCTACTCAGAAGGGCAAAGGTAAATGGAGCTCTTCTACTAGTAATAAAAAAGCTGCTAATTCTGCACAATCAAAGAAGCTTGATAGAGACAAGAATAAAATAGAAAAGAAAAAAATGTTTTGCAAATACTATAAAGGAAATGATCATGGCTTAAAGAGTTATCCAAAACTAGCTGCTAAATGTCATGAGGAAGGAGATAAGGAAGAGAGCTCACACACACACTCTCACTCTCAAGGAGAAGCACACACATAGATTGAGGCAAGGAAGAATGATCTTCTTCTTCTTCTTCTATTACACAAAAGGAATGTAAAAGAATGACCTAAAAACAAGAATACAACAAGTGCAATATATAAAGATCAGTAGATAAGGAAAAACCTAATGTCCACGAATGAGTGAGCTGGTAAGAAACAAATGTGCCATCACTCTTGGTAGATTAATCTAATAAAGCTCAATGAAGTATCCCTAACATATACCGGCGTGACCACTATACATGTGAGAGAAACGAAAAACTAGTACGTGTCATCCTGGATCATCTCATGTTGAGCTTGATATCTCAACATTCCCCTCAAGCTCAACACAATATCCTGTAATCCAAGCATCTCCCGAAACTTCTTCAACTTCTCAGCTCCAAGTGCTTTGGTCAAAATATCAACAACCTGCTCATCTGTTCTCACATAAACAAGATCAATATCACCTGCTAATACCTTCTCTCTGATGAAGTGATAATGTACCTCAATATTCTTTGTTCTAGCATGGAAAACAGGGCTCCGTGCTAACTCTATGCTGCTAAGATTATCACAATAGATAGTGATAGGCTTTTGCACTTCCACACCTAAATCTGCAAGTAACATCTCCAGCCATGATGCCTCACATGCTTCCATTGCAGCACCTCTATACTCAGCCTCTGTACTCGACAAAGCAATAGTGGGTTGCTTCTTATTGCTCCATGTAATAGTTGCACCTCCAAGTGAGAAAAGAAAGCCACTAGTAGATCTTCTATCTGGAGTACTGCCAACCATGTAACTATCATATGTCAATCATTGCACTGAATTCCTCAGCCTCCCAGATCTTCTTGGTTGTGGGTCACTTCTCCTTGTATCATCTGTATGTGCCCTTCTTAGAGTCCTGGAGTCTTCACAGAGGGCAATCCAAGTTCCTCATCGAGACTCTTTTCTGAACCGCTTGAATCTCCATCAATGTCTTCAAAACCTGCACATGCTTTATGACCAGAAGGAAGCTTTTCTTTACCTTTCTTGGATGTATTTGATGAATTTTCTAGACTGAAATTTCCACATAATCTTCCACTCCATGGATTTGATTTGGAACTATTGCTTGGTGATGCATCATGTCCACTCAAAACCTGAGATTCTGCACTTGATTTTTTAGCATTTTCTTTGTCATTTGGTTCAAGATTCAGTCCATCTTTGGCATCTACATAGAAGCTTGACATTTCATCAAATACCACATCTCTGCTCACCTTTACCTGTTGTGTGAATGGGTTATAACATTTATATCCCTTTTGCTCAAGGGAGTATGCAATGAAGACACACCTTTCTGCTTTTGGATCAAGCTTCATCCTCAATTCATATGGGACATGTACATATGCGATACAACCAAAAACGTTCAGATGTGATAAGTTTGGCTTTTTACCTGTAACCTTCTCTTCAGGTTTAACTTGATGTACAATAGCAATCGGAGTTCTGTTCATGATGTATACAATACTATGCACAGCTTCTGCCCAATAACAATGAGGCATATTCTTCTTAGCCATTAAGGCTCTTGCTATTTCTGCAGTATGTCTATTTTTGCATTCAGCAACACCATTCTGTTGTGGTGTGTGTTGGAGTTAGACATCTGCGGAAGCAGGCGAACAACACAAGGAAGAAGAAGAAGCTTGGAGCACAACACACAATACTAAATGTATTACTAGAGAATGTACAAAGATAAGTATCCCATTAGGGCAATAGGCGTATATACAAGCCGAGGGGAAAAAACCTCCTAAAGAGGGAAAAAAGTGCCCCGGCGGTCCTAGTGTATTCACACACATCACTACCTAAATATATCAACAAATCCCCCCTGGGAGTGATGTAGTGAACAAGGAGCTGGCACTCATGTATAAGGAAGTGCCAAGCTATGTGGAAATCACTCCACAAAAGGAAGTAAGCCCAAAGCTTTGCGAAAAGCTTCAAACTTCTCCCTAGGCAGAGCCTTCATGAAAAGGTCTTCTATGTTCTCCTACGTGGGCACATATGCCAAGATGATCTCCCTAGCAGAGAACCTCTCCCTGACATAGTGATAATGCACCTCAATGTGCTTAGTGCGAGCATGGAACACAGGGTTCCTCGCAACTACCAATGCGCTTTGGCTGTCAGTGAAGATGGTGGTGGCAGAAGACTGGCCAACACCCAAATCAGCCATAAGGTGTCTGAGCCACACACACTCAACAGGCGCTGTGAAAGCTGCCCTATACTCAACCTCACAATTGGAAGTGGCCACAGTAGGCTGCTTCTTGCTAATCCAAGATTTACATGAGCTACCAAGCATGAAGCAAAAACCACTGGTGGACATACGAGTGTCATAGCAACCAGCCCAATCTGAGTCAGAAAAAGCATGCAAATCTGGCGGTAGTGATCCCCCTTTGGGATAAAACAACCCAAGTAGCCAAGTACCACTCAAGTAGCGAAAGATGCGCTTAACGGCCTTCCAATGCGTGACTCCTAGGCAATAAACTTGCTCATCTGTGAGACAGCAAACTGAATATCTGGCCGAGTAATGCATAAGTAAATCAAGCATCCAAAAACATGCTGATAGAGAACATAATCAAATGCATCTCCAGCATCATGAAGACTCAATCGTAAACCTATCTCCATAGGAGTGGCAATAGGCTTACAGTCTTCAAAGCCAAAACGTTGCAATAATGTGTCAATATATTTCTTTTGACACAAAGCCATTCCTGTTGGAGTTAGACGTCTGCGGAAGCACGCGAACAGCACAAGGAAGAAGAAGAAGCTTGGAGCACAACACACAAGACTGAATGTATTACTAGAGAATGTACAAAGATAAGTAGCCCATTAGGGCAATAGGCGTATATACAAGCCGGGGGAAAAAAACCTCCTAAAGAGGGAAAAAAGTGCCCCGACAGTCCTAGAGTGTTCACACACATCACTACCTAAATATATCAACAAATCCCCCCTGGGAGTGATGCGGTGAACAAGGAGCTGGCACTCATGTATAAGGAAGTGCCAAGCTATGTGGAAATCACTCCACAAAAGGAAGTAAGCCCAAAGCTTTGCGGAAAGCTTCAAACTTCTCCCTAGGCAGAGCCTTCGTGAAAAGGTCTGCAATGTTCTCCTGCGTGGGCACATATGCCAAGCTGATCTCCCCAGCAGAGAACCTCTCCCTGACATAGTGATAATGCACCTCAATGTGCTTAGTGCGAGCATGGAACACAGGGTTCCTCGCAACTGCCAATGCGCTCTGACTGTCAGTGAAGATGGTGGTGGCAGAAGACTGGCCAACACCCAAATCAGCCATAAGGCGTCTGAGCCACACACACTCAACAGTTGCTGTGAAAGCTGCCCTATACTCAGCCTCACAACTGGAAGTGGCCACAGTAGGCTGCTTCTTGCTCAACCAAGATATACATGAGCTACCAAGCATGAAGCAAAAACCACTGGTGGACACACGAGTGTCATAGCAACCAGCCCAATCTGAGTCAGAAAAAGCATGCAAATCTGGCGGTAGTGATCCCCCCTTGGGATAAAACAACCCAAGTAGCCGAGTACCACTCAAGTAGCGAAAGATGCACTTAACCGCTTTCCAATGCGTGACTCTTGGGCAATGCATAAACCTACTCATCTGTGAGACAGCAAACTGAATATCTGGCCGAGTAATGCATAAGTAAATCAAGCATCCAACAGCCTACTGATAGAGAACAGCATCAAATGCATCTCCAGCATCATGAAGACTCAATCGTAAACCTGTCTCCATAGGAGTGGCAATAGGCTTACAGTCTTCAAGGCCAAAACGCTGCAATAATGTGTCAATATATTTCGTTTGACACAAAGCCATTCCACCATCAACTTGCATAAACTGAATGCCCAAATAGTGATGCAAATGCCCCAAATCAGACATCTCAAATGAGGCATGCAAATCAGCCTTGAAATCAGCAATATGCTTCTCAAGAGGACCAGTGAGCAGCATGTCGTCTACATAGACAACAATGATCAGAAGCACATCATTAGCACGCTTAACATATAAGGTGCTTTCAGTTGGACTGTTCTCAAAACCATGTGCAATCAGATAGGCATGTATCTTCTCATACCAAGCACGTGGTGCTTGCTTTAAACCATATAACGCCTTCTTTAACCTGCACACCTGGTTTTCATGCCCTTTCTGCACAAAGCTACGGGGCTGAAAAACATACACTTCTTCATGCAAGTCACCATTCAGAAATGCTGTTTTAATGTCCAACTGATGTACATTCCAACCATGATGGGCTGCAAGTGCACAAATGCTCCGAACAGTAGTCATATGGCATGTAGGTGCAAAGGTCTTATCAAAATCAATGCCTCTTTCCTGCGCATAACCCTTTGCAACAAGCCTAGCCTTATACCTATCAACTGTACCATCAGGTTTACGCTTCAGCTTGTATACCCACTTAGTGCCAATGGCCTTCTTGCCAGGAGGCAAGTCACATAAAGACCATGTACCATTCTTCATTATAGCATCATATTCAGATTGCATAGCAGCCATCCAATTTTCTGAATTCTGTGCTTCATCAAAAGAAACAGGCTCATTCTCATCAGAGAGACTAGATGCAGCCATAGCATAGCAATCTGATGCAAAGGAGGTACTATGAGAGCCTGAACGAGTACGATATGACAAAGGTGCATCTAATTTGCTGTCACGCAAAGTCTGCACCAACCATTTTGGCATAGTTTTCGCCTGCTCAATATCAGCTCTCTCATCAGCAAGTGCATCATGTAAATCTGCATCAGAAATGGAATGATCTGCATCATCATAGGAAACCTGCAAAGGCTGAGAAGTTGCCTAATTAGGACCAGCACTAGACTGTCCACCTGTAAAAAGAGGCATCAAAGTATCATACATGTCTTTGGAGCTAACAAATGTCTCCTTAGTACATGAAAGCAATGGCTGAATAGCATCTTCCACAAAGACAACATCACGGCTAACTAGAATGCGTTTAGTCTGTGGATGATACAGACGATAGCCTTTACTTTCAGAACTGTACCCAACAAAAATACATTTTACTGCCTTATCATCCAATTTTCTGCGATGTTGTTCACGCACTAATGCATATGCCAAACAACCAAAAACACGCAGATGAGCAACAGATGGCTTGCGGTCATGCCAAGCCTCATATGGAGTGATAGACTGCAACGCTTTAGTGGGACACCTGTTCAGTACATATGCTGCACACATGACAGCCTCAAGCCAGAAACTATGAGCTAAAGCCTGACTCTTGACCATACACCTCGCCATCTCCATGAGAGACCTGTTCTTCCGTTCAGCAACTCCATTCTGTTGAGGTGTATACGGAACTGTACACTGGTGTTTTATCCCACATTCAGCCAGAAATGCATTAAAATCTGAAGACATATATTCCCCCCCTTGATCAGAACGGAGGGTGCCCATTTTACATGCTGACAGATTTTCAGCCAAAACCAAAAACTGTTTGAAGCACATGAACACTTCGGACTTTGCTTTGAGTGGATATACCCATGCATGCCTGGAAAAATCATCAATGAAAGTCACGAAGTAAAGGTAATTTCCAAAAGAGGGTGTCTGCATAGGACCACAGACATCACTATGTACAAGGTGCAATTTCTGCGTAGCCCGAACTGAACCATCTTTTGGAAAGGAAGAACGCTGCATTTTGCCCGAAATACAGCCTTCACAAACATGTTTTCCAGGTGCCTCAAGTTTGGGCAAAGAGGACACCATTTCAGATTTCTGCAGGCGTAACAAACTAGCAAAATTCAGATGACCAAAGCGTGCATGCCAAAGCTTTGCATCTGACATAGCCTGAGAATCATGAACTGCACATGCCGAATCATTCACAGATCTTTCATAGTCTTTGAGCTTATACAGCCCACGACATAAAATGCGAGAAGCAATAATCACATCGCCATTTGAGAGATCATGGACTGTACACCTGTCATCAACGAATTTCACAACCAAGCCAATCTTGGCTAATGCAGAAACTGATAACAGGTTCTTTTTTATCCCTGGCACAAATAAAGCATCTGACAAAGTGAAAGAACTACCATCAGCAGTAGTCAGAATGATCTTACCAACTCCCATAACATGATAAGAGGAGTTATTGGCGCATGTGACAGTATTCCCTGTAGGGGCAGGCTCGAGTGAAGAGAAGAAACTGCGCTGCGAGGTAATATGTTTGGTCGCCCCACTGTCAAAGTACCAAACATCTGAGTCTACTGCAGACATGCACTGATCATGAGAAGATGGGTCAAAACTGTAGACAGTAGTAAACGCCCATTCTTCTTCTTGCACAAGATTTGCAGACTCTGTTTTTGGTGTAGAGGCCTCTGCAACAACCATTCCAGCCTCTTTCTTCTTTGCCTCTTTAGCAGCCAGTTTTGGACAGTTCTTTATAATATGATCATTTCCTTTACAGTACTTGCAGAACAATTTCTGCTTTTCTGATTTCTTCTCATCTTTATCCTGGTTCTTCGATTGTGCAGCATTTGCAGATTTCTGCTTACTAGTAGAAGCGCTCCATTTTCCTTTGCCCTTCTGACTAGCCAGGAAAGCTTGATCTGCAACACGCATAATGGACCTGTTCTGCCTGGACTGATCTTCCTGCAATAGAACAGAGACTAATTCCTCAAATGACAAGGCATTCGGATTGCCTTTCATCATCAACCGAAGAGTAGAGGCAAAACTCTGATATGAATCAGGAAGACCATTCAGAACGGTCTGCAGAAGTGAGCTATCTAGTATAACCTCATCAGCAGAAATCAATTGTTCCTTCAGGTCTTTGATCTTTGTAAGAAAACTGTCCATAGAATCACCTTCATTCATGTGCTCACTCTCCAACTGTTTTCGGAGGTAAGCAACACGAGCCTCATTCCTAGCCTGGTACAAAGTGGTAAGTGTATCCCAAGCATCCTTTGCTGTTCTGCAAGAGCGAATGTGAGGAATAATGGCACGTTTGACAGACAAAGCTATCAATGCATGTGCCTGGGCATCTCTGCCATCCCAACGAATCTGCTCTGCAGTAGGTGCAACAGAAACAGCAGCACGAATAGGAATCTGCGGAATATCATCTTCGACACCATCTTCATCAGCTCCAACACCTGTATTTGCAGTACCTGTCGTTACAAGTGTAACAGGACGTCTTTCAACACCCTGCACAATGTTCCACAATCCTTTTGCAACCAGTACATGTCGCATCATATAAGCCCATAATGGGTAGTTGGTACCATCCAACTTATCCTCAACAGCCAACATACGGAATACATCACTGCTTTCAGCCATGGCCGGTGACTAAAATACCTTGATGCAGAAAATTGACTGTATCTAAAAAAGTTGAACGGAATTGCCCAAACGAGTTCTGCTAGACCTGTAGCAGACTTCGAGACGCTTAAACTGGCGAACAGAAACTGGTATATATCTTTGGCACAAAAGGACGAAATAGCCTGCACAAGCGCTGCGATAGTGCGTTCGGAGGCCGAAACGAGCTCAGATCGCGATTTTGGCACCACAGAACAAAGCTGTTTTTATCTCGGAAACACCCTGAGTATGCTCACCAACTTTTGTGCGAATCTGAGACTGCAAACGGAGGAGTGTCGACGGCGCCCTAGAAGAAGCGACGACCTGCTCTGATACCAATTGTTGGAGTTAGACGTCTGCGGAAGCACGCGAACAGCACAAGGAAGAAGAAGAAGCTTGGAGCACAACACACAAGACTGAATGTATTACTAGAGAATGTACAAAGATAAGTAGCCCATTAGGGCAATAGGCGTATATACAAGCCGGGGGAAAAAAACCTCCTAAAGAGGGAAAAAAGTGCCCCGGCAGTCCTAGAGTGTTCACACACATCACTACCTAAATATATCAACAATTCCACCATCAACTTGCATAAACTAATAGTGATGCAAATGCCCCAAATCAGACATTTCAAACGAGGCATGCAAATCAACCTTGAAATCAGCAATATGCTTCTCAATAGGACCAATCATCAGCATGTCATCAACATAGACAACAATGATCAGAAGCACATCATTAGCACGCTTAACATATAAGGTGCTTTAAGTTCGACTGTTCTCAAGACCATTGTGCAACCAGATAGGCATGTATCTTCTCATACCAAGCACGTGGTGCTTGCTTTAAACCATATAATGCCTTCTTTAACCTGCACACTTGGTTTTCATGCCCTTTCTACACAAAGCCACGGGGCTGAAAAACATACACTTCTTCATGTAAGTCACCATTCAGAAATGCTGTTTTGATGTCCAACTGATGTACATTCCAACCATGATGGACTACAAGTGCACAAATACTCCGAACAGTAGTCATACGGCATGTAGATGCAAAGGTCTCATCAAAATCAATGCCTCTTTCCTGCGCATAACCCTTTGCAACAAGCCTAGCCTTATACCTGTCAATTGTACCATCAAGTTTACGCTTCAGCTTGTATACCCACTTAGTGCCAATGGCCTTCTTGCCAGGAGGCAAGTCACATAAAGACCATGTACCATTCTTCATTATAGCATCATATTCAGATTGCATAGCAGCCATCCAATTTTCTGAATTCTGTGCTTCATCGAAAGAAACAGGCTCATTCTCATCACAGAGACTAGATGTAGCCATAGCATAGCAACCTGATGCAAAGGAGGCACTATGAGAGCTTGAACGAGTAGGATATGACAAAGGTGCATCTAATTTGTTGTCACACAAAGTCTGCACCAGCCATTTTGGCATAGTTTTTGCCTGCTCAATATCAGCTCTCTCATCAACAAGTGCATCATGTAAATCTGCATCAGAAATGGAATTATCTGCATCATCATATGAAACCTGCAAAGGCTGAGAAGTTTCCTCATTAGGACCAACACTAGACTGTCCACCTGTAAAAAGAGGCATCAAAGTATCATACATGTCTTTGGAGCTAACAGATGTTTCCTTAGTACATGAAAGCAATGGCTGAATAGCATCTTCCACAAAGACAACATCACGGCTAACCACAATACGTTTAGTCTGTGGATGATACAGACGATAGCCTTTACTTTTAGAACTGTACCCAACAAAAATACATTTTACTGCCTTATCATCCAATTTTCTTCGATGTTGTTCAGGCACTAGAGCATATGCCAAACAACCAGAAACACGCAAATGAGCAACACATGGCTTGCGGTCATGCCAAGCCTCATATGGAGTGATAGACTGCAGTGGTTTAGTGATACACCTGTTCAGTACATATGCTGGACATGACAGCCTCAAGCCAGAAACTATGTGGTAAAGCCTGACTTTTGACCATGCACCTCGCCATCTCCATGAGTGACCTGTTCTTTCATTCAGCAACTCCATTCTATTGAGGTGTATACAGCACTATACACTAGTGTTTTATCCCATGCTCAGCTAGAAATGCATTAGAATCAGAAGACATATATCCCCCCCCCTCCCGATCAGAATGGAGGGTGCCCATTTTACATGCTGACAGATTTTCCGCCAAAACCAAAAACTGTTTAAAGCACATGAACACTTCGGACTTTGCTTTGAGTGGATATACCCATGCATGCCTGGAAAAATCATCAATGAAAGTCACGAAGTAAAGGTAATTTCCAAAAGAGGGTGTTTGCATAGGACCACAGACATCACTATGTACTAGCTGCAATTTCTGTGTAGCCCAAACTGAACCATCTTTTGGAAAGGAGGAACGCTGCATTTTGCCGAAAATACAGCCTTCACAAACATGTTTTCCAGGTGCCTCAAGTTTGGGCAAAGAGGACACCATTTCAGATTTCTGCAGACGTAGCAAACTAGCAAAATTCAGATGACCAAAGCGTGCATGCCAAAGCTTTGCATCTGACATAGCCTGAGAATCATTTACTGCACATGCCAAATCATTTTCAGATCTTTCATAGTCTATGAGCTTATACAACCCACGACATAAAATGCCAGAAGCAATAATCACATCGCCATTTGACAGATCATGAACTGTACACGTGTCATCAACAAATTTCACAACCAAGCCAATCTTGGCTAATGCAGAAACTAATAACAAGTTCTTTTTGATCCCTGACACAAATAAAGCATCTGACAAAGTGAAAGAACTACCATCAGCAGTAGTCAAAATGATCTTACTAACAACCATAACATGATAAGAGGAGTTGTTGGCGAATGTAACAGTATTCTCTGTAGGGGCAGGCTCGAGTGAAGAGAAGAAACTACTCTGCGAAGTAATATGTTTGGTCGCCCACTATCAAAATACCAAACATCTGAGTCTACTACAAACATGCACTGATCATGAGAAGATGGGTCAAAACTTCAGACTTACTGTAAACGCCCATTCTTCTTCCTGCACAAGATTTGCAGACTCTGTTTTTGGTGTAGAGGCCTCTACAACAACCATTCCAAACTCTTTCTTCTTTGCCTCTTTTGCAGCCGGTTTTGGACAGTTCTTTATGGTATGATCATTCCCTTTATAGTACTTACAAAACAATTTTTGCTTTTCTGAATTTTTCTCATCTTAGTCTTGGTTCTTCGAATGTGCAGCATTTGCAGATTTTTGCTTACTAGTAGAAGAACTCCATTTTCCTTTGCCCTTCTGACTAGCCAAGAAAGCTTGATCTGCAACACGCATAATGGACCTGTTCTGCCTGGACTGATCTTCCTGCAACAGAACAGAGACTAACTCCTCAAATGACAAGGCATTTGGATTGCGTTTCATCATCAATAGAAGAGTAGAAGCAAAACTCTGATATGAATCGGGAAGACCATTCAGAACGGTCTGCACAAGTGAGCTATCTGGTATAACCTCATCAGCAGAAATCAACTGTTCCTTCAAGTCTTTGATCTTTGTCAGGAAACTGTCCATAGAATCACCTTCATTCATGTGCTCACTCTCCAACTGTTTTCGGAGGTAAGCAACACGAGCCTCATTCCTAGCTTGGTACAATGTGGTAAGTGTATCCCAAGGATCCTTAGCTGTTCTGCAAGAGTGAATATGAGGAATAATGGCAGGTTTGACAGACAAAGCTATCAATGCACGTGCCTGGGCATCTCTGCCATCCCAACAAATCTACTCTGCAGCAGGTGCAGCAGAAACAACAGCACGAACAGGAATCTGCACAATATCATGTTCGACACCATCTTCATTAGCTCCAGCACCTGTATTCGTAGTACCTGTTGTTACAGGTGTAACAGGACGTCTTTCAAAACCCTGCACAATGTTCCACAATCCTTTTGCAACCTATACATGTCGCATCATATAAGCCCATAATGGGTAGTTGGTACCATCCAACTTATCCTCAATAGCCAACATACAGAATACATCACTGCTTTCAGCCATGGCCGGTGACTAAAGTACCTTGATGCAGAAAATCTACTGTATCTCAAAAAGTTGAACAAAACTGCCGAGACGAGTTTTGCTAAACCTGTAGTAGACTTTGAGACGCTTATACTGGCGAACAGAAACATGTATATACCTTTGGCACAAAAAGATGAAATAGCCTGCACAAGCGCTGGGATAGTGCGTTCGGAGGTCAAAACGAGCTCAGATCGTGATTTTGGCACCACAGAGCAAAGATGTTTTGATCTCGGAAACACGCTGAGTATGCTCACCAAAATTTGTGCGATTTTGAGACTGCAAACGGAGGAGTGTTGACGGCACCCTAGATGAAGCGACGACCCTCTCTGATACCAATTGTTGGAGTTAGATGTCTACGGAAGCACACGAACAGCACAAGGAAGAAGAAGAAGCTTGGAGCACAACACACAATACTAAATGTATTACTAGAGAATGTACAAAGATAAGTAGCCCATTAGGGCAATAGGCGTATATACAAGCCGAGGGAAAAAAACCTCCTAAAGAGGGAAAAAAGTGCCCCGGCGGTCGTAGTGTGTTCACACACATCACTATCTAAATATATCAATAGTGTGTAGCTACATGAAAACTCACGCCAAATTCCATGATTTTTTTAGAAAACTACTGAACTCATTTGACATGTATTCACCTCCTCCATTAGATCTTAATGTCTGAGTGTACTTCCCTGACTTCTTTTCCACCATAACTTTAAAATTCTAGAAGTGAGTGAACACCTCGCTCTTTTCTTTCATGAAATATACCCATACTTTGTGTGTATGGTCATCAATGAAAGTAACATAAAACTTGCAAGCACCCATAGATGTGGTCTTTGCTGGACCGCAAACATTTGTGTGTACTACTTCTAGTACATTCTCACTAACATGCTTGTCATGTGGAAATGATGCTCTTGACTGTTTATCGAATTGACATGCTGCACATATCTTTTGCATTTCTGCAACTTTGAACTTTGGTAACCATGGATAATCTCCTTTGACTACATCAGTTTCAGCCTCGGCAAGTTTGCATGTCCAGTCCGTTTGTGCCATATCTCAATATCTGCAATAACTCCTGCACCTTTTGCAAACATGGCTGGATTCATTTCAAGAATCTTCACATTTAAGGTGAACATCCTACCCACTTTGTTTCCTTTGGCAACCAATCATCCATCCTGCTTGTACTCTTCTACATTATATAATCCATCAGCATTGAACCTGACTTATAATCCCTGGTCAACCATTTGTCCAACAAAAACCAGATTCTTTGTTATATTTGGAACATGCAGCACATCAGCAAGATGTTTTACCTTCTCATCCTCCATAGACAATGCTATGTTTCCTGTATGTTCAATAGGATGTGATGTATCATCACTTGTTTCAACATATCCAGGAACTCGCATTTTTTGCAAACTACTAAACCATTCTACATGACTGGTCATGTGATTTGAAGCACCTGAATCAACATAACAGACATTATCATTCGATTTTGAAACACCAACAGACATCGTATTCATCATGTGATGTTGAACCATAAACAGCTTCTCAGAATCATCTAGACTTGTGGATGCATAATTGTTTTTTTGCCTTCGGTTATTTTGATTCTTCAACCTGCAATCACGTTCAAAGTGTCCAGGTTTACCACAATTCCAACATCCTCTACTATCATTACCTAAATCATTTCTTTGGAAATTTTTGCGACCTCTTTGGCTCCCCCTGCTTCGAAACTGTCCTCTTCCTCCTGCATGATTCTGTAGACCTTTTCACGAAGGCTTTGCCTAGGGTGAAGTTTGAATCTTTCTACAAAGCTTTGGGCTTACTTGCTTTTGTGGATTGATTCGACATAGCTTGGCACTTCCTTATACGTGACTGCCAACTCCTCGTTCATTGCATCACTCCTAAGTGGGATTTGTTGATATATTTAGGTAGTGATGTGTGTGAACTGTTAAACGCGCGTTGCCGTCACATGCGCGTTTAAGCTCTTTCGAGTTCTTGTGAGTGGAAGGGGTCTGATAATCAGAGGCTCTATACTTGATTTTCCCAATCAACACATTTACTTCGTTGTACTTTAACAGTCAAAACTCTGCATACAAATTACTATCCAACCTGAGACTTACTATTCGTACTCAGACTACTATTGGTTCTTCCACAACTTTATTGATCATGCTTAGGGTAATACTTTTGCAGTACAGAGTGCCAAAACTATTCATTACCGTAATACATACTTATGCTCTCTAACTTAATAGAACTGTACTAACCACACAAGTTAATGTAATCAAACAGAGACAAGAAACAGTAATACTCAGATTTCTCAACACCGCACTACGACAACTTCACAGAATGCAATCGCCCAGACAAACAGTCTGGCGATCCTCTTGATCGTTACCAAAGCGTCCTTTCATTAGATTGTAAATAGATACAACTCTACGCAATGACCTTTTGGTTCGTGCGGAATATGAAAAGAAAAAGATTTACAATTGCCAATCTGACAGCTTACACTAGCACGCACGGTGGACTTGAACCCGTAGTGATACAAAATTTATAGCTCTTCTACTTTACCCTGAATATACATTGTTCGGACTAACTTAAATGTTCTGGCAATTTTCTGCTTCAGCGAGTCCAACATCTTTTTCAGGGTCTCCGATTCTACAAGCTGAGCATCAGTTCTAACTGAACTTGCGGCAATTACTTGACTCATCAAAATTTCAGCTTGTGTCTGCAAAAAGGCCTTTTGCAGGTAAAAATCATTTGCAAGGGTTGTGCCATGGCTCAACTTCATGTCTTGAATTTCTTTATCAATTCGAGATAATCTTTCTGCTTGACCACCAAGCTACTTTTCTCTTCTCTCCAATTCATGTGATTGGTACTCGATGGTCTAGTAATAAGCATCTCGCTCTCTTCGAATTCCTACGACTTCTTTCTGGAGTTGAGCGACCAATGTCAACTGGTTTTTAAGAGCAGCATTTGCTTCAAACAAATTAGAATTTTTTCTCTGGAGTTCTTCATTAGTTCGTTTGGCTAAATCCGCCATTTCCTATCCTCTCTGCACGACTTCATCTAATTGTTCTCTAGTTTCTTCTAACAAGTTTCCCAATGCTATACATGCATCTTCCTTATCTTGGACTAACTGTTTTAGCTGGATATTTTCTGCATCGGTAGCACTTAATAAATCATCTTTAACTTGTATCTCAGCTAACACAGGATCTCTTTGACTAATTAATGATTCCTCTTCGGCAATTCTGGCTTGGAGTTGTTGAATCTGTATGTGCAGAGCATGATTTTCTGCTTTTACTGCATCCGCTTCTTCCTGGAGTGGATTAATATCTGCTTCAAGAACATCCACCTTATGCTGGAATTCTTGTCTGAGATTATCAGTAACCTCCTTCATCTGTTTTGGTAGTTGCTGCGACAGTTGGATCAACATATGACCCATGGATGCTAGCTCAATAAACATAGGTATCGAAGGAAACAGAAGAGGAGGAAGTGGTTGAGATGAAGAAGCTGCTGTCAAGAGTTGATGGGAAGAAGGTGGAGAATAGTTAGGTGAAGAGGAGGAAGAATCCGGTGCTTCACGGACAATAGGTAAAACAGGTTCAATGGGCTTATTCAGAGGCATGGGTGGAGGAGTGGGTAGCAGAGTGTTAGCCACCAACAATTTTTTGGTAGGTTGTTGTGTGGTTGCTTCAGTGCGGGCACTGATAGACTCCACCAAAGCGATTATTTCATCGAGCATGCCCGCAACAAGATCTTGCACTTCTTCTTGGGATTGTTGTTGAGACTCCTATCGAGAAGAATCTGCATTAGAAGCAGTGGTGGAAACATTGTGTTCCTGTTGGTTATCCTGAGAAGATTGTCCAGAAGAGTCAATATGAATTGAAGTAGCGGTGTCATGAAAGGTTTCTTCTTCATGTCCTTCTTCTTCATTTCCAGCGACGGAACCTTGTTGTTGACTTTCGGAGGTGCTTATCTTTCTGCGTTTCGTGCGGAGGAGTTGGAAGATATCTTCATCATCATCTTCTTCATCTTTGAGGATTTGGGCAGATTCTTCATGGTACAAAATTGGGGCATTTGGAGGTGATTGCGCTGCTTGGAGGGCAGGAAAGAGAAATGTCAGGATATGGGGAAGACGTGATCGTGGGAGATCACCTTTGTTAATGTGCTTAATGACCGTAACGCATTCACAGTGAATGCACCGGAAATAGTAAGAAGCAAAATTGACAGGCTCTCTAGCAGCCATGTCAATCATCGAGTAGAATGGGCAAGAAATCTCGTAAGTGCGTTTTTGTAAGTTCAGTATGGCTACTAAAAATTGAAGGGCAGTCCATTCAGGATCAGGGCGACAGAGTATGGCATACTCATTCGAAGAGTTCTTGGGGAACAATTCAATCATAGTAGCGATCAGAAGGTTAGGACCATTCTCTCGTCCTTCCAGAGAGAGTCGGAAAGCGGAAGCAAATGACTGTAGGGTGATTACGACACGAGATGGGAAACACGTAATAGGCCAACTGTGCTCCGTAGTAGGTGTGGCAACAATAGCAGCGATAATTTGAGCATAATATGGATGACACTCCACTGAATGCCAAGGCAATTCAGCGAAGTTGGACAAACCTCGGACACACAAGAATTCACTCACGTCTTGAGGGAGTCCATCACAGAAGGTAGCAAAATTTGCTAAAGCTTCCATGATCTGCACGCGTAGTAGCACGAATACACAGTGATTACAGAAAGCACAAAGCACACAAAACACGCAGACACAATAGCGATTAACAGCGAAAAGAAGAAGATTAAGTAGAAACTTGGCAACGAGAGGCGATCGAAAATGCTAATCATCGTGTGGTGTTGAGATGATAACTTCATAACTATGGCGTGCATGCATGTGTAGAATCGATAATGCATGGCGGCTATTGATCATAATTAGATATCAAAACGAGGATATTTACAGACTTATGTAATTAATCACGCAAAAACAAAAAAGAAAGTAAATAATACGCGAAAAAACAAAGAACACGTCAGCGAGAATCAGGTGCTTGGTGATACGGCCGCAACTTTGAACCATTGATCATTTTTCATTAGGCATTTGGCCACCAAAATAGCTGTAGCGGACCATAAGGCCCAAGCTTCTGCCCATTTGGTAGCATAATCTGTGCATGTCAGAATGTATCGATTGTTGCTAAGGATTGCTGGAGGTGTGATTGGTCCAATAAAATCAAGACCCCATTTCTGAAAAGGTTCCAAAGGTAATACAGGTTGTAGAGGGAAGAAGTGGCGTTGTAAAGGCTGTCCAGATCGCTGACAATTGTCACACTGCTGCACAAACTGAGTCACATCTTTGTACATAGTAGGCCACCAGAGCCCATTTTGCAGAATTTTTCGGTGTGTTAAATCTGCTGAAAAATATCCACTAGAGGGTATTGAGTGTGCCATAGCAATAACTGAGTTTACTTCATGTGGTGGAATACAATGAAGCAATGCACTAGTATGATCCATGTAGTACAACTGTCCGCCAATCAACCAAAATCTGCGACTATAAACTGCAATTTTCTGCCTCATCGCAGGAGAAGTTTGAGGGGGAAGACATCCATCAGTAAGAAAGGTTAATAACTGATCATAATAGGTAGGTGTCACATGAGGTTCTGTAGATTCATCACTAGTCATTTCAGTAACATAAACTGCTGGTGTGGTGTCATCAACACCCACTAGAGCTTCACCGGAATCTAATCGAGAGAGAAAGTCTGCTAATGCATGTGCAGTGCCCGGTTGATGAATCACTTCATAATCAAACTCTTGTAACAATAGAACCCAATGTGCCAAGCGGCCACCTAAATGCTGCTGCCGGACCCGATACACCAACGCAGCATGATCTACATGAAAGGTGAATTTTTGGCCTAACAAATAATGTCAGAATTTCTTTACAGAATACACCAAACCGAGACATTCTCTTTCAGTTACTGAATAATTTTGTTTAGCAGGAGTGAGTCGACGACTTGCGGAATAGACAGGCCTGAACCACTTATCAGATTGTTGCATTAAAACACTTCCAATTGCTATGTCTGAGGCATCGACAAAGACGTGGAATGGGCATTCCCAATCTGGGGGTTGCAAAATTGGTGCCTGAGTCAATAATTCTTTTAAATGATCAAAGGAAGTTTGACATTCCGGAGTCCAGTTGAACTATCGGGGAGTGCTCGTCATGAGTCGATTAAGTGGTGTGGTGAGATGAGCTAACCGTAAATGGCAACCATGGCACCGAATTTGACCTAGGAAGCTGTAGCTTAGTGATGAGTAGCACCTCCTTTAATGTCAATCCGGGAAGACGTGAGGATGGTATGATGACCTCAAGCAAGTGAAGGCACAAGTGCGTGAGTGAGAAGCACACTAACATGCACACACATACACACACACGCGCACACACGGCAAGACAAAGAGTGAGAAGCAATGGAGTTCTTAGATTACTTTCACAAGGCTCATACAAGTTCAATTCAGTTACAAGCTAACCCCAAAAATGAGCTCTATAGCTCTATTTATAGTTTTTGACTAGGTTTTGGCCTTGTCCAGACTTAGTGTCCGGCCTAGTTAAAAATTAGGTTCTCTACCCTATTTGGAGGTTCAAACGGAGTCTAAAAAATGTGAAAACTGATAGGTAGGTTCTTCTAAAGCTCCTCAAGCTCAAGGACTCCTTGGATTGCACAAAATGGAGCTACAAAAATATGAAATGGTTTTTAGTGATGAAAATCACTATTTTTGTAGGGATTTCTTCTAACATTCTGACATACATTTCTTGGAGCTCCCTACTTGCTCCTTCTTGTGTGCCCAACTCTTTGATGCCTGAAAAATTTAAGTGGCCTACTTGCCAGATCTTCTTTGACCACTGTGTCTTCCTGTGCTTTCTCTTTGTTCTGACTCCATACATAGGCTTCCTTGTCTTGTGACTCCTTCAATTCCTTGACTACTGCCAACACCCCCCCCTCTCTCGCGTCTGTCGTCTCTGACAGACCCTTGTCTAGTTGTGCGTTGGACATATTATTGAACAACATCGGCAACGAGGTGGTGTTCTTCTAATCGTAGCCCCCGTGCTAGACCTGTTAACAATGCATCCCGATTCATTGGTCCTGGTACGTCCAGATGTGGCACCCGCAATTGTTCTGAATGGATGGTTCTCTCCACAGCGAATAAGTGGAGGAGATGTGAGGGCCTCGGTACAAATATTTCTGAGTGATATTCCCAGAATCCTGTTACGAACATCTCCTTGAATGTCTGTTTAAAGCAAGCTGGGAGGTACTTGATTCTGGTGTGCCAAGCATATATTACCTCTGTTGATGGGGTGGTGCTCATGTCGTATACCAGATCTTGGTTTCCTATAAGAAAGCCGACACCTGAGAAGTGGGGGTCTTTAATATTCTTGAATGTCCTGAAAGTGATCAGCATTAATTCAAAGATTTTCATGCACATTTGGGCCATCACGTCGGGGGTATTCCGTAGTCGAATGCTCTAGTGACGAATTGTAGAAATCATATAATTCACAGTGGGAGGTCCTTGAGGAGGTGCTAGATAAACATAATTTAACCACTTTGTATAACCTTTGATGTTCTTGATAGCAATTGTAAACTCGGGCCAGGTGCACCTACGGAAGACTGGAACATAACAGGGATTGTATTTAATAAAAAGTGGCATGTTAGTCCAAGTACGAACCATCTCTGGGTAGGTCTCAAGAAGACGGATCCTCCAGGTGGGTTAATGAATGGATCCTTTTTTAGCACTCTCAGATTATCTGTTTGGCATCCATGTGAAGGTTCGGCCACCAGAAGCCCACGAATAGTATTGCCTTAATCACCCGATCTGGTCCAAAGTGTCTTCCTGCTACACCTTGGTGAGCAGTTTCCAAGATCTTGAGATATTCACTCTCATGGACACATAGTCTCAGGTAACCATCTTTACCACGTTTGTATAGATTATCACCAATGAGTGAGTAATCCAGGGCTTCTTGTTCTAGACTTCTTTTTCTCATCAGGGTCATATCTTGAGGCAATGTTTTCATCCTCAAGAAGGCTACTAATGGTTCACTCCAATCTCGCACTATGGACACTTGATAAAGAGTGGCATGTTCCACAAGTGGTTTAGTGCAACAGATTGGGCATTCTTTACACATCTTATGTACATCAGCTTCCATAGTAGGCCAATGCACTTCGAGTCTCCTTAGTGTATGTAGGGTTCGTTGTTTAGAGTAGTGTTGCTCTTATGCACCTACATGTGCCAATTGCAACCATTTAGCGTACTCATCCTCTTCCACACAACAAGCTAAGATCCCTTGATCTGTTTGTTTGTACATGCTTCCTACCATGATATGGTACTTCTGGGCTTTTACTACTTCTCTACCTTGAGTGTTTATGACTGGGTGATTAAGCCCGTAGGTCAGTACTGGCACTAATGGCTTAGCCCACTGAGGTACAACTTCCAGATTAAACAAGTAAGCATCAAGAAGGTCATCTGGTACTCCTTGTGGAGCTTCTCCCGATGTGAGCCTAGAGAGGTGGTCTACTCTCAAGTGAGTCTTTCCTTTCCTAACCACAACCTCGAAGTCGTATTCCATTAGTAAGAGAAACCATCTTACTAACCTACCTGTGTTGCATGGTTTGTTTACCAAGTACAACAGTGCTTGATGATCAGTAAAAAATTTAAACTTATTTGCAAGCAAATAGTGTCTAAACTTTTTAACTGCATATACCATGCTTAATCCCTCTTGTTCAGTGGTTGTATAGTTTTGTTCAGCCGCATTCAACTGTCTACTAGCATAGGCAATTGGAAGATCCATATTGCCTTCGCCCGTAGGTTGTGCAAGTACACATCCAATAGCATAATTGGATGCATCCACATGAACATGGAAGGGCTTATTCCAATCCGGTGTGGTCAAGATTGGTGCTGCACACAATCTTCTTTTAAGATCATTGAAGGAGTTTTCACATTCATCAATCCACTCGAAGTTAGTCAAAAGTCCATACAGAGGCTTTGCTATGATGGCAGACATGTGTATAAACCGTCCGTAATAACCACAATGCCCCATGAAAGCTTGTACTTCCTTGACATTCTTTGGCCTAGGTAACTCGGCTATGGCTCGTACTTTCTCTTCATCGGTGGATATGCCATTCTTTGACACTATGTGTCCTAGAATCTTGCCTTGTCTGACCATGAAAACACACTTTTCTGGGTTCAAGCAGACTTGATACTCTTTGTGAAGAGAGATGGTGGATGCAATCCAAAGATGAGTAGGTGCTGCTACAACCAGCTTCGCACCAGCCAACTAAGACTTTAGAGTTGATTAGTAGACCCTTTGAGCTTCCTAAATCCACCAAAATATCAGCCAAGTACTTTGGAACATGTATCCCAAAAGTTTAAGTGAAGATAGACAACTTGCGAAATGACTAGCTGCCAAAACTTGCTATTTTTGGACATACACCTACTGGAAAAAATGAACAGTGCTCTCAACCTGGAAGGAAATAGAATTATTCCTTTTGGGCATAGCAAATAGACTTATTAGGCTTCCCAATCCAAGTTAAAACACTTAAAATGATGGACTGAGCACTGAGAACAAAATTTTACAAAGTCTGGAACATGCCCGCCATTCTCGGGGCTCTGTAGTGATAGAACAGTGAGCAGTAAATTGCAGATATCTTCAAAACTATTAATCCAATGACCTTGAAAATTTATAGGCAAAAAGTAGCCAGTATAAGCTATGGAAGGCAAGTTAAATCATTGAAAAAGGATCAGCACAACGCAAGATATAACCTTCTGAAGTTACTGCTCTGAGTGAGTATAGCAGAGAACAAAACAGAGAAGTAGATGATGATAAATGTATAGATTCACATATGATTACAACAGCATTGGCAATGAATCTTTGCACAATGGGAGTAGAATGATAGAGTTATGAGGATCTTCCAAATCAGAAAGTAAAGCCACATTTCCTGCTACATGGTTCGAGCATCCTGAATCAATGTAAAACATGTGATCATCATCCTTACGCTTTTTCGTTGATAGATTCATAATCAATAATGAATCTTCTTGACTTTGGTCATCTGCATAGTTATTGTAGTCTCTCCTTCCTCTATGGCCACTTTGATAGTTGTTATTGTTGTAATTGTTGTTGTAGTAGTAGTAGTTGTTATAGCCTCCATTGTACCTGCCTCTATTTGATCCATAGCCACCTCTATTGAATCCTCTTCCTCTTGAGTTCCTCGGGTTCCTGAAACATTCTTCAGTAGTATGATTAGATAAACCACATATATTGCAAGGTTGAGATGATTGGAATCTCCCCCTGCCTTGCTTTCCACTTCTGCCTCTTCCTCTAGCTCTTCCTCTACCTCCAAAGTTTGCTTGGAAAGAGCTACCTTCATCTTCATTCTTCCTATTCTTTGACTTGTCCTTGACCTTAGCTTTATCAGAATATAAGGCAGAAGTTTGATTAACTCTTGAGGACTCACCACCTTTGCTAATCTTTGCTTCATGAGTGAAGAGTTGGCCCATGAGTGTGTTGAGGTCGGGTACATGCATATCCATGTATAAATCCATGGCTGTTGTGAATGATTCCCACTTGTCGTCTGCTTTGATTCCATTCATGATTTGTCTTATGATTTTCTCCTCTTCAATTACCTCTCCAATGCTTCCAAGTTGGTCAAAAATCTCCTTTATCTTTGTGACATAATCAGTCACATTTTGCTTCGGGCTTTTCTTCATTGTTGTGAACTCCATCCACAATTGGTTCTTCCTTGCTCGAGTGTTGGAAGAGAAGAAAGAAGCAAGTGCATTCCAGGTCTCTCTTGATGTCTTGCATCCCTTGACACGATGTAAAAGAAAATCAGAGATTGAGTTTAGAATATAGGACCTTGCAAGTGCATCCTTCAAAGCCCAATTTGAAAGTCCTTCCACTTCTTCATGTGATGGTTGCCCTTTGTTCCTCATGGTTGGCATTCCTTCATCTCCGGATATGAATCCATATACTTTCCTCCCTTGAAGGTAAGCCTCCATCCTTAGAGACCATGCCGGGTAGTTGTTTCGATCCAATTTGTCAATTGTTGATGGAAATCCATCTCCCATGTTGCTTGACTATGCTCTGATACCACTGTGAAGAGAGATGGTGGATGCAATCCAAAGATGAGTAGGTGCTGCTACAACCAGCTTCGCACCAGCCAACTAAGACTTCAGAGTTGATTAGTAGAACCTTTGAGCTTCCTAAATCCACCAAAATATCAGCCAAGTACTTTGGAACATGTATCCCAAAAGTTTGGTGAAGATAGACAAGTTGCGAAATGACTAGCTCCCAAAACTTGCTATTTTTGGACATACACCTGCTGGAAAAAATGAACAGTGCTCTCAACGTGGAAGGAATTAGAAAAATGCCTTTTGGGCATAGCAAATAGACTTAGTAAGCTTCAGAATCCAAGTTAAAACACTTCAAATGATGGACTCAGCACTGAGAACAAAATTTTACAAAGTCTAGAACATGCCCGCCATTCTCGGGGCTCTGCAGAGATAGAACAGTGAGAAGTAAATTGCAGATATCTTCAAAGCTATTATTCCAATGAACCTGAAAATTTTTAGGCAGAACGTAGACAGTATGAGCTATCCAACGCAAGTTAAATCACTAAAAACGGTTTAGTAAGATGCGCAACATGACCTTATGAAGTTACTGCTCTAAGTGAGTATAACAGAGAACAAAACAGAGAAGTAGATGGTGATAAATGTATAGATTCACATATGATTACAACCACATTGGCAATGAATCTTTGCACAATGGGAGTAGAATGATAGAGCTATGGATTAAGCTCTTCAATCTCTACAAAATGACATGAAGTGGTCACGTACAAGGCTTGCTAATTGCCTCTTCCTTCTTGCTCTTTTTATAGCTATTCTTGGAGGGAGTTTTGAATTCGAATTCAAATGGTGTTGGAGCTGAAGGACTGACAAGACAAGGAAGCACAAGAAGAGAGTCCGAGAGAAGAGAAAGCACAAGCAGACAAGGCAGTCAACGACGATCTGGGAAGTAGGCCAATAATTTTTCAAGACACCAACGCATATCAAAGAGGTGGACACGCAGGGAGAAGGAGCAAGTAGGGAGCTCGAAGATATGTATGGCAGATCATTAGAAGAAATCCCTACAACAACAGTGATTTTTATCACTAATAATCATTGTAAATATCATTTCACATTTTTTTAGCTCCATTTTGTACAAGCCAAGGAGTCCTTGAGCTTGGGGAGCTTTAGAAGTACCTACGTATTAAATTTCGTAATTTTTAGACTCTGTTTGAGCCCTCAAATAAGCCCTAGAACCTAATTTTTAACTAGGCCGGACACTAGGTCTGGACAGGGCCAAAACCTAGTTAAAAACTATAAAAAGAGCTAGAGAGCTCATTTTTGAGGGTAGATTGTAATTGAAATGAACTTGTAAGAGCTTTTGAAAGTAATCTAAAGAACTCCATTGCTTCTCACCCTTTGTCTGACCTTGTGTGCGCGTGTGTGTGTATGTGTGTGCATGTTAGTGTGCTTCTCACTCACGCACTTGTGCCTTCACTTGCTCGAGGTCTTCATACCATCCTCACGTCTTCCCGGATTGACATTAAAGGAGGTGCTACTCATCACTGAGCTACACCAAATTTTGGCACCGTTGCCGGGGATCGAGCTTTGAGGACGAGCGTGTGATGGTAAGACGTAGATTTGGGACGTTGGCGTTGTAGGTAACTTCTCCACTTTTACTATTTTTCTTCTCCTTACCTCATCACCATCATCACCATCATCACCATCATCATCATCACCATCATCCACCTCCACCTCCATCATCGCAAAAAAATTTCAGTTTTTGACTATATCACCTTCTCCACCTCATTTCCCCATTCCACTTGTGAGAGAGAGTGAACTGTTTGTGCTATTTTTTTGCATGTTTGTTGTGTTTCTTGCAGGTACCATCATCATCATCCCCTCCAGCACGCTGCGCAGGTACGAAAATCTCAGAAACTGTCTCGCGGTCGCAGGCCTCTGTCGATCGCGATTGACAGAAAATTTTAACTTTTGACAAAACTAAGTGCACCATTAGAACAAGCACAAAGAGCACATTCCAAATCACTAGAAAAATTTCAAAAATTCCGTGTTTTCCTGTCAATCGCGACCGACACTGTCGATCGCGGTCGACAGCCACGATCGACAGACTCTGTCAATCGCGACCGATAGACTCTGTCAATCGCGACCGACAGACTCTGTCAATCGCGACCGACAGAACTCCGCGACCGATTGACTGCCACGTAGGACCCTGTCAATCGCGATTGACACCGTGGATCGCGATCGACAGCCACGACCGACACCTCTGTCAATCGCGATTGATACCGTCGATTGCGATTGACTGAAATTCCATGATTGATTGACTTGTACGCGTAGCCACGTGTCCATCGCGACTGATAGGCCCCCGATTGATTGAAATTTCGGCGAAAAACCCAGAAAACGTGTCGATCGCGATTGACACCGTCGATCGCGATTGACAGCCACGATCGACTCTGTCGATCGCGATTGACACTGTCGATCGCGACTGACAGGCCCGACGGACACCTCTGTCAATCGCGATTGACAGACCTGTCGATCGCGATTGACAAGCTTTTCGGCCAAAAATTAGGGTTTATTTTTTCTTAAAGTTGGGGCAATTTTGGGGCACAATAGTCAATCTATTAGCATTTTTGGTTCCTACACTTGTGATTCGGGAGAAAACCCTAGGATCTGTCAGTCAGATTGAATCCAGTTTTAAGCCATAAACCCTGAATGGTCATAACTTTTTCATACAGAATCCATTTTCTGTGCTCTAGGGCTTGCAGGATCACAATTGATAATACATCAAGCGAGACAGCAACATTGTTCAAGGTATGGGACCGAAGTTATTTCGCATGTTATATTATTCAACAGTGCAGCGGCACACATCTGTCGGGTGTTGATTATGTTGCCATAAGCTTTTGCAGGTTGAAAGCTCCAATCGTCATGGTATTTTACTTGACGTAGTGCAGCTCATCGTGGATTTTCAGCTCAGGATTAGGAAGGCTTACATTTCTTCAGATGCCGGATGGTTCATGGATGGTAAATAGTGCACTTGGGTTTCAATCAGTGTAGATCAAATCTAGAATTTCGATGAATAACCTTCTGTTCGTCTTCACGCAGTTTTCCACGTAACAGATGTCTCGGGAAATAAAGTTACTGATCCGAAGATACTCGCCGTGATTGAGCAGGTTTGACATATTCACAGATTTCCTTTTATTCCTTTAGTGCTACTGTTTCCGCAATAAGTTCCTGATGTCGTTCTTGTTGACAGACCATCAGTTCCAGCCATGAATTCTCAAAACCACAAGTTGGTCTCCTCCCATCTGTAGAACACACAGTCATTGAGTTGACAGGGACTGACAGACCTGGACTTATGTCTGAAATTTCAGCATTGCTCTTGCACATGCACTGTAATGTTGTCTCTGCTGAGTTATGGACGCACAACATGCGTGTTGCGTGCTTACTTCATATCACAGACGTAACTGGTGGACCTATCTGTGACTCAGAGAAACTCTCTCGGATCAAGGAGTCGCTCTGCAATGTCCTAGGAGGAGACAAGGACCCAAGGGGTGCACGGACAGACTTCGCCTCGGGCATCACACATTCTGAAAGGCGCATGCATCAGCTGATGTTCGCTGACAGGGATTATGAGAGAGGTTGCGATGAAGAGGACGATCGCCCAGATAGTGATGGAAGGATAACCGTGGAAAACTGTGATGAGAAGGGCTACTCAGTGGTTAATATAGAATGTAAGAATAGACACAAGTTGGTCTTTGACAGGTTTGCACTTTGACAGACATGCAGTATGTGGTTTTTCATGCTACAATTGATACGGAGGGTCCAAGAGCTTATCAGGTGAGTCATGGTTTTATCTGTCTTAAATCTCGTTCTTTTGGGTAATAGTGGGTCGTATGCTCGGTATGCTGAAGTGATGTGAGATTCTATATTACATAGCGATTTTCATTTCATGCCTTGTGCACATGATGGATTAAAGTTGACCACACCCAGGGTATTTTCAGATAGGGTATTTTAAAGTTGACCACACCCAGGGGGAGCAAGTTGGCTCTCACGGGGTCCCCGAACTGGAAAAACCTTGACATCATGACACTGCTATTCTCCCCGATACCTGTCTTCCCGAAAGGCTCCAACCTCGTATGCTCTCTTTGGAAGGGCTGGAATAAAGTCAAAAGCTTCACAAGAATTAGTGAGGACTGGAAGTGGGCGGCCGGAATCAGACAAAACGATTCTATCTGGTTTCCGATTCATGGCATCAGGAGTGTGGAGTCGTGGAACACTCAAAATGCCAAGAAGTTATGGAACAAAGGATTCAAAAAATGGAAACACCTCTGGAAACATGACACCAACAGCTGGATCAGCTACGAGGATATCGACCCTCGCATAAACATCTCCTACGAAGAATGGAACACCTTGCAAAGCAGATGCCTCGCTTGGGATCGTCACAAAACCTGCCTTCTCATGGGACATGATGCTCCGAACGCGCGTGGTCTCAAATGGCACAATGGGAATAGCCTACTCAAAATCCCGAACATCAAAGAAACGACTGACCTCCAGATCAGCCTCAACAAGAAGTGGTGCCTGTCTTGGACGCGGCTTCGGTGGGACATGAAATTCATGGGTATCTGGCACCCACTTATAGAGATTAAGAAGTCTGTTCTCTTATGGCAAATTCTTCATCGAGGAATTTGGACTAACCATAAGGCAAACAAAATTTGTGGGATCCCTCCGTGGTGCAAGCGCTGCCACCGTGCAATCGAAGATGTCCCACACATCTTCCTTACTTGCCCCAACTCCTACAGAATCTGGCAGACGGTTGGACTGAAAATCAGAGTTCAGAAACAGCTTAGTTGGAAACAAGTCCTTTTGGGAGAAGCGATTGGATGCTCTGCGGCTCTCTGGAACGCAATCAGAGGGGAAGTCCTGTGGAAAATTTGGCAGGAGCGGTGTGCTCTCAACTTCGGCGACCCTCCCAGGGAGTGGTCGATTGAAAAATCTCTTTTCCTCCTTGGCAAAAGGATTGTCAACAGTAAGAAATCCCCCCCCTTCAGGCACCATCAAGTCCTCCTTTTGATCAACAACAAGCTCAAACCCAAGTGGGTCCCGCATGAGGGCGACGAGAGGGTGATCAACCTTCTTTGTAATGCAACCTAGGAATCAACCAAGCTTCCCCTGCTTTGTGGGATTTGGGGGGTCCCGTGGGCACTAGTCCCCTTCTTTTGTACCTTTGTTTCTTAATTTAATTCAAGTCCGGGAGAGTAGGCTATTGCCGAACTTCCTTTATATAAAAAAAAAAAAAAGTTCAGGGATCACTAGAATTGCCTTCCAAGGAAATCATAGTGCAAATTGGTGCTTGTGTTATATGACTGAAAGTAATTGGTTCTGTCATTTGAATTTAAATCTTAAGCTAACTTTGGAACTATTACAGATCTATTGAGAGCATCAAAAGGCATTCGAAGCAAGAGTAAGTGCAAGCTTGGGAACACACTTCCTGGGCATTCAAGAGCAACCAAACAGGAAACAAAAGGTTGGAAACTCTCAACTCCCTCTGTCAATATCTAGCATAGGCTAAGAACGACGAGTGATAGGAGTAGGCCAGGACAACGTTAGGCACGGATAAAGTTGAAGAATACCTAAATATTCAAGTCAAGCTAAGGACATAACCTTTGTACGATCGAGAACCTTAACGGAAAAAGAACTTAACGTGGAACGATCATCTTCAAGTGCGGACATACACTCAAGTATACCTGACGACGCGATATCAGACAAGACCATAAACACGATAATCAACTAAAAAGGAACCAAGTAACGGATACTAAAGAACTCAGCAACGAGGTTGTACTTGGATAAATTGGACTTTTCAATTGGGCTTATGAACCTTAGATCAGGGCGACATCTAGGGCAAGATAGGCAAAGTCTTAGGTCTTCAGAGGCTAGTGTCAACCACACTGCTAGGTCTTGGGCCCAGCAGTTGAGCCACCACTCATACTACCCTAGCTCGGAAACTAGTGAATCAGAGATGTCTCAAGGCATGGACAGGCCTACAGGAAGTTCAAGTGTGCCATACTTGTACAAGGTAGAAGGCCCGTACAAGACGCAGCTGGAATACCTTAGGACCAACCGATTAGGTGCTAACATCTATGAGGACGGCCTTGGAAGATCTGTGGTCCAGATTAAAAATCCTGACCAATCCATTGGACTAGAACATCCAGCTGTTAAGTTCGAAAACGGAGCATACTTTGACAAAGAAGGGACCATATACGTGGTCACTAGTCACCCAGATAAGGCAAATGAATTCGGGAACGTGATCTCAAAAGCTGATTTAGGTGACCCAGGGCAAGGAAACATGGGGGTAGAGCCTAGAACCCCTCGAGGCAAATCTGTCCTTACTAGAATACTCACTCCTGAGTGGATTGCCCAGGACAACAAGAACATAGATCTGCTTTTGAATCGAGAGACTGACGAAACCTTTTGGAGATATAAATCTGATCGGCCAGTCGATATAGGAACAATCATGATCTATGAGTTCAAAGATCCTGATAACCCAGGTTGTGTGACCTACTTAGATCACTCTTCAGAGAGGGTCTTTGTAGTTACTGAAAATGATAGACATGCTTACACTTGGATGGGTGAATTCATTTTCCCCCAACCAAAATCTAATGTGTCCTTTGGTCACCCTGGAGCTGGAACATCCCAGGCTCATGGAGTTCAGAGAGATATAAAGAGGGACAGGCCCGAGGTAAGTTTCGCCAACTCCTTTGGAAGAGGAAGAACGAGAATGGAAACAAATAGAGTGGAACCTGAGGGACATAGAGCCCCAGGGAACCGAAGAAATATGGATGAATTTCCTCTGCCTAGACCTAGAGAGCATGCAAGAACTTTGAGACCGACCGAGCTAGTTAAGTCCATGAAGAACTACTTCGATGGCACAGGAGACCCCTATGACCATGTGGCTGAATTTAGGCAAGTCTTGAGGGCGGAACAAGTGGAGGATCTATTCACGCAGTACAATGCCTTTGGTCTAACCCTCAGGAACACAGCACTGACGTGGTTTCAACCACTAAATGAGAGGCAGTTCAGGAGCATATACCAACTCCTAGAGGCTTTCATTATTGAGTTCTCTAAGAGTGGCATAAGACACAATACCTCCTCGTTGATTCACAGCTTCAATCAAACCCCTCAAGAGACTATGAGACTTGCAGGAAGAAGATTTAGACAATATCTTGAAAGATGCCCAGTTTCGGAGCTACCCATACCTGCCAAACAGGTAGCCTTATTCCTTGATGGATTGTTGAGTACGAAATTGAGATCCTATGTGTATCTGAAGGACCCTAGGACTATAGAAGAGTGTGTACGCATGTGCATCGACATCGAGGATAACCTAGGGGAAGAACTAGAGCTTTCCAAAATCTACAAAGATTCAGATAGTGCATCGAGTCACTCTTCCCCGCAATCCACATCAATTGAGGAACTCGTTGAGAAAGTGGCCCAAAAACTAAGTGTCTCTAGCAAACAAATTCCAAGGTTTGCCCCAGTAAAGCGGTGTTATACGTGCGGTGGTGACCATATGGCGAACGTGTGTCCCATTATGGCTCAACCCCAGATAAATCCAAGTAGCCAATACTGCACCATAGAACGAAGATACACAAATCACACAGCACAAGACTGTCCTTACAACAAGCAAGCGGTCAGGCAAACCTACCCTCAACCCTACCAACAAGGAAGATACCAGAACCAGTATCCACCACAGCAATATGCTAGGCCCCAGCAAACCTACCAACCACAATATCAGGCCCAACAGAGACCCCAACCTGTGCTAGCCCAACAGCCTCCAAACCCCACTAATGTAATCCCTGTAAAGTATACAGCTGCAGTAGAAAACCTGAATAGGGCCATAGTACCAGTAACCCCATTGATCTCAGAAAGTGATCCCAGTGACCATAGCTTTGATTCTACGCATGTTGACAGTCCCCAGGCCTACTACATGCAGTCTCCTGAACATGGTGAGTCCTACTATAGTGAAGAACCAAATGAACCGAGTTGGGAGTCAGATTACACAAACGTCATGTACGCAAACCCCAACCCTAGACCTCAACCGAGGCAGGTAAGACCACCATTTCCTAGAGGACCGTGCTACAGATGTCAGGGAGATCACCTCATTCGTGATTGCCCCTTACCTCCACCTACACAACCCCAATCAGTGACAATCCTGGGCTTTTGCCAAGAATGTGGAAAAGAGCATCTCTTACGAGACTGCCCTAAGAACCCTAATAATATGCCAAAAATCACTCCTATTAATGTTATTGGGTTAGTGGTAGATTCCACAGGAAGTGTCACTTCCACTGCACCCGTGCAGGTAGTCACTAGAGCTCAGGCATTGTAGCAAAACCAAGGGGTAAGCCAGGAAAAGAGCCTAGATACTAGCGAAACTGAGAGCATAACCAAGAAGAGGACTAGAGCTTGGAGAGATAGTCGGGAAAGAATAAAAAGGCAATGGGCAAAGAAAATGAGTGAACTTGAGGAAAGCCTAAAAGAAACCAAAGCCAGGATAACAGAACTTACAGCTCAAACTCCCTCTCATACTGCCCCATCTCCATCACCTTCACCATTTCCATCTCCATCCGAACCGCCACCGCCACCCTCCAACCCACCTCACCTAATTCCACCACCCCCTAGAGTAGGATCAGTCCTAGTAGATCCAACTCCCGAGGACCTAAACATGATGCTTAAAGCATATCAGGCCAGAATCCAAGAAGGGCCAAACGTAACGGATCATGAAAAGTGTTACCCTAGAGCAGAACTAGAGCTAGAACGAACCAAAATTTGTGCTAAGATGGTGGAATTGGCTCAGACCATGTTTGAGGCCAGTCGCCTATTTAACATCTCTAGTTCAGCGAAGACACAGTTGCACTTTGATGGACTGCTAGAAAGAATCAAGAAACTAATTGCACAATCACAAAAGGAACCCATCTCTCAACGCAAGAACAAGGCTAGTGAGAGAGTAAGTCTTCCTGCCCGGGAAGCCTATATGCCTGAAGCCTATGTGCCTAAATCTACGGAGCCAGACACATCATCTTCTATGAATCGGTTCACACCAGAATTCCTACGAGAGATTCAAGAAGACAAATGGGCTAAAGAAAGTGAAGTCCCTCCTCCCATAGAACATGTGGATGACGCACACGATCAATTCCCACAAGATATTCCTTCTATCTATGAAGAGCAGGAGAGTACACAATCTCAGGAAAGATTAGACTTTGAGTCTAATTCTCTACAAGAATTACCCCACTTCACGGGCCCACGGGAAGCTAAGTCTACGTGTATGAGAGCACCCACAGTCATGGACGAAATGACGATTCAGTCATACCTAGGAACACGGAGGTAGTAAAGAACACCAAGGTGCAGTGTGATCTCACTTTGGAAGAACTGCTTAAGGTTAGACCAGAAGTGTGGAAACATGTAGCTAATCAAGTACCCGAAGTAGCAAAACCACGTTCCCAGGTAGGTTCTCATAGGACAGTGCCAGAAATTCCTCTAGACAAGATAGGAGAAATGTGTGAGGGTGAAGAGGGAAACACCTATCTCCCTATCACTTATCAAGGACACACCACCAAGGCCATTTTTGACTCTGGTGCAGGAGTTGCCATTGCTACCACCTCCCTATGGAAGCATTGGGGCAAGCCAGCACTCAGGCCCACAAGGATGAAATTGCAAATGGCCGATGGTCACATTGAGAGACCCTTAGGATTGCTAGAAGGCTTAACTCTCACCACATGTGGTGTCGAGTTCGAGCATACCTTTGCCATATGTGATTTTAGCAAAAATCATGCCTATGAGATGATTTTGGGAAGACCATTTATGCGCCAGTTGCAAGTGGTACAGGATTGGGGAACCAATTCCCTGTACTTGCAACACTTAGGTGTTACGACCAAAGTGAATCTCAAAGATTATTCTCATAGAGACGTCCCTCCTATCCAATGGAATCCCATCCATAGAGTCAAAGATGATACGGAGTCTGTGCATTCCATAGGGTCAGGATCCTCATGGATGCATGAAGACACCCACTTATGGATGTGCAAAGTAGCAGTGGAAGAAGAGAAGAGAGAAGAAGCCAGAGAGATAGGTGCAAAACAAACACATAGATCCATTCAAGACCCAGCCTATGCACCTGTAGTATTTCCTGACGAAGAATTTGAACCCCACGGCTGGGCAGAAATCTTAGCAACAATGGATGTAGCCATCAATGAAGAACAATGGACACCTCACTGTGATGAAGATGGCTATGACATTTTAGTCTTCTCCATAGAGCCAATCATGGGAGATGCAGTGTTAGAAGAGTGTGAACCTAGCCCTGATGCATTTGAGGATGCAAGTGACTCCGACCTAGAGTCAATCATTATGGACCCACCTTTTGCATCAGATGAGGAATACTTCTATGAAGTAGAATTTCAGCCCCAGAGGTATGGAGAGCTTACAAATGATGTAAGGCTAGCCACACCTATGACCCCGAAGGAAGAAGGAAAGAAAAGAAAGAAGAAATCTGTCACACCAGAGGAAGAAGAATCTTTGTTTGAGGTCCCTGTAAACTTCAAAAAGTATGAGATAGATGACAGGAGAGGCATGATTAGAATGCCTAAACGAGAGGCACAATCAGGGGAGGCCTATGACAACAAAGAAACTACCAAGAAAGTGGTTATAGCCATAGAAGAAGGGGAAGAGAGATGCACATACATAGGCCATGACCTAACAGAGGAAGAAGAGCATGCGTTAATAGCCTTGCTAAGAGAATACAGAGATGTATTTGCTTGGAGTTACAAGGATTTGAAGGGTGTTGACCCAGACATATGCTCACACACCATCCCCATGACCTCAGATGCCAAACCCTCTAAGCAAAAGCCATATACATATAACAATAATTACGCTGCCAAGATCAAAGAAGAAATAGATAGGCTGGTGGAAGCTGGATTTATCTATGAAATTGAGCACACTGAGTGGGTATCCCCCATCGTAGTGGTGCCCAAGAAAAATGGAAAGCTACGTGTATGCATTAACTTGAAGAAGGTCAATGCAGCCACAATTCGAGATAACTATCCGCTTCCTATCACAGAGCATCTACTGGAAAGAGTAGTAGGCAAGGAAGTGTACAGCTTCCTCGATGGATTTTCGGGCTACAATCAAGTAGCCATAGCTCCAGAAGATCAGCATAAAACGGCATTTGCCACTGCATGGGGCATATTTGCCTTTAGAGTAATGCCATTTGGGCTTACCAATGCACCAGCAACCTTCCAGAGACTGATGTGCCATGTATTTAAAGAGTTCCTGAGGAAGAACTTAGAAGTCTATGTTGATGATCTTTGTGCTCATTCCAACATCAGACAAACCCATATTCCTGAACTCAGACAAATCTTCGACAAATGTAGAGAATATCAAGTCTGCCTGAACCCAAAAAAGTGTGTCTTTATGGTTAGGCAAGGCAAGATCCTAGGACACATAGTGTCAAAGAATGGCATATCCACGGATGAAGAGAAAGTAAGAGCCATAGCCGAATTACCTAGACCAAAGAATGTCAAGGAAGTACAAGCTTTCATGGGGCATTGCGGTTATTACCGACGGTTTATACACATGTATGCCATCATAGCAAAGCCTCTGTATGGACTTTTGACTAACTTTGAGTGGACTGACGAATGTGAAAATTCCTTCAATGAGCTTAAACGGAGACTATGTTCAACACCAATCTTAACCACACCAGATTGGAATAAGCCTTTCCATGTTCATGTGGATGCATCCAATTATGCTATTGGGTGTGTACTCGCGCAACCTACCGGTGAAAGTAATATGGATCTTCCAATTGCCTATGCTAGTAGACAATTGAATGCAGCTGAACGAAATTACACAACCACCGAACGAGAAGGCTTAGGCATGGTATATGCGGTTAAAAAGTTTAGACATTACTTGCTTGCAAATAAGTTTAAATTTTTTACTGATCATCAGGCATTGTTGTACTTGGTAAACAAACCCTGCAACACGGGCAGATTAGTAAGATGGTTTCTCTTACTAATGGAGTACGACTTTGAGGTAGTGGTAAGGAAGGGGAAGACTCATTTAAGAGCTGACCATCTCTCTAGGCTCACATCTGGGGAAGCCCCACAAGGAGTGTCAGATGACTTACCTGATGCTTACTTGTTTAATTTGGAAGTTGTACCACAGTGGGCTAAGCCATTGGTACCAGTGTTGACATACGGACCCAATCACCCAGTGATAAACACACAGGATAGAGAGGTAGTAAAAGCCCAGAAGTATCACATCATGGCAGAAAGTATGTACAAGCACACAGATCAAGGGATCTTGGCTTATTGTGTAGAAGAGGACGAGTACGCTAAATGGTTGCAATTAGCACATGTAGGTGCATTAGAGCAACACTACTCAAAACAACGAACCCTACAGACACTAAGGAGACTCGGAGTGCATTCGCCAACTATGGAAGCTGATGTCCAAAAGTTGTGCAAGGAATGCCCAATCTGTTGCACTAAACCACCTGTGGAACATGCCACTCTTTATCAAGTGTCCATAGTGCCAGATTGGAGTGAACCACTAGTATCCTTCCTGAGGACGAAAATATTCCCTCCAAACATGACGCTGGTTAGGAAAAGAAGTCTAGAACAAGAAGCCCTAGAGTACTCACTCATTGGTGATAATCTTTACAAGCGTGGTAAGGATGGTTATCTAAGACTATGTGTCCATGAAAGTGAATATCTCAAGATCTTGGAAACTGCTCACCAAGGTGTAGCAGGAGGACACTTTGGACCAGATCGGGTGATCAAGGCAATACTATTTGCGGGCTTCTGGTGGCGGACCCTTCACATGGATGCACATACCTATGTGAAACGGTGTGATGTTTGTCAGCGAACTCAGTATCCTATACACAAAGACGAGATGCCACTAAAACCTATGATGGGTGGACGTGCATTCTCTAAGTGGGGAATAGACTTTGTTGGTCCTATTAATCCCCCAGCTAAGGGCTCTCATGCTGAGTATATCATTGTTGCCACGGATTATCTAACCAAGTGGGTAGAGGTAAAAGCCACAACAAAGAACGATGCTCAGACAACTGCTAAATTCTTGTTTGAGAATGTGTTCACCAGATACGGGCTACCTATAGAGCTAGTAAGTGATAGGGGCACTCACTTCTTGAATGAAGTTATTGAAAATCTGCTCCAAGAATTCTTGGTAGTACATAAGAAGTCCGCCCCCTATCACCCACAAGCTAATGGCCAGGCTGAAAGCACAAACAAGATCCTATGCAACGTATTGACAAAATTAGTGAACAATAAACACTCTGATTGGGACAAACAGCTACACCATGCTGTTTGGGCATACCGAGTTGCCTACAAAACGGTACTCCAAGCCACCCCCTTTCAGATGGTATTTGGCCAAAATGCAGTGCTACCGTTGGACTTCTTGATACCAACACTGAAAGTAGCACAAGAGCATGAATGGACGGGTCATGAACTCTCCTCTAGACTGTTTGACCTTGAACGATTAGGAGAAACAAGACTGAGGGCGGCTGCAGGGATATATGCAGCTAAGAAACGACAGAAGGCATACTTTGATGCCCACGTCAAGGATAAAGGTTTGAAGGCAGGCGACCTAGTACTAGTCTACACTTTGAAACAACATGCGAGGAAACTGGAGAAGAGAGGCTACGGACCCATGATCATTAATAGAATCTCAACAAGTGGAGCAGTGCAACTAGCCACATTAGAAGGCGATGTTCTCCCAAGCTACATAAGTGGATGCAGAGTCAAGTTATATCAGGAACCTCTCACAGAGGAAATGCTAAGTCGACTCAATATTGCTAAGAAACGCAAAGAAGAAGAAAAGCGAATTCGAGAAGAAGCTCAAGCGGAAGCTTTAGAGCGCATACGGAGAATGAAATTAAGAAGACAAGGTAGAGAGCAACCTAGGCCAGATGCCAATGCAGATCAAGGATATCACATGGCTATGTGTGAAGTTTCGGGTATCAGCTCCCAAAGGATAATTGATCGACGTCCTTTTATAACCTTAGATATTGGACAAGGAAAGGGTGCAAGGACTGTAAGAGCCTTGATTGACTCAGGTGCAGCCACTAGTGCGGTTAAATTGTCTTACTGTCAAGAGTTGAAATTAACTCTCAATCCTATTGAAGCATATCTCATAGGATTGGGAGGTGTGGAAACCCCTTGCATGGGCGAGGTGGAACTTCCCATCTACATTCAAGACGAAGTAATGACAGTCAAGGTACTAGTGTGTCAAGATGAGGACCTCACTGAGCCTCTTATCTTGGGTCAAGACTGGATCTATGATCATGCCGTTGACCTAAACCTAAGAAGGGGACTTCTTCAGGTATGGGTAAATCATAGTCAAATTACAGTTGAATTGGAAAATGAAGCACTCAAGGAACTAGGACAGGCACGAACTCCTGGTCCCTCCACGAGCACACATGAAGATGACCATGCTGTTCTTGTCAAAAACTGTGTGATATAGAAGAACGATGATCTCAATTGAGGAGTCACGGGTGCAATGGAACTCCCCTCCTTTCCAAAGGCCAGAAGGATACACCAACCAAGGGCAGATCAAAGACAGAGGGAGCAGCACACTACCTATCTTGGAGGCCAAAAACACATGCGAAGTGGAAGGTCTCAGCCGTCAAAACAAGTGTGGGTGCGGAAAGGCGAACTCCCTGTCACAACCATACCAAATCTGCGACCGGAATCTCTTATTAGTAATCGACAACATGGCACTAATAAGAAGTCTGTAGTCAATTCCTCTGTGAAAGTAAAATTTATCTGGGTACCTAAGAAGTCGATGAAGGCCTGCCCACAATCACGAAAAATCTGGGTGCCTAAGGCTTGCATGCGGGCTCAAATAACTACACCAAAGCCACGCCCAGTGCTACCTAGTTCACCCACTCGAACATCACACAAGGACATACATTCTTCCACGCGTACACATAGACTCACTTGTATATGGATCCAAAAAAGGTCTCGTTTTCAAGCAGATACTCCTATCTCACTCTCTAGAGTCTCCACAAAATCAAGAGCAAAACCCATTCAGTGTGTTTGGAAGCCTAAGAACTGTAATAAACCCCCTGACCCCAGTTGTACATCCATAACCACCAACTAACCACGTCACTCTTACACTATATCATTCCACCTAACCCCAGGCCACCCAATCTCTAACCACACACACACGCACCAACCACTTACTAACCTACTAATATTTCCCGAACCCATGTTAATGTTGTATTGGGGACAAAAACAGTGCTATCTTGTCCTTTACAATGTTAACACTTGTTTCTATATTCTCTCAGAATCAAAAGGCAAAAGGAACATGGCAGATACAGTAGGACCTAGCTCCCAGGCAGGCACCAGTCCCCAAATCGTGGATATAGAAAATCTTCCTGTGGAGGAGGAATTGAAGGAGCGGCCAGCGGCATTAAGGGCATTACATGCCATACCAATTCAGAATCCTCCGCAAGGTCACACAATGCCCGTGGGCAAAACCTCACACTGGTTCAGTGATGTTGCAGGCCCCCTGGGTGAAGGCACATACATGTGGGAGTCCGAGATAGAATTCAACGGACGTTGGGGCAGGTACCACTTCTTCACAAGGGAGTTTGAAAAGCTGCAAAATAACGAAGGACTGAAACCGATATGGAAGAAGGCGGGACTCTATGATTACTTCAAGTTTCAACTACCAAAACCAGATTTTCTAAGGTGCTCATACTTGATTAGCACCCTCACTCCAAGCAAAGACAAAAAGGGATACAACTCCTTTGTACTCCCATCGCTCACAAGGGGCAATGAGCTGAAGCGTTTCCGCTTGACTATCAACTTGGTAAGAGAAGCTCTTGACATGAAAGGTATGCACATTCCTACGGAAAAAGAGACTATGGTCCCCGATAATATGAAGAACAAGAATCTGACGAAGTTAAAGGACATGGTGGCAATGACGCCTACAATCGCCATTCATTTGCGAATGGTCATGCAGCACTTCGCGTTTCCAGCGCAAGAAAGGTTCACAATGCCACCTAAGAAGATATGGTTTAGTCTCTACTTGGCGGATGCTTTTGACCTGACAATCAATATGCCCCATTGGATTATCGACCAAATTCACTTGGCTCATCAAAGGTGGTATAAGAAACAAAGGTCTGTATTGTATGGTTGCTGTGCCCTCACAAGGATTGTGTACAGATGTTTGGCGTATGATGTGCCAGTGCAAAGGGCACTCATCTGGAACCGTGTACAGGAGTTTCAACGAAGATTATCAACCGCAGGGCCACCCTCTAAAAAAATGAGAGGAGCCGTTCAGATACCCTGTGCACAAGGCCGCGTGGAGCTGACACCCGAAACAACGCCAAGACTCCCTAGGAGGGTGCAACCCTTCACTATCAGACTGCCACAACACAGCACCGACGGACCAAATCTGGTGTTCCCACCTGTACCAACGGATCTCGAGTTTCCTCACGGATTCACATTAGAAGACCTTACCAATGAAGAGGTGGCCAGAATAATTGAAGCAGTTAACGCAGAAGTCGCGGAAGAGCAAGCTGGTGGACAACAAACTGCCACAGACCAACCCCATCCCAGCCAACCGGATGTAGTCAATGTGGACGATGAAGAAGCAGAAGCACATGAGGAGGCACATGGTGGACAATCAGAGGAAGAAGAACAGGCATATGATCAGGAAGCCCTACAGGTACTTGAAGGTGCTCCAGCTTATACAAAAGCATTGAAGAAGCTCTACGATACCATGAATAGAGTTCAAGAGCAACATAGACTATCCTTAGCAGCAGGCAAAGCCCTCATGAACTAGATTCTGGAGGAGGAAGGAGTGGACGAGCAATACCGCGCCACCCTGGAAATGATATCGGACGCTTTGGGAGTACCTGAGACGGTGCACACTGCATTGGTGCAATCACGAAGAACAGAGCGAAGACATGGCAGACGCCCCCCACGAACAGGGAAACAAATGAATGTATTAGGATCAGGACCACAAGGCACCCCCACAACCACGGGCACTGCACACACCGTTCACGACACCGAGGAAGCCCATACATCAAGTGCACCTCCATCACCTCCCTTACCACCTTCGCCCCCACATCCGCCACATTCACCTCCCTCTACCAGCGTAACCTCGACTGTCACCGCCTCCGAGTCCACTACACACACCGACACACAAACCATCAGTCAACCCACACACCCTATCCTCACTGAAACCATAAGTCTAACCACAGCCACGGAAAACCCCACTCCCCTGATCACACTTCCTGGTAGTTCATATTCACAATTACACACACCACTATACACTTTCACCACTATCACCGCAACCACGATCCCCATGTTCACAATCACTCCCACCACTGTCTCCACTTTTGATTTTATGGAAGTATCACCCACCTCTGCACCTCTCCCGCCCCCCATTCACCCACCATCTCCCATTCCCCCACCTCCCACTTCACCATTTTCCAGCACTGCATCCACACTTCCCTTTCCCTTTCCCTTTCCCTCTGCATTCAACACCCTTCCTGCAACCATCCCTCTTAATAATGTGTTTAATAATATGTACCAATGCATGTCCCAACTACAGGAGCACTACCAGCACCTGGACAACCAACATACGAGGCTCTTTCGAAGCCACGAAGATCTTCAAGCACGATGTATTGATCTTGAAGAGCAAAAACGGCTACTACAACAACAGTACGCGACATTACAGGAACATCATGCACAATTAGTAGCCAACCCACCCCAAACAGATGCTGAAGAAAGACAACACATGGATGAGCTGCTACATTCTCAAATAACGGAAAATCTTAAGCTTCGACAAAACCTGGGCCTCCTACGCAAGCACATGTCTACAGCGCTAGAGGAGAATAAACGATTACAGAAACAGAATGAAGAAAACTTGGAGGCGGCCATGGAGGGCTCCCCACAGGAAATTGACCCAGAAAGATTCAAGGCCATTCCCTCCGAGAATATGAAAGTCGTGTTAGAAACTCATGCAGATCTAATGGAAGCCCATGCCGCATTAGAAAAAGAGCGAGATGATTTACTAAGGCAGTTGGCAACCCAGCAGGAGTCACCAAGCAAGGTCACAGTAGCAGACGATACATCTGAAGAAGTCACTAAACTCAGAGCAGAACTTGAGGAATTACGCAGCAGAGTCATGCAATACGAGCGTCAACCCTCTCCTCTTGTAGAGCCCGAGCCTGATGATCTTGTACCAATTGAAGTAGAAGAAACATTCGAGGACCCATATGTCCCGATGCCAACACCCGGGGGTAGGCGCACAGAACAGGGCATGGACACAATTGAAATTGAGGCACCTGAATGGATGCAAAAATTAGAGAAAGTAGCCACGACGCATGATGATAGGGTGGCTGTCCAAATCGCATTGATGTCACGATTGGAGGAAGTTGTAATAAAATCCGATTATTTTAAGAATCTCTCACATCATAGGTGGATCGGCCCATCGGACGACCTGTATGTTCCTTTCTGTGTCCTGATGGCGGATTACAACGCAGAAATCAAGCACCATACATCTAAGGAACCAACATCGGCTACTCAGTTTGCACCAGAGGATCTCCCAGCAAGTGCCAAACAAGGAAACATCTATCAACCTACATGGAGGACTCGTCTACTGGAGACCTACCCGGAAATGGTAAGAACATGGAACAACATGCCATTGTACATCAAATATAACCCATGTTATTGCCCTATATTTCGAAGGAGATCATGGCCGGAGTACACACAAACAGTGCTGACAATTAAAGGATGTGAGAAGTGGCTTAATTATGTGTACTTCGCACCCCCTAAGGGCCCACCTACTATTGGATATATGATTTCGACGATTCGCCATTGGGGGGTCCGGTTCAAGAACGTACCTGATGTCATGACCTAGATGTGCCTAAAGATTTTCGAACTCATGCTGATCACCTTCAGGACCTTCAAAAACGTAAAGGAACCGCATCTCTCAACACTCGGATTTAATGAAGGTAATCAAGACCTCGTATACGACATGAGCACGACCCCATCTATTAATGTTGTGTATACATGGCACGCTCGCATCAAATATCTACCGGCCTGCTTCAAACAAACGTTTGAAGAGATGTTTGTCACGGGATTCTGGGAATATCACTCCGAGATATTCATTCCCAAACCATCCCATCTCTTGCAGTTGTTTGCAGTGGAACAAGCTCTCCATTCAGAAAAGCTACGTATACCACATCCAGAGGTTCAAGGGCCGGTAGATTGGGATTCCTTACTTACGGATTTGGCCAAAGGGTTGCGCATTGTCGAGCATCACTTGGCACAAGATGTCGTCGAGTACTACGTCCAACGACCCGCACAACAAAGGTCTGTCAGGGATGACAGACACGAGAGAGGGGGGGGGTGTTGGAGCTGAAGGACTGACAAGACAAGGAAGCACAAGAAGAGAGTCCGAGAGAAGAGAAAGCACAAGCAGACAAGGCAGTCAACGACGATCTGGCAAGTAGGCCAATAATTTTTCAAGACACCAACGCATATCAAAGAGGTGGACACGCAGGGAGAAGGAGCAAGTAGGGAGCTCGAAGATATGTATGGCAGATCATTAGAAGAAATCCCTACAACAACAGTGATTTTTATCACTAATAATCATTGTAAATATCATTTCACATTTTTGTAGCTCCATTTTGTACAAGCGAAGGAGTCCTTGAGCTTGGGGAGCTTTAGAAGTACCTACGTATTAAATTTCGTAATTTTTAGACTCTGTTTGAGCCCTCAAATAAGCCCTAGAACCTAATTTTTAACTAGGCCGGACACTAGGTCTGGACAGGGCCAAAACCTAGTTAAAAACTATAAAAAGAGCTAGAGAGCTCATTTTTGAGGGTAGATTGTAATTGAAATGAACTTGTAAGAGCTTTTGAAAGTAATCTAAAGAACTCCATTGCTTCTCACCCTTTGTCTGACCTTGTGTGCGCGTGTGTGTGTATGTGTGTGCATGTTAGTGTGCTTCTCACTCACGCACTTGTGCCTTCACTTACTCGAGGTCTTCATACCATCCTCACGTCTTCCCGGATTGACATTAAAGGAGGTGCTACTCATCATTGAGCTACAAATGGCTCCACCTAAAAGTGATCCCCAAAGTTAGGAGATATTCCCTCAGCTCAAAAATTCGTGATTTAGGTAGTTAGAGCCACAAAATTGCTTTTACATCATGCATGAGGTAAGCCATCCTTTTCCTTTTTTCTTTTTCCATTTACAAGAGATAAGAATGAACTCTTTTACAAGAGGTGTTCACATGACTACTCATGTGACTTACAAATGAGAATGATATCAAACATATCAAGGATGTAGGTTCAGGTAAAATTCACCAATAGCTCCCCCTCAAGCCTAACATGCTTGGCCTCCAAATAAGTCTTCAATTGTCCTTGATTTCCTGCAAGCCAATCATCAACTTGAATCTACTTAACTTCGTACCATCAAGAGCTTTAGTCAACATGTCGGCACATTGCATATCTGTAGAGACATAGATAGTTGAATATCCTTGCTTATTAGCTTCTCCCTTACATAATGGTAGTGGACTTCAATATGCTTGGTTCTAGCATGGTATACCGGATTAGCTGCTAGATGTAATGAGCTTGTGTTGTCACCAAAAATGTGAGGTTTTGAAGAATGAAGTCCAAGATCTGTGTACAAAGACTTTAACCACATGATTTCTTCAGTTGCATTAGCCAAACCTCTATATTCAGATTCGGTAGAAGATAATGCCATGGTTGGTTGCTTCTTCGATGACCAAGAAATGATTTTTGAACATGCAAATGATATATACCCGGATGTGCTTCTTCTATCATATCTAGATCCGGCCCAATATGCATCTGAGTAGACCTTTAGCTCAATATCTGAAGTATATGAATAGAACAAACCTTCATTCATGGTCCCCTTTAGGTACTTGAGGATTCTCTTGGCCGCCTCCATATGTGGTCTTCTCGGCTTATGCATAAACTGACTCAATATGCTAACACTATAGCATATATCCACCCTTGTGAGAGTGGCATAATTCAAACTTCCAACCAAGCTTTGATAGCTTGTGATGTCTTCAATTGGCTCTCCTTCATAAGCACTAAGCTTATGATTTTGCTCCATAGGTGTACCTACACACTTGGTATTTTCCATCTTGAACTTGACGAGCATGTCATGGACATACTTGCTTTGTGTGATGTATATACCTGAATTTGTGTAGATCAACTCCAATCCAAGAAAATAAGTGAGTGGTCCGAGGTCACTTATTTTGAACTCCTCCTTCATTTGACTCTTTACGTGTTTGATTCCTTCAAGATCGATGCGTGTGATAATAATATCATCAACATACACACATAAATAGATCACTTCAGATCCATTCCTCTTTATGAACAAAGAGGTATCTACCTTGCTAGCTTTGAATCCTTGGTCCTGCAAATAAGTCACCAATATGAAATCCAAGCTCTTGGAGCTTGCTTCAATCCATACAAAGCTTTCTTTAGTTTGCATACATAGTTAGGATGATGTGCATCCTCATATCCAGGAGGTTGTGCCATATACACTTCCTCAAAAATCCATCCATTCAAGAAAGCATTCTTTACATCAAGTTGATAGCGATTCCAATTTCTAGATGCAGCAAGACTTATGAGAACCTTAATTGTAGGCATTTTTGCAACAGGAGAGAAAGTCTCCTCATAATCAATACCATGGGTTTGACCAAACCCTTTAGCAACTAACCTTGCTTTGTGTCTATTTATACTTCCTTTTGGATTCCTCTTGATTTTGTATATCCATCGAGATCGGATTATCTTCATAGATGGCTTGTTAGGTACAAGCTCCCAAGTGTCATTCTCCTTCAAGGCTTCCATTTCTTCATCCATTGCATCTCTCCAAGCTTTCTTGCTTTGTGCTTCTTCGAATGTGGTAGGCTCTTCATTGGTTGAATCTTTTGCAATGTAGATTGAGTGCTTCGTGACCAAAGAAGTATCATAACCAAACCTCTCTGGTTTCTTCTTCTCCCCTGAAGACCTTCTAAGTGGTTGATGTGAGCTCTCGGGTCCATATGTAGCATCCTGCATCTTTGCTTTGCCTTTGTTCTTCCATAGCTTTAGTTTTTCCAAGTCTTCTAGGTCAATCTCCGAATTACTTTCTTGAATCTGCTTTGGCTCCTTTGGTTGAAGTGATGGAAAATCTTCATCCAAGTCATATGGCAACTTCACTTTCCTGTCATCATCAAACCATGATTCGTTTTCATAAAAAAATTACATCTCTACTCAGAGAAAGTCCTTTATTGGTTGGATTATACAATCTATATCCTTTTTGGTTTTGATCATAACCAATGAATACGCTCTTCTCTACCTTGGGATCTGTTAGACGGCAGCCGAACAAGGACAAATGTACTTTGACAGAGGTTTTTAATGTAAAAGAACCTTTCGGGAAATGCGCGGTAACTAAAGATTCGCGTAAACCTTGTAACAATCTTCTATATAAGGCAATGAGAAAAGAGCGGTCGAGAGCCCGTTTTTGGGGAATTGCAAGCATACTGTTGAGTGTGTATGTGTCGAACTTCGCTCTGTTCTGCTCCATTTCTGTCTGTCGTATCTGTCTAATTGAGTATGCGCGCTGTAGTGCAGCGTTACGAAGCGGTCTTGTTGTGTTGCGATTCTGTTTGGTAATGATTTAGTGCGTTGTTGAGTATTTGTAAGTTACAGTGTATTGTTGTCAGTCCTTCTTTGGGATAAGTAACTATGAAAGACAGACCCGATTTGTTGCGTGTTAACGTTCTCTGTAAGTGACCGAGTTCGGTACAATAGTTTGTATTCGCTGGTGATTCCAGGCACCGAAGACTAGTATCGGTAATGGTCTGAATGCGAGTGGAAATAGTGATAAGTTTGTTACGAGTTAACTGTCATTAGGAATTTGCAGTTTGCAGTTTGATACACGGTAAGTTTGCATACTGTCGAGTAGAGATGTCTGTGGTGTTATTGTTTGAGTTACTTATTTGTCACGAGGAAGTGCACATTGAGTGCTATTTGGTTAGCGAGGCTGAGAACCAGACTACTGCTCTGTTGTTATAGCAGGAACAGTCCGAAACTCTAAGTACTAGTATGCCGAACAGTTCCCATTTGTTCAAAAGTCAAGTACTGAGCTAAGGCGCGCTAGAGTATTTATGGTTGAGTGAGAAATTGGGAAAATAGTATAGGGCCTCTGTCTAACAGACCCCTACCACTCCCAAGAACCCACGTGGCTAAGAGTTAGTTTATTTTACTAGAAGATTGAATACCGAAATAGTAGAGAGTCGGGTACGTCCGACACTCAGTATTCGAGGTTTGGAGCCAGAGCCTATAGCCTCTAACAGGCTCACATTTGGGCTAACAGTTACGTTTAGCATTTAACATTTGCCAGTTCTCTGTGGGAAAGTGGCCTCTGATTGCTAGTTCTCTGTGGGAAAGTGGCCTCTGATTGCCAGTTCTTTGTGGGAAAGTGGCCTCTGATTGCCAGTTCTTTGTGGGAAAGTGGCCTCTGATTGCCAGTTCTTTGTGGGAAGGTGGCATATGATTACTAGTTAATTGTGGGAAAGTAGCATTAGAGTGCCAGCTGTTTGTCAGAAGCAAACATTCAGTTAACATTCGATTAACTGGCAGTAGCAACAGACCCAGATTGTTGCAACCTGCTCCGATAGTGTCACTGTGCAATGATACATGCCGGTCACTCGATCGGGCGAAACATATCCTAAGAATCGTAAGGCTGAAGCACGTAAAGCGCAAAAGACAGCCTTGGGAGAAGCAGGCATAACTCGATCTGACCGAGTGGTCAAGCAAAGTGAGAACGTTACGATTGATTCCGGTCATATTCCGATGGAACGATCAACGCCTTTGGTACATTCTGGTGCTACTTTGACCCAGCCTATCGAAGATATAGTAATTCCAAAATCTATCAAGACGCCGTTGGAAACTAGTTTAACAATTTTGGATAAAGATTCAGAGTTATCTACGATCAGAAATACGCTAGGAAAAGAAATCGGTAAAAGCGGAAAAACATTGCATTCTGGCATAATTTCGGTTCATTCCGGTGATATTCCGGTGATAGAATCGCCAATCGTTGGCAAAGGTTTAGCATTTTTTGCAGAATCCTCAGCTCGACCATCGTGCTTGGAAGAAAGATTTCGGATATTAAACATCTAGAAGGAAGGAAAGCTGTTCGAAGCAGAGATCCGAAGCATCCTAAGTAAAAACAGCACACCGAAAAGCACACCATCTGGCGATACAAGTCCCGATAGTTCAGCCAATCAATCTCGAGATATAGAAGGAAGGCCTGATACACTCACATTGGACGGACAACAACAACAACAACAACAATAGTTAGGTCAACCAAGACCGCCTCCAACAGGAGTAACATACACGAAATTCGGTGGATTCCCAAGAGATGATCCAGATGCTCACGTACGCACTTTCGAGATAAGTTATGCAGTTCTTAACCATCCACCGGATCAGGCGTATAAGGCCAATGTTTTTCAATCTACACTGGTCAATGAAGCAGCTAGATGGCTTACGGAATATGATATTAATCATTTCGGTACCTACGATGCAGTATGAGACGCTTTTCTGCAACGATTCAGACTAAAGAAGAATCCCGCCAAAATCTCTGATTATTTACAAAACAACTGACAGAAGGCAAATCAGACTATCCAAGAGTATGCTACACTCTTTAGAACACACTTACGGCAGATACCACAGGCCCACGCTAATCTACCTGATGATGTCATCACTCAGTGGTTCATCAATGGCTTAACCCCACAATTGAAGCAGATCATGATCATAAGATGTGTCGGAGCTATGACACTGGATGCAGTTACTGCAATGGCTCTGCAACTAGAATCCAAAGTTGGTGGATTTACAGAAGACCTGGAGTGGTTGGAAACAGACAAAAATATGGCTGAAGATATAACCAGACAAGTATACTGCACCATATGCAAAAATTCAAGTCATACTAGTGCCAATTGTGCACTAAATCAAACGTTTTGCGCTATCTGCAACACTGCCGGACACACCACCGGAAACTGTGTCTACAACGTCAGAATACAGGGAACAGCAACAGTCAATGCAGTCATTCAAGAACATGGACAGCCAGAAAATCACTATGTGCCTCCGCACTTGAGAAACAATCAACCGCAAGGATATCGGAACTACCGAGGACAGAGAAACAACAATTATAATGCCAACCGATGGCAGAACGGACCACCACCGGAAAATTCCAATTTACCACCTCCACGCTGTCATTTTTATGGTGAATTCGGCCATATTAGAAGGTTTTGCAAGGATGCAGCTGAATATGATCAAAGAAAGAAGGAACGCCAAAATCCAATGGCCAACATGGTAAAAATCACACCAGTAGAGACACAGACTGCTACAGTCCAGACTCGATCCGGTAAACAACTGCAGCCGGCAGTAGAAATATTTGAACCTGGGATATGAGAACAACATAGGATGTATAACAAGGCTAGTCATTGGACCGCAACAGAACCACCAGTGTTCCCAGAACCTATTCTGGTGACTCAGGCTTCCTCGTCAAAGGAAGGAACGCAACAAAAGGAAGCAGCAGCGGAGCCATCATCAGCAGTAGAGATAACAACAGATACTTCTGCGTCGATAGAGACCTCAAGTTCAAAGGAGCAAGACAACCAATCTCAACAGGCCTGGGAAATTTTATCTAAGGCATCCATCACCCTGCCTCTAGGCCAACTTCTGGCATTAGTACCTGGGATTCGACAACAGTTCCAGCAACAGTTCAGTCCGGTGCCTTCTTGCATTCCGACGACAGCAGCAGTTCAACCGGAACCTGATTCTACGGTTGATCATTCAGTTCCCTTGATTACAGTATGGTATAAGAATCATAAGATTACGCAGGTATTAATTGATGGAGGCTCTGGTGTAAATATTGCAACCGCGGCATTATGCAAAAGGTTAGGATGGACTGAAATCGAACCAGTTCAATTTTTTGTCAGAATGGCAGATCAATCTAGAGTCCATCCCGTAGGACTTGTGCGGAATGTACCCATTACTTTACAAGGTACGACCTTCAAAATGACCTTTGTTATACTAGATATGCCAGAATCCACTTTGGATTACAACCTTCTTTTCGGCCGACCTTGGCTGAAGCATGCGAAGGTAATACAGGACTTGTTTGCACAAGAGCTTACATTCAAAGATGCCAATCATAGATATGTGGTAAAATTAGATGCTATACAACCTTGCGAACTTCACACCAGACCATATTTTGCTGAACCAGTCCACATGTTAGATGGACTATCAGATGATGAAGAAGAGGAATTTCTGAAGAGTAACACTGATTTAATGTCCCTAGGAACTGTAGATCTACAGTCCGTTATAGATAACTGTAACACTTTAGTTTGTACAGTAGTAGCTATCACTGAAAAATCTGAGCAGGAAGATACTGTCTCAACACATGACGATGAATTACAACCACTGTTCAAGACAACAGACGATATAGAGAAACCTCAACAGTTTTATGTCCCCGAAGACCAACTGACCACGTACAATCTAGGAGACGAAGATCATCCGTGACCTGTAAAGATAAGGCAAAACTTACCGGAAACATTTAAAACTGATTTAATTCGGCTTCTTCGCGAATTCTCAGACGTCTTTGCATGGGATTACAAAGACATGAAAGGATTAGATCCGCGCATTTATCAACACAGAGTCATGTTGAAGCCTGAAGCTAAACCGAACAAACAACCCAGCTACCGAATGAATCCCAATTATGCATCACAGGTAAAAGCCGAACTTGATAGATTATTAAAAGTCGGACTCATCGTACCAGTAGAGCATGCTGAATGGATCTCACCAATTGTGATTGTGCCAAAGAAAAATAAGCAACTGCGAATCTGTGTGGATTACCGGAAATTAAATACAGCAACCGTACCGGATCCCTTTCTGATCCCCTTTTTGGATACCATGCTCGATAGAGTAGCAGGTCATGAAATGTATTCATTCTTAGATGGATACAGTGGTTACAATGAGGTTAGAATGGCTGAAGAGGATATACCAAAAACTGCCTTCATTACCAATTGGGGTGTCTTTGCCTGCACCGTAATGTGGTTCGGATTGAGAAATGCACCAAGCACATTTCAACGATGTATGCAGGAGATATTTTCTCCTTATCTCACTTCCTTTATGCAAGTATATCTCGATGATTTTTCAATTTTCGGTAAGATGATAGCACACCTATTCCATCTACGGTGCTGCTTTCAGAAATGCAGAGAGTATAGAATCTGTCTTAACCCAAACAAATCCGTGTTTGCGGTTTCATGTGGCAAACTACTTGGTCATATTATATCCGCTCAATGTATCCGAGTTGATCCAGATAAGATTTCGGCTATTTTAGAAGCCCCGGTACCCGCCACTCCAAAAGAAGTAATGTGCTTTATGGGTCAAATACGATGGCATGGCAGACACTTACGGTGGCTTGCTCATCTGGCTGTACCACTGAACATGCTAATCACCAAAACTCCTCGACAGTTCGAATGGACTTAAGAATGCCAAACTACATTCGACATACTCAAGTATTTATTGACGCAAGCCCCAATCTTACAACCACCGGACTGGGACAATCCGTTCCATGTTTTTGTCGATTGGCAGTATTCTCATGCAGCAAACAGATAAGTGGTTTCGCCCCGTTTATTATGCCAGCAGAAGGCTTGCACCTGCAGAAAAGAACTATTCTATCTGAAGGCTTGCACCTTCAGATATTGCGATTGGCAGTATTCTGATGCAGCAAACAGATAAGTGGTTTCGCCCCGTTTATTATGCCAGCAGAAGGCTTGCACCTGCAGAAAAGAACTATTCTACCACCGAAAGAGAATGTCTAGGATTGATTTACTCCATCAAAAAGTTCAGACATTATCTACTAGACCGGAAATCCAGTTCCAAAGGTAATCAATGGGTCGAAGCTACGGCCGTATTATCCCACTACTAGTCCGCATTAAATTATTCGGCGGTGAGCCGCGTTTTGTGTAATCTTTTTCTTTCTTCTTTCTTCCTTTTTATAAATAGCCGTGTTTTGTAAAATCTTTATGTTACCAGCCACCCCCTTACCAGTCACTCAAGCACGCACGCCAGCATGCAAACAGTATCATTCCCGCATCGCACAATGATACCCACCCCCTTTCCCCTCCCCACCGTGTTGTTCCTATTTAACCCTTTCGGTTGCGCCAAAAAACGCTATTGTGTTCTTGTGATTGTGCTTGTATTTTTAGTGATCTGTGTTTTGTGTAATCGTGTTTGCAAACGCCATGGAAGCGCTAGCCAACTATGCTGCTTTCCGCGATGGTATCCCTACCGAGGTAGGCGAATACCTACGTTGCAGAGGGTTGGCCAACTTCGCTGAGTTGCCTTGGCACTCAGTGGAAGCCCATCCCTTCTTCGCGCAAATCATCCCTGCCATTGCCCAATCCCCCGCCACCGAACGTCAATGGGTTTTCCCCTCCCTACCCTCGTGCACCGTCATCACCTTCCAAGCCTTCTCTGAAGCCTTCCGCCTCACCCCACAAGGCCAAGAAAATGGCCCGAGTATCCCCCTCGCCCGCATGACCGAACTATTTCCCCGATCTTCGTCCAATGAATACGCTATTCTCTGCTGCCCTGAACCCGAATGATCTGCTCTGCAGTTCCTAGTCGCCATACTCAATCTTCAGAAACGAACCTACGGTATCTCCCGCCCCTTCTATTCCGCCTTAGATTTAGCTGTCCGTGAACCCGTGAACTTTGCCTCCTACTTTTTCCATAGAATTTATAAGGAGTGTGTAGCTATAGTGAAGCAAGTCAATAAGGGAACCACCCCGCGCTCTCACCTTCCCCATATTATCTCATTCCTCTTCCCAGCCATCCTCGCTGCACAACCCCCACCCCGAGGTCCCGTACTTAGGCACGAAGAATCAGCACAACCACTCGAAGACGATGAAGAAGAGGATGAGGAGATCAACCAACTCTTCCGCAATAAGAGAATCCGGATCAGCTCCTTAGAAAGCGAAGTAAAAGGATCCGCCGAAAAGGATGAGGACACCGATAAAGAAAACGAGGAACAAGAAGAAACCTTCCACGACACAACCACTTCCATACACAACTAATCATCGGCCGACCAACGCGAACAGCAGAATCAAACGGAAACAGAAACAGTCTCAACTAAAGAAACATCAGAGCGACAGAATGACCAGCAGCAAGTTGCTGACGAAGCACTCAACACCCTGCTGAAAGCCGTCGAATCCGCCACAGCCCACACTAAAGGAGAACACCAACCCATCAACCAGGTAAACACTACGGAATCTACTGTTCCTAGATCCCCACCAGTCAACCCTCCCCCCCCACCCATTTCCGAATCCTCTTCTTCCTCCCTCAACTATTCGCCCTCAACATCCCCCCAAATCCAAACCCAAACCTCCACGCAACCGCAACACCCCCTCCTCCTTCCCGCCGTTCCGGTCTTTTCCGAACTAGCCGCCATGGGACAAATGCTTATTTCCCTGTCTCAGCAACTTCTAGTACAGCTTAGCGAGGTCACAAATATGATTCGTCAAGACCTACAGCACAAAGTCGACCTCCTGGAAGCCGACATCACCCCCCTCCAAGAAGAAGTCGAGACCGTAAAAGCAGAGAATCATCAATTACAGACGCAAGTAGCAGACCTCCAAGCACAGTTTTTGGCAGAACATGCCTTGATACAGCAAAGAGATGCAGCACTGGAGCACCTTGCCGCCAAAGACCAACTCTTACAAGCAGCACACGAAGAAATCCGGGAATTGAAGACCGCACTCCAAGAAAAAGAAGACATCAGCTCATCTCTTGAGGAATTGGTCGAAGAAACGAAGGCCCAATTGCAGGAAACCCTCCAGAAAAATCAGGACCAATTAGAGAGAAGCAGAACAACTCAAAGACAACCTACGAAGAGCCCAAGAATGCGCGGACGAGGTCAACCGTATTCTGAAACACCAATTAATACGAGAGACCAAATACCAGAAAGATATAGCCAATATCTGCAAGGAACGGGATGCGTATTACAAAACCATCGAATTTCAGAACCAACATTTAGAAAGATTAGATAATCAGCTACATAATAAAAAAGATCGAGTCACGGATATGTAGACCAAGATTGCCGAAATGAAGATCGCCAGAGATGCAGCCCTCGCCAACGACTTCTATTTACAGGAGGCCTTTTTGCAAACACAGGCCGAAATCTTAGTTACCGAAGCCATCCCTCTTAGCTCTGTTAGGGTAGATGCACAACTATTAGAACCCGATTCCCTTAAACAGTTATTAGATACCCTTAAGAAAAAAATAGCCCGTACATTTAGATTAGCTAGAAATATGTATCTAGAAGGAATCATAGAGGAACAATAATTTTTGTAACCAGAAATCACTTGCGGGTTCGAGTCCACCATGCGTGCCAGTGTTAGACAGCCGCGGAACAAGGACAAATGTACTTTGACAGAGGTTTTTAATGTAAAAGAACCTTTCGGGAAATGCGCGGTAACTAAAGATTCGCGCAAACCTTGTAACAATCTTCTATATAAGGCAATGAGAAAAGAGCGGTCGAGAGCCCATTTTTGGGGAATTGCAAGCATACTGTTGAGTGTGTATGTGTCGAACTTCGCTCTGTTCTGCTCCATTTCTGTCTGTCGTATCTGTCTAATTGAGTATGCGCGCTGTAGTGCAGTGTTACGAAGCGGTCTTGTTGTGTTGCGATTTTGTTTGGTAATGATTTAGTGTGTTGCTGAGTATTTGTAAGTTACAGTGTATTGTTGTCAGTCCTTCTGTGGGATAAGTAACTGTGAAAGACAGACCCGATCTGTTGCGTGTTAACGTTCTCTGTAAGTGACCGAGTTCGGTACAATAGTCTGTATTCGCTGGTGATTCCAGGCACCGAAGACTAGTATCGGTACTAGTCTAAATGCGAGTGGAAATAGTGATAAGTTTGTTACGAGTTAACTGTCATTAGGAATTTGCGGTTTGGAGTTTGGTACACGGTAAGTTTGCATACTGTCGAGTAGAGCTGTCTATGGTGTTATGGTTTGAGTTACTTATTTGTCACGACGAAGTGCACATTGAGTGCTATTTGGTTAGCGAGGCTGAGAACCGGACTACTGCTCTGTTGTTATAGCAGGAACAATCTGAAACTCTAAGTACTAGTACTCCGAACAGTTCCCATTTGTTCAAAAGTCAAGTACTGAGCTAAGACGCGCTAGAGTATTTATGGTTGAGTGAGAAATTGGGAAAATAGTACAGGGCCTCTGTCTAACAGACCCCTACCACTCCCAAGAACCCACGTGGCTAAGAGTTAGTTTATTTTACTGGAAGATTGAGTACCGAAATAGTAGAGAGTCGGGTACGTCTGACACTCAGTATTCGAGGTTTGGAGCCAGAGCCTGTAGCCTCTAACGGGCTCACATTTGGGCTAACAGTTATGTTTAGCATTTAACATATCCAATTTCCCTCTTACTTGAGAAGGAATGTGAGCATAGGCTAAGCATCCAAAGATTTTGCAATGCTCTAGACTAGGTCTTCTTCCATTCCATACTTCATATGGAGTGGTTCCATCTAGTGACTTAGATGGAAATATATTTATGAGATATGTGGGTGTAGACACAGCCTCTGCCCATAGGTAGTTTGGCAATCCCTTTTCGTTGAGCATGGACCTTGCAGCTTCGACAATAGCTCTGTTCCTTCTCTCTGCTACACCATTGAGTTCGGGTGTATACCTTGTAGTGACTTCCCTTTTAAGGCCTCTTTCATGCAAGAAGGCATCAAATTCAGAAGAGAAGTATTCTCCTCCACCATTTGATATGAGTCTTTTCAAAGTCCTACCTGTTTGGTTTTCAACAAGAGCAATATACTTCTTAAAGCAATTAAACACTTCATCCTTGTGCTTCATGAAAAATAGAATGTCCACCTGCTACAATCATCTATGAAAGACACATATTATCTTGAGCCTGATATAGATGGCTCCTTACTTGGACCCCACACATCCGTGTGCACTAGATCCAAAGGATTTTGATACATATATCCTTTCTTATTGAAAGGTTGTCTATGCGCCTTGCCGAATTGACAAGCTTCACGCTTATAAATCATGTGTTGCCTTGTGATATTAGGCATACCAAGTACACTTTGGTCCCTGCAAATTTGTTTGAGTGTCTTCTCACCAATGTGAGCAAGCCTTTTGTGCCATATCTCCAACTCTGTAAGAGTTTGAGATCCATAGCTAAACAAGGCTATGTTCTTTGTATCTTCCACTTCAAAAGTGAAAAGCCTTCCTGTCTTTTCTCCTTTGGCAATCCTTCGAAAGCCTTGGCTTGGGTCTTCAACATATGCTCCAAATGGGTTGAATCTAACCTGCAATTCTTTTTCAACAATCTGTCCAACACTTATTAAATTTTTGGTAATTGTAGGGACATACAAGAATTTGCTTAAGAGGTTCATATTCCCATCTGATGTCTTCACATTACCTATCTTCTCCACTGAGTGCTTTGTGTCATCTCATGTCTGCACTTCATGCTTGTTATGAGGATCTTCCAAATCAGAAAGTAAAGCCACATTTCCTGCTACATAGTTCGAGCATCCTGAATCAATGTAAAATATGTGATCATCATCCTTACCCTTCTTCGCTGATAGATTCATAATCAATACTTAATCTTCTTGAATTTGGCCCTCTGCATAGTTATTGTAGTCTCTCCTTCCTCTATGGCCACTTTGATAGTTGTTATTGTTGTAATTGTTGTTGTAGTAGTTGCTGTTGTTGTAGCCTCCATTGTACCTGCCTCTATTTGATCCATAGCCACCTCTATTGAATCCTCTTCCTCTTGAGTTCCTCGGGTTCCTGAAACATTCTTCAGTAGTATGATTATATAAACCACATATATTGCAAGGTTGAGACGATTGGAATCTCCCCCTGCCTTGCTTTCCACTTCTACCTCTTCCTCTAGCTCTTCCTCTACTTGCAAAGTTTGCTTGGAAGGAGCTACCTTCATCTTCATTCTTCCTATTCTTTGACTTGTCCTTGACCTTAGCTTTATCAGAATATAAGGCAGAAGTTTGATTACCTCTTGAGGACTCACCAACTTTGCTAATCTTTGCTTCATGAGTGAAGAGTTGGCCCATGAGTGTGTTGAGGTCGGGTACATGCATATCCATGTATAAATCCATGGCTGTTGTGAATGATTCCCACTTGTCGTTTGCTTTGATTCCATTCATGATTTGTCTTATGATTTGCTCCTCTTCAATTACCTCTCCAATGCTTCCAAGTTGTTCAGAAATCTCCTTCATCTTTGTGACATAATCAGTCACATTTTGCTTCGGTCTTTTCTTCATTGTTCTGAACTCCATCCACAATTGGTTCTTCCTTGCTCGAGTGTTGGAAGAGAAGAAAGAAGCAAGTGCATTCTAGGTCTCTCTTGATTTCTTGCATCCCTTGACATGAGGTAAAAGAAAATCAGAGATTGAGTTTAGAATATAGGACCTTGCAAGTGCATCCTTCGAAGCCCAATTTGAAAGTCCTTCCACTTCTTCATGTGATGGTTGCCCTTTGTTCCTCATGGTTGGCATTCCTTCATCTTCGGATATGAATCCATATAGATTCCTCCCTTGAAGGTAAGCCTCCATCCTTAGAGACCATGCCGGGTAGTTGTTTCGATCCAATTTGTCATTTGTTGATGGAAATCCATCTCTCATGTTGCTTGACTATGCTGTGATACCACTGTGAAGAGAGATGGTGGATGCAATCCAAAGATGAGTAGGTGCTGCTACAACCAGATTCACACCAGCCAACTGAGACTTCAGAGTTCATTAGTAGATCCTTTGAGCTTCCTAAATCCACCAAAGTATCAGCCAAGTACTTTGGAACATGTATCCCAAAAGTTTAAGTGAAGATAGACAAGTTGCGAAATGACTAGCTCCCAAAACTTGCTATTTTTGGACATACACCTGCTGGAAAAAATGAACAGTGCTCTGAACCTGGAAGGAATTAGAAACATTCCTTTGGGGCATAACAAATAGACTTAGTAAGCTTCCCAATACAAGTTAAAGAACTTCAAATGATGGACTGAGCACTGAGAAAAAAATTTTACAAAGTCTGGAACATGCCCGCCATTCTCGGGGCTCTGAAGAGATAGAATAGTGGGCAGTAAATTGCAGATATCGTCAAAACTTTTAATCCAATGACCTTGAGAATTTAAAGGCAGAACGTAGACAGTATGAGCTATCCAACGCAAGTTAAATCACTAAAAATAGTTCAAAACAACTCGCGACATGACCTTCTGAAGTTACTGCTCTGAGTGAGTATAGCAGAGAACAAAAGAGAGAAGTAGATGATGATAAATGTATAGATTCACATATGATTACAACCACATTGGCAATGAATCTTTGCACAAGGGGAGTAGAATGATAGAGCTATGGATTAAGCTCTTCAATCTCTATAGAATGACATGAAGTGGTCACGTACAAGGCTTGCTAATTGCCTCTTCCTTCTTGCTCTTTTTATAGCTATTCTTGGAGGGAGTTTTGAATTCAAATTCGAATGGCTCCACCTAAAAGTGATCCCCAAAGTTAGGAGATATTCCCTCAGCTCAAAAATTTGTGATTTAGGTAGTTAGAGCCACAAAATTGCTTTTACATCATGCATGAGGTAAGCCATCCTTTTCCTTTTTTCTTTTTCCATTTACAAGAGATAAAAATGAACTCTTTTACAAGAGGTGTTCACATGACTACTCATGTGACTTACAAATGAGAATGATATCAAACATATCAAGCATGTAGGCTTGGGTAAAATGCACCAACAGCTCCCCCTCAAGCCTAACATGCTTGACCTCCAAATAATTCTTCAATTGTCCTTGATTTCCTTCAAGCCAATCATCAACTTGAATCTATTTAACTTCGTACCATCAAGATATTTAGTCAACATGTCGGCACATTGCATATCTGTAGAGACATTGGATAGTTGAATATCCTTGCTTATTAGCTTCTCCCTTACATAATGGTAGTGGACTTCAATATGCTTGGTTCTAGCATGGTATACCGGATTAGCTGCTAGATGTAATGAGATTGTGTTGTCACCAAAAATGTGAGGTGTTGAAGAATGAAGTCCAAGATCTGTGTACAAAGACTTTAACCACATGATTTCTTGAGTTGCATTAGCCAAACCTCTATATTCACCTTTGGTAGAAGATAATGCCACGGTTGGTTGCTTCTTTGATGACCAAGAAATGATTTTTGAACCTGCAAATGATATACCCGGATGTGCTTCTTCTATCATCTCTAGATCCGGCCCAATCTGCATCTGAGTAGACCTTTAGCTCAATATCTGAAGTATATGAATAGAACAAACCTTCATTCATGGTCCCCTTTAGGTACTTGATGACTCTCTTGGCCGCTTCCATATGTGGTCTTCTCGGCTTATGCATAAACTAATTCAATATGCTAACACTATAGCATATATCCACCCTTGTGAGAGTGGCATAATTCAAACTTCCAACCAAGCTTTGATAGCTTGTGATGTCTTCAATTGGCTCTCCTTCATAAGCACTAAGCTTATGATTTTGCTCCATAGGCGTACCTGCACAATTGGTATTTTCCATCTTGAACTTGACGAGCATGTCATGGACATACTTCCTTTGTGTGATGTATATACCTGAATCTGTGTAGATCAACTCCAATCCAAGAAAATAAGTGAGTGGTCCGAGGTCACTTATTTTGAACTCCTCCTTCATTTGACTCTTTACGTTTTTGATTCCTTCAAGATCATTGCCTGTGATAATAATATCATCAACATACACACATAAATAGATCACTTCAAATCCATTCCTCTTTATGAACAAAGAGGTATCTGCCTTGCTAGCTTTGAATCCTTGGTCCTGCAAATAAGACAGCAATCTGAAATTCCAAGCTCTTGGAGCTTGCTTCAATCCATACAAAGCTTTCTTTAGTTTGCATACATAGTTAGGATGATGTGCATCCTCATATCCAGGAGGTTGTGCCATATACACTTCCTCAGAAATCCATCCATTCAAGAAAGCATTCTTTACATCAAGTTGATAGAGATTCCAATTTCTAGATGCAGCAAGACTTATGAGAACCCTAATTGTAGGCATTTTTGCAATAGGAGAGAAAGTCTCCTCATAATCAATACCATGGGTTTGACCAAACCCTTTAGCAACTAACCTTGCTTTGTGTCTACTTATACTTCCATCTGGATTCCTCTTGATATTGTATATCCATCGAGATCCGATTATCTCATAGATGGCTTGTTAGGTACAAGCTCCCAAGTGTCATTCTCCTTCAAGGCTTCCATTTCTTCATCCATTGCATCTCTCCAAGCTTTCTTGCTTTGTGCTTCTTCGAATGTGGTAGGATAATCATTGGTTGAATCTTTTGCAATATAGATTGAGTGCTTCGTGACCAAAGAAGTATCATAACCAAACCTCTCTGGTTTCTTCTTCTCCCTTGAAGACCTTCTAAGTGGTTGATATGAGCTCTCCGGTCCATATGTAGCATCCTGCATCTTTGCTTTGCCTTTGTTCTTCCATAGCTTTAGTTTTTCCAAGTCTTCTAGGTCAATCTCCGAATCACTTTCTTCAATCTGCTTTGGATCCTTTGGTTGAAGTGATGGAAAATCTTCATCCAAGTCATATGGCAGCTTCACTTTCCTGTCATCATCAAACCATCATTTGTTTTCATCAAAAATTACATCTCTACTCACAGAAAATCCTTTATTGGTTGGATTGTACAATCTATATCCTTTTTGGTTTTGATCATAACCAATGAATACGCACTTCTCTGCCTTGGGATCCAATTTCCCTATTACTTGAGAAGGAATGTGATCATAGGCTAAGCATCCAAAGATTTTGCAATGCTCTAGACTAGGTCTTCTTCCATTCCACACTTCATATGGAGTGGTTCCATCTAGTGACTTAGATGGAAGTCTGTTTATGAGATATGTGGCTGTAGACACAGCCTCTGCCCATAGGTAGTTTGGCAATCCCTTTTCGTTGAGCATGGACCTTGCAGCTTCGACAATAGCTCTGTTCATCCTCTCTGCTACACCATTGAGTTCGGGTGTATACCTTGTAGTGACTTCCCTTTTAATGCCTCTTTCATGCAAGAAGGCATCAAATTCAGAAGAGAAGTATTCTCCTCCACCATCTGATATGAGTCTTTTCAAAGTCCTACCTGTTTGGTTTTCAACAAGAGCAATATACTTCTTAACGCAATTAAACACTTCATCCTTGTGCTTCATGAAAAATAGAATGGTCCACCTGCTACAATTATCTATGAAAGACACATAATATCTTGAGCCTGATATAGATGGCTCCTTACTTGGACCCCACACATCCGTGTGCACTAGATCCAAAGGATTTTGATACATATATCCTTTCTTATTGAAAGGTTTTCTATGCGCCTTCACACTTATAAATCATGTGTTGCCTTGTGATATTAGGCAAACCAAGTACACTTTGGTCCCTGTAAATTTGTTTGAGTGTCCCCTCACCAATGTGAGGAAGCCTTTTGTGCCATATCTCCAACTCTGTAAGAGTTTGAGATCCATAGCTAAACAAAGCTATGTTCTCTGTATCTTCCACTTCAAAAGTGAAGAACCTTCCTGTCTTTTCTCCTTTGGCAATCCTTCGAAAGCCTTGCCTTGGGTCTTCAACATATGCTCCAAATGAGTTGAATCTAACCTGCAATCCTTTTTCAACAATATGTCCAACAATTATTAAATTTTTGGTAATTGTAGGGACATACAAGACTTTGCGTAAGAGGTTCATATTCCCATCTGATGTCTTCACATTACCTATCTTCTCCACTGAGTGCTTTGTGTCATCTCCTATCTGCACTTCATGCTTGTTATGAGGATCTTCCAAATCATAAAGTAAAGCCACATTTCCTGCTACATGGTTCGAGCATCCTGAATCAATGTAAAATATGTGATCATCATCCTTACCCTTCTTAGCTGATAGATTCATAATCAATAATGAATCTTCTTGACTTTGGTCCTCTGCATAGTTATTGTAGTCTCTCCTTCCTGTATGGCCACTTTGATAGTCGTTATTGTTGTAATTGTTGTTGTAGTAGTTGTTGTTGTTGTAGCCTCCATTGTACCTGCGTCTATTCGATCCATAGCCACCTCTATTGAATCCTCTTCCTCTTGATTTCCTCGGGTTCCTGAAACATTCTTCAGTAGTATGATTAGATAAACCACATATATTGCAAGGTTGAGATGATTCAAATCTCCCTCTGCCTTGCTTTCCACTTCTGCCTCTTCCTCTAGCTCTTCCTCTACCTCCAAAGTTTGCTTGGAAAGAGCTACCTTCATCTTCAATCTTCCTATTCTTTGACTTGTCCTTGACCTTAGCTTTATCAAAATATAAGGCAGAAGTTTGATTACCTCTTGAGGACTCACCACCTTTGCTAATCTTTGCTTCATGAGTGAAGAGTTGGCCCATGAGTGTGTTGAGGTCGGGTACATGCATATCCATGTATGAATCCATGGCTGTTGTGAATGATTCCCACTTGTCGTCTGTTTTGATTCCATTCATGATTTGTCTTATGATTTGCTCCTCTTCAATTACCTCTCCAATGCTTCCAAGTTGGTTGGAAATCTCCTTCATCTTCGTGACATAATCAGTCACATTTTGCTTCGGTCTTTTCTTCATTGTTCTGAACTCCATCCACAATTGGTTCTTCCTTGCTCGAGTGTTGGAAGAGAAGAAAGAAGCAAGTGCATTCCAGGTCTCTCTTGATGTCTTGCATCCCTTGACATGAGGTAAAAGAAAATCAGAGATTGAGTTTAAAATATAGGACCTTGCAAGTGCATCCTTCTAAGCCCAATTTGAAAGTCCTTCCACTTCTTCATGTGATGGTTGCCCTTTGTTCCTCATGGTTGGCATTCCTTCATCTCTGGATATGAATCCATATAGATTCCTCCCTTGAAGGTAAGCGTCGATCCTTAGAGACCATGCCAGGTAGTTGTTTCGATCCAATTTGTCAATTGTTGATGGAAATCCATCTCCCATGTTGCTTGACTATGCTCTGATACCACTGTGAGGAGGGATGGTGGATGTAATCAAAAGATGAGTAGGTGCTGCTACAACCGGCTTTGCACTAGCCAACTGAGACTTCAGAGTTGATTAGTAGACCCTTTGAGGTTCCTAAATCCACCAAAATATCAGCCAAGTATTTTGGAACATGTATCCCAAAAGTTTAAGTGAAGATAGACAAGTTGCGAAATGACTAGTTCCCAAAACTTGCTATTTTTGGACATACACCTGCTCGAAAAAATAAACAGTGCTCTCAACCTGGAAAGAATTAGAAACATTCCTTTTGGGCATAGCAAATAGACTTGGTAAGCTTCCCAATCCAAGTTAAAACACTTCAAAAGATGGACAGAGCACTGAGAACAAAATTTTACAAAGTCTGGAACATGCCTGCCATTCTTGGGGCACTGCAGAGATAGACCAGTGAGCAGTAAATTGCAGATATGTTCAAAACTATTAATCCAATGACCTTGAAGCTTTATACCAGAAAGTAGACAATATGAGCTATCCAACGCAAGTTAAATCACTTAAAAAGGTTCAGTAAAACGCGAGATATGACCTTCTGAAGTTACTGCTCTGATTGAGTATAACAGAGAACAAAACAGAGAAGTAGATGATGATAAATGTATATATTCACATATGATTACAACCACATTGGCAATGAATCTTTGCACAATGAAAGTAGAATGATAGAGCTATGGAGTAAGCTCTTCAATCTCTACAAAATGACATGAGGTGGTCACGTACAAGGCTTGCTAATCGCCTCTTCCTTTTTGCTCTTTTTATAGCTATTCTTGGAGGGAGTTTTGAATTCGAATTCGAATAGCTCCACCTAAAAGTGATCCCCAAAGTTAGGAGATATTCCCTCAGCTCAAAAATTCGTGATTTAGGTAGTTAGAGCCACGAAATTGCTTTTACATCATGCATGAGGTAAGCCATCCTTTTCCTTTTTTTCTTTTTCCATTTACAAGAGATAAAAATGAACTCTTTTACAAGAGGTGTTCACATGACTACTCATGTGACTTACAAATGAGAATGATATCAAACATATCAAGCATGTAGGCTTGGGTAAAATGCACCAACACTCTCTACATTTGTCAAATTTTTGCCTGAGTTCTGGTATATGTGTCTGTCTAATGTTGGAATGAGCACAGAGGTCATCAACATAGACTTCCAAATTCTTCCTCAAGAACTCTTTAAACACGTGGCACATTTGTTTGTGAAAGGTTGCAGGAGCATTGGTAAGCCCAAATGGCATTACACGAAAGGCAAATATACCCCACTCTGTGGCAAAAGCGGTCTTATGTTGATCTTCTGGAGCTATGGCTACTTGATTGTAGCCCGAAAATCCATCAAGGAAGCTGTACACTTTCTTGCCTACTACTCTTTATAAGAGATGTTCTGTGATAGGAAGCGGATAATTATCTTGAATTGTGGCTGCATTGACCTCTTTCAAGTTAATGCATACACGCAGCTTGCCATTCTTCTTGGGCACCACTACAATGGGGGATACCCATTCAGTGTGCTCAATTTCATAGATGAATCCAGCTTCTACCAGTCTATCTATCTCCTCTTTGATCTTAGCAGCATAGTTATCATTATATGTGTATGGCTTTTGCTTAGAGGGTTTCGCATCTGAGGTCATGGGAATTGTGTGTGAGCATATGTCTGGGTCAACACCCTTCAAATCCTTGTAGCTCCAAGCGAATACATCTCTGTATTCTCTTAGCAAGGCTACCAGCTCATGCTCTTCTTCTTCCGTCAGGTCATGTCCTATATAAGTACATCTCTCCTCTCCTTCTTCTAGGGCTACCACTATTTTCTTGGTGGTTTCTTTGTTATCATAGGCCTCTCTTGATTGTGCCTCTCGTTTAAGCATTCTGATCATGACTCTCCTGTCATCTATCTCATACTTCTTAAAATTTTCCGGGACCTCAAACAAAGAGTCTTCCTCTTCTGGTGTGACTTCTCTCTTCTTTCTTTTCTTTCCTTCTTCCTTCCGGGTCACATGTGTGGCTAGCCTTACATCATTTGTAAGCTCTCCATGCCTCTGGGGTTGAAATTCTATTTCATAGAAGTATTCTTTATCTGATGCAAAAGGTGGGTCCATAATGATTGACTCTAGATCGGAGTCGCTCGCATCCTCAAATGCATCAGGGCTGGGTTCACACTTTTCTAAAACTGCATCTCCCATGATTGGTTCTATGGAGAAAACTGAAATGTCATAGCCATCCTCATCACAGTGGGGTGTCCATTGTTCTTCATTGATGGCTACATCCATGGTTGCTAGGATTTCTGCCCAGCCGTGGGGTTCAAATTCTTCATCAGGAAATACTACAGGTGCATAGGCTGGGTCTTGAATGGATCTATGTGTTTCTTTTGCACCTATTTCTCTGGCTTTTTCTCTCTTCTCTTCTTCCACTACCACTTTACACATCCATAAGTGAGTGTCTTCACGCATCCATGAGGATCCTAATCTTATGGAGTGCACAGACTCCGTGTCATCCTTGGCTCTATGGATAGGATTCCATTGGATAGGCGGGACATCTCTATGAGAGTATTCTTTGAGATTGACTTTGGTCGTAGCACCTAAGTGTTGCAAATACAAGGAATTGGTTCCCCAATCTTGGACCACTTGCAACTGTCGCATAAATGGTCTTCCCAAAATCATCTCATAGGCATGATTTTTGCTAAAGTCACATATGGCGAAAGTATGCTCAAACTCAACACCGCATGTAGTGAGAGTTATTCCTTCCAGCAAGCCTAAAGGTCTTTCTATGTGGCCATCATCCATCTGCAATTTCATCCTCGTGGGCCGGAGTGCTGGCTTGCCCCACCGCTTCCATAGGGAAGTGGTAGCAATTGCAACTCCTGCACCAGAGTCCAGAATTGCTTTGGTTGTGTATCCTTGATGGGTGATGGGGAGGTAGGTGTTCCCTTCTTCTCCTTCACTCATGTCTCATATCTTGTCTAGAGGAATTTCTGGCACTGTCCTATGAGAACCTACCTGGGAACGTGGTTTGGCTATCTCTGGTACCTGTTTGGCTACATGCTTCCATAGTTTCTGGCCTAACTTTGAGTAGCTCTTCTAAAGTGCGGTTGCACTGCACCTTAGTGTTTTTCACTACCTCCGTATTCCTAGGTATGACTGAGTCTTTGTTTCTTACCACGACTGTGGGTGCTCTCATACAAGTCGACTTGGCTTCCCATGGGCCTATGAAGTGGGGTAACTCATGTAAAGAATTAGACTCAAAGTCTAATCTCTCTTGAGACTGGGTGCTCTCATGCTCTCCATAAATGGAAGGAATATCTTGTGGGAATCGATCATGTGCGTCATCCACAAGTTCAATGGGAGGAGGGGCTTCACTTTCATTAGCCCATTTGTCTTCTTGAATCTCCTGTAGGAATTTTGGAGTGAACCTATTCGTAGAAGAGGAGGTGTCTGGTTCAGTGGAATTGGGCACAAAAGCTTCCTGTGGGGGATGGCTTATGTTTTTGCTTGCCTCATCTCTTTCTTGATTTTTTTCTTCCTTGGCAGATCTTGCAATTATGCTTTCTAACTTCTCTAGGAGTCCATCCAAGTGCAATTGGGTCTTAGCTGAGCCCGAGTAGTTGAAAAGGTGGCTGGCTTCAAACATGGTCTGAGCCAATGTGACCATTTTTGCACACAACTTGGTTCTCTCTATCTCTAGGTCAGCTCTAGGGTAGCACTTGTCATGATCCGTCACATTTGGCCCTTCTTGGATTCTGGCCTGATATGCCTTAAGCATCATGTTTATTTCTTCAGGAGTAGGGTCAGCTAACACTGATCCTACTCTAGGGGGTGGTGGGATGGTCTTAGGTAGGTGGACAGATGGTGGGTTAGATGGTGATGGAAGTGAGGGTGGTGGTGGTATGTGAGAGTTTGTTTGAGAGGTGAGTTCAATAATTTTGGCTTTTGTTTCTCTTATGCTTTCTTCTAAGTCACTCATCTTTTTAGACCATTGCCTTTTCATTCTTTCTCAACTATCCTTCTAGGCTCTTGACCGTTTCTTGGCTATGCTCTTGGTTTCACTTACCTCTGCAGTCTTCTCTTGACCTATTCCTGGGTTCTGTTGCAAAGCCTGGGCTCTAGTGATCACTTGCACTGGTGCAGTGGAAGTGACACTTCTGGTTGAGTCTACAACTAGCCCAATAATGTTAATTGGAGTTATTTTTGGCATATTATTGGGATTCTTAGGGCAATCTTGTAAGAGATGCTCCTTCCCACAATCTTGGCAAAAGCCTTGAATCGTAACTCACTGGGGTTGTGTAGGTGGAGGTAAGGGGCAATCACGAATGAGGTGGTCTCCTTGACATCTGTAGCATGATCCTCTAGCGAATGGGGGTCTTACCTGCCTAGGTTGGGGTCTTGAGTTAGGGTTTGTGTACATTACATTGGTGTACTCTAGTTCCCAACCAGGTTCACCTGGTTCTTCACTGTACTAGGACTCACCATGTTCAGGAGATTGCATGTAGTAAGCTTGGGGACTATCAATATGTGTAGAATCAAAGCTATGGTCACTAGGATCACTTTCTGAAAGCAAAGGTGTTACTGGCACTATAGCTCTATTCAAATTTTCCTCAGCTGCTGCATACTTTACAGGAACCACATTAGTGGGATTTGGAGGGCTAACACGGGTTGTGGCCTTTGTTGTTTTTGGTAGGGTTGTTGATAGGGTTGGTGCGGTCTACCATATTGTTGTGGAGGGTACTGGTTCTAGTATCTTCCCTGTTGTGGATAAGGCTGAGGGTAGTTTGTCTAACTGCTTGCTTATTGTATGGGCAATCTTGTGCTGTATGATTGGTGTATCTCCATTCTATGGTGCAATATTGGTTGCTAGGATTCACTTGGGGTTGAGCCATGATGGGACATGCGTTCGCCATATGGTCACCACTGCAAGTATAGCACCTCTTTATTGGGGCAAATCTAGGAATTTGTTTACTAGAGACACCTAGTTTTTGAGCTACTTTCTCCGCAAGTTCCTCAATTGATGTGGATTGTGAGGAAGAGAGGCTAGAAGCACTATCGGAATCTTTGTAGATTTTTGAAAGCTCTATTTCCTCCCCTAGGTTATCCTCAATGTCGATGCACATGCGTACACACTCTTCTATGGTCCTAGGGTCCTTCAAGTACACATATGATCGCAACTTTGTACTTAGCAATCCATCCAAGAATAAAGCCACTTGTTTGGTTGGTGTGGGTAACTCAGGCACAGAGCATCTCTCCAGATATTGCCTAAATCTTCTTCCTGCAAGTCTCACGGTCTCTTGAGGGGTCTGCTTGAAGCTATGTATTAGTGAGGAAGTATTATGCATTATCCCACTCTTAGAGAATCCGTGATGAAAGCCTCCAAGAGTTGGTTTATGCTCCTAAACTGTCTCTCATTCAATGGTTGAAACCATGTAAGGGCTATGTTTCTAAGGGTTAGACCAAAGGCATTATACTGCGTGAATAGGTCCTCAACTTGTTCAGCTCTGAAGACTTGCCTAAACTCAGCCACATGATCATATGGGTCTCCTGTGCCATCGAAGTATTTCTTTATGGACTTAACTAGTTGGGTAGGTCTCAAAGTCCTCGTGTGCTCTCTAGGTCTTGGTAGAGGGAATCCATCCACATTCCTTTGGTTCCTTGGAGCTCTAAGTACCTCAGGTTCCCCTCTATTTGTTTCTGTCCTCGTTCTTTCTTTGCCCCCTAGGTTGGCAAAGCTTACCTCAGGTCTATCTCTACTTCTGTCTCTCTAAGTTCCATGAGCTTGGGATGTTCCAGCTCCTGGGTGACCAAAGGAAACATTAGACCTAGGTTGGGGGAAAATAAATTCACCTTTCCAAGTGTAAGCATGCCTATCATGTTCTGTAACCACAAAGATCCGTTCTGATGCATTGTCTAGGTAAGTCACTTTGCCTGGGCTATCCGGGTCCTTGAACTCATATATCATGATTGTTCCTACCTCATTTGGCTGATTAGATTTATACCTCCAAAAGGCTTCATCAGTCTCTTGGTTCAGGAGCAGATGTATACTCTTATTGTCTTGGGGAATCCACTCTGGTGTGATAATCCTAGTGAGAACAGATTTGCCTCAGGGGGTTCTAGGTTCTACACCCATGTTTCCTTGCTTGAGGTCACCTAAGTCCGTTTCTGAGATCACATTCCCAAATTCATCTGTCCTCTCTGGATGACTGGTGACTACATATATTGTCCCTTCTTTCTCCAAGTATGCTCCATTTTCAAACTTGACAACTGGGCGCTCTAGTCCAATGGATTGGTCTGGGTTTTTTATCTGGACCACAGATCTTCCTAGGCCGTCCTCATAGATGCTAACACCTAATCGGTTGGTCCTAAGGTATTCGAGTTGCGTCTTGTAAGGGCCTTCTACCCTATGTAAATATGGCACTCCAGAACTTCCTATAGGTCTCTCCATACCGTGGGACATCTCCGACTTGCTAGTCTCAGAGCTAGGGTAGTACGAATGATGGCTCAACTGCTGGGCCCAAGACCTAGCAGTATGATTGACACTAGCTTCTGAAGATCTAAGACTTTGTCTATCTCTCCCTAGGTGTCGTCCTGATCTAAGGTTCATAAGCTCAATTGAATAATCCCAATTTTTTCCAAGTACACTTTGCATTGCTGAGTTCTTTTTTATCAGTCACTCGTTCTTTTTTAATTGCCCTTAGGGTGTCAGTTCTTGTCCAATTGATCTTCGTCGCAAGGAACACTTAAGTTTTAATGTACTATGAGTGTGGTCGCTCGATTTAAGTTCTTTTCCCTTAGGTTGTTTCGCAATTGTAATCTCCTAGCACTTGCACTTGAGTGATTAAAGTTCTTGGACTTGATCGTTCTTAATGTGTTCCTAATTAATCAAAACCTCTATCCATACTTAGCCTATGCTAGGGATTGACAGAGGGTGTTGAGAATTTCCAACCTTCAGTTTCTTCCCTTGGTTGCCCTTGTATGCCTAGGAAGCGTGTTCCCAAGCTCGCACTTACTCTTGCTTCAAGTACCCTTTGATGCTCTCAAAGAACCTAAAAAAGACCACAATTAGCTCAAGAATTGAATTCAATTGACATACAGATCACTTTCATGCATGTAATTGACATACCCCATTGGCTTTTGTCTTTATGAACAACACTCCCAAGGGAAACTTAGTTTTCCTACCCCGAGATATGGTCACTTCAATTTACCCTTCAACTAATTCTACCATAACCAGTGGAAGTTTTGGTTGTACTCCCCACGAGCTTTCCAACAAAACAGAAATCACCGCAATCGGATTTCGTATGAGGAAGTTATGTCAATTCAGGGTTTTGAGGCTAAATCAGGATTTTAAACAGGTTAGCAGGCAGACAGGACTTCTTGAAATGCTTTTGGGTATAGGCCTCACAATGCTCTACTAACCCTTAAAAGTTCCCCACAATTTGCCAAAAAATTAGACCACTATTTTTTGCCCTAAAAAATTGGCCAAATTTGCCCGTCTATCTCGTTCGCAAGCTCTGTCAGTCGCGATCGATAGGTCAATTGCGATCGACGTGTCAATCGTGATTGACAGGTCCGTCGTGGCTATCAGTCGTGATTGATGGGTCAATCATGATTGACAAGTGGCCTGGATTTTCAGTTGATCATGGTCAAAGGGTCGTTGACTCTATCAGTCGCGATTGATAGTTCGATCGCGATTGATAGGTCCGTCGCGAGGGTCTGTCCGTCGTGGTCAAGCAATCGTTGACTGTGTCGATCGGGATTGATAGGTCCGTCGTGGCTGTCAGTCGTGATTGACTGGTCGATCGTGATTGATGGCTCGATTGCGATTGACACGTGTCACGCGTAGGTTCTGTCAGTCGTGGTCAGTCGGTCGTTGACTCTATCGGTCACGATTGACGTGTCGGTCGCAATTGACAATGCCGTCGGCATGTGTCCGTCGTGGTTTGTCGATCGTGATTGACAGAGCGATCGCGATTGACAGAAATCTGAGGAATTTCAAAATTTTAAACACACATTTGGGAAGCTCTAGGCCTGTAGATTATGGTTATGTACTTTGTTTAGGAAAAAGATCATTTTTTCTGTCGGTCGCGATTGACAGAGGTCAACGCCTCGGGACCTGCACAGTCAAATTTTTTTTACCTGCTGGAGCTGGTGCAGCTCCTAGGGATGCTGACTCGTGTAGAAAATCTCAAAAAACACAAAAAATCACAAGCACACAAACACTCTCTCGCTCTCTCTCACAAGTGAAATGAGGGGAATGGTATGGGTGGGGTGATATGACCAAAAACTGAAGTTTTTCGCGATGATGGAGATGGATGTGGGAGATGGTGAGGATGATGATGGTGATGAGAAAAACCAAAGAAAATAGAAGAAAGGTGAAGAAAATACCTATAACTCCAACGCGTCGACTCTACGTCTTACCATCACACGCTTGTCCTCAAAGCTCGATCCCCGGCAACGGCGCCAAAATTTGGTGTAGCTCGGTGATGAGTAGCACCTCCTTTAATGTCAATTCGGGAAGACGTGAGGATGGTATGATGACCTCAAGCAAGTGAAGGCACAATTGCGTGAGTGAGAAGCACACTAACATGCACACACATACACACACACACGTGCACACACGGCAAGACAAAGAGTGAGAAGCAATGTGTAAGATAATAGTTACGCAATATAACACAGGAGCAATAGCCGAGAAGATAACAAATATAGGAGAATCTCAATAATTTTCTACTAGCACCAAGTACAAAGATGATGGCGTTGTCCACCCGTGTGCTCTCAAGGTAGAGCTTAAATGGTGATCTAGACAACTCTAGAACGGGAGATACAAGGTAGAGGTATGCTGGCTCAACTCAGTGTCTCAGGTAGTGCAGAAGTCATGTATATATAGGATCATGGGTGGCCTGCCATGGACGGCTATACATGGGCGGTAGAGCATGGGCGGCCATCGCCCGCGTAATTGCCATGCACGGCTTAGACTGGTTGAACCGACCTAACAAATATAAATGATTTCTGACTCTGACAGGGAATATTCCATGGAATATTCCCTTTACCGTCGCGCCGGGGGTGCTGCCCCCGGACCCCCACTAGGGGGCCTGTTGGCCCCTTGGGACCCCCCAGCCAGGGGGCCCGCTGGCCCCCTTGGACCCCCCAGCCGGGGCTGCTCACCGCTGCCCCGGACCCCACAATTGGGGACCCTGGTAACTCCCTTTCCTTATAATACCTTACATGGTCCAATATGACCATCCAACATGCAAGTTCGGATTCCCATCAATTGGGTGATGCACGCTTGGCTTCTCCTCATAAAGGGGGCCTTACAAAATGTGCATACAATCATGAGGGGTAGACATTGATCATATACTAACACAATGGAGTTCTTAGATTACTTTCAAAAGGCTCATACAAGTTCAATTCAGTTACAAGCTAACCCCAAAAATGAGCTCTCTAGCTCTATTTATAGTTTTTGACTAGGTTTTGGCCTTGTCCAGACTTAGTGTCCGGCCTAGTTAAAAACTAGGTTCTCTACCCTATTTGGAGGTTCAAACGGAGTCTAAAAAATGTAGAAAATGATAGGTAGGTTCTTCTAAAGCTCCTCAAGCTCAAGGACGCCTTGGCTTGTACAAAATGGAGCTACAAAAATATGAAATGGTATTTACAACGGTTTTTAGTGATGAAAATCACTATTTTTGTAGGGATTTCTTCTAACATTCTGACATACATTTCCTGGAGCTCCCTACTTGCTCCTTCTTCTTGTGTGCCCAACTCTTTGATGCCTGAAAAATTTAAGTGGCCTACTTGCCAGATCTTCTTTGACCAGTGTGTCTGCCTGTGCTTTCTCTTCGTTCGGACTCCCTACATAGGCTTCCTTGTCTTGTGACTCCTTCAATTCCTTGACTACTGCCAACAGAAGCGCATCACTTCTTTCGATGTGGTAGGTACAGGTGCTTCCAACACGGGTGCAACTTTGTCTGGATCAACTTGTATGCCTTGTGCAGATATAATATGGCCAAGTAGTTTACCAAAAAAAACCGCAAAGACAGATTTGGTCTGGTTAAAGCAAAGTCGATATTTGCGGCATTTCTCAAAACAACACCGTAAATGATACAGGTGTGCCATAATTTTGCCGAATAAGGAGAAATCATCTAATTATACTTGCATAAAAGAAGTGAGGTAGGGTGAAAAAATTTCCTGCATACAACGCTGAAAGGTACTAGGAGCATTCTGTAACCCAAACCACATGACTGTATAAGCAAAAACACCCCAATTCGTAATAAATGTTGTTTTCAGTATATCTTTCTTAGCCATTTGGACCTGGTTATAACGACTGTAACCGTCCAGAAAGGAGTACATCTCGTGTCCTGCCACCTTGTCCAGCATTGTGTCGAGAAAGGGAAGAGGAAACGGGTTAGGTGCTGTGGATGCATTCAATTTCCGGTAATCCACACAGATTCTGAGCTGCTTGTTTTTCTTCGGAACGATTACGATTGGTGAGATCCATTCAACGTGTTCAATGGGGACAATAAATCCCACTTTTAGTAGCCGATCGAGTTCTGCCTTGACCTGTGCTGCATAGTTAGGATTCATTCGGTAGCTGGATTGTTTAATCGGCTTTGCTTCTGGTTTGAGCACGACCCGATGCTGATAGATGCGAGGATCCACACCTTTCATATCATGATAATCCATGCAAAAACATCAGAGAACTCACGAAGAAGTTGGATCAAATCTGCTTGAAATGCCTTGGATAATCCTTCCTTTATCTTGACAGGTCGCGGTTCACTTCATCTTCCTAATTATAGGTGATTAACTGATCTTCGGGAACATAGAATTGCCGAGGTTTCACCGAATCCTCAGCTGACTGTAAAAGTTGCTGCAAAGTGGCTCCATCCATAGCATCGTTATCATTGGCATCTGCATCTCCGGTCACGGGCATCACCGTACAGGCTACCGGACTCCAGTTGTCTGCTACATATTACAAATCGACAGTCCCTAAGGAGATCAAATCTTTATTATTCTTCAAAAATTCTTCTTCTTCGTCATCGGATAAACTATCCAACATGTGGACCGGCTCTACTAAATAAGGTATGGCATGTAGTTCACAGGGCTGAATAACATCCAATTTGACAACATATTTATGGTGGTTGTCTTTGAAAGTCAATTCCTACGCTGACCAATCCTACATAACGTTAGCCTGTTTCAACCAGGGTCGGCTGAAAAGAAGATTATAATCGAGTATGGACTCCGGTAGTTCTAAGATTACAAAGGTCATCTTAAACATTGTACCCTGCAAAGTGATCGGGACGTTCCGTACGAGTCCCACCGGATGGACTCGGGATTGGTCGGCCATTCTTACAAAAGATTGGACAGGCTCAATTTGGGTCCACCCTAACTTCTTGCAAAGGGCTGGAGTGGCTATATTTACACCAGAACCACCATCAATTAGTACTTGAGTAATTTTGTGATTCTTGTGCCATACCGTAATTAAGGGGACCACATGATCCACCGTAGAGTCAGCTTCTGGTTGGATTGTGGCAGTCGTCAGTGTACTGGGAGATCCAGGACTAAGTTGTTGCTAGAATTGCTGCGGAACTCTGGGCACCAAGGCGAGTAGCTGTCCCAAGGGAAGTGTAATTGAGGCCTTAAAGAGAATATCCCATACCTGGTCTATTGGAATTGCACTCTGCACTGGTTCCAATGATGATTCTCTTGTTACTGGGGTACAATCTTATTCCTGCGCTCCTACCTTTGGGAGGGGAACCTGTGTCACCGAAACTGGATCAGGGAACACCGTAGGCTCTTTGGTGGTCCACTGGCTAGCCTTGTTATACATTCTCTGCTGTTCACGGATGCCAGGTTCAAACACCTTCGCTGTCGTCGAGATTTTCTCTCCTCTCTCACTTGTGAAGGCCTACAAAAAACATATTTGGTGAAGGTATCCGGAATTCCCCGAGAAGTCCAGGATGCATCAAGGATGTCAAAGGAAGCTCACATACAAAGTTTCAAAGAAATCAAGAAAGTCCATGGTAGCGGTCAAAGTTAGGAAATTAGGGCAGAAATTTCATTGTCACCAAATTAGATGAAAATTCATATACTTGTAAAGATTGTCAAAGGCAGTCTATAGCCCAAATTGCAGCAGAAAATGGATTTTGTAGCACATTGATATGCTATGTTCATTTTGTAAAAATGTAATTTTTCTAGTTTGACCCTACAAATTCTTGTATAGAAATTTATGTTGGCCATATGGTTTGGCATGTATAAAGATCATATGTGGCTACATATTTCTACAAATTTTCAAGGCTATCAGATCTTCCTAGACACCTTAATGCCACCTTGCAAGCTTCCAAATATAGTCAAACTTGTACAAGGGAGATTCAGATGGGAGTTTTTTCTGCATATTCTTGAAGGACATCTTTGGAAACATAGTCCTACAAAGTTTCATCTTCATCAAAGCCTATTTGGAGGGTCAAAGAGTACAAATTCCAGTTTTTAGGATCGCAGCAGTTTTCTAGTTTAAGCAAATTGAAGGGTTGAAGCGCCACCACATGGCGAAAGTTGGTTGAGCCATGTTGTACGATCAAGATGAGCTCATATTCAAGCGTGCAGATGCAATTATGATTAAAGCAAGGAGGATCCACGAGTTTCTCCATAAAAGAAGACTTTTTTTACAATCAAAGATCAATAATGCAGTGTTTCTCCAAAAATAGTGGCTTACCTTATCCGAATTGATGTCAGCACTGCTCCGACGGTCCATATCATCCCTAGATCCAATGGTGGAGAATGAGGGCGCCTAAATTTCACTCCTTTACACTAGATTTGATAGAAAGACCAATTCCAAGCCATTGATTTGATTAATCAAATGGTTGTAATCAAAAGTAGTGATCCTAGAGTTGAGAGTTGATTTCTCTAGATCCAAGGGCCCAAATTCATTCAAAAAACTATATAAACCCCCCTCCAAACTCCTAGAGCATCATGGTTAGGCATCCATAGGGCTCATGCTAGCTTACGGTTTCCTTGAGACGATCACCCTCGGTTGAGCGAGTGAGGATCCAAGGTGAGCTAGTATGAGTATAGTACGTAGTTTCAAATTTAAGTTAGAACTCCAATCTAGGATAGGCTCTTGAAACCAGCATCTCTATCTTGACTCACCCTCGGTGGAGCGTGTGATTGAGTTAGAGTTGATTTTAATGAGTCTTAGACTTCTTTAGTTAGACATTACGAGCTTAGACATACATAGGGTCACTGGAGTGGAACTCACCTTCTTACGTGTGACATTCGGTTGAACTGTCATGGTTTGAGGGTCGGAACCACCTTTGATCAGTAGACTGCTTAGCTTGATGTACCACGACGATTTTATACATGTATCTTAATTCCAATCCTTTTAATTCATGTCACTTGTCACTTGTCTCTTGTCTCCTCTCTCAGTCTCTTAAGTATTTTTACATGTCTTCTATTTCTTCTATGTGTGAGAAGGCTCCGCAATATTGCGTTGAACTAGTGAGGATGTTTCTTTGAGCTTGTGAGTAAACTCTATGATCATAACTCACTTGCATGCATATAATCCATACATACCCATACATATTGATTAGTTTCTGAAAGTGTATAAGAAGCTCCAATATTGGACCACTCTTCCTTTCGAAACTGGTTTATGTGTAAGGATTCCATCTATTCACGTCATGCATACATATCATCCAAAGAAGACTATGCATATGGATTAGAATTAGGAAGTGTTTAAGAAGCTCCTTCAATGGACCATTCTTCCTTCCAAATTTGATTCGTGTGTATGGTTCTCTTTCATTCTTATCATTCATAAATCTAACTTGCACTCCTACTTTCCCATTCCCATAATCATTTCAACATCTCTCTCTTCTCCATTCTCAACATTAATTTCACTTTCATGTCCTTAAGCCATCCAACATTCATTAGCTTCATACACCCTATGTGTGCCACGACCGGACCCGATCCACCCGGATTGCGATCACCTCCACATTTGAACCCGACGTGAAACGCTTTGTGGCATTTGCTTCTGATCTTGTTGGGAGGTTGTGATCCATATCCTTTGTTTCATATTTTTTATCCTCATCATTTCATCATCATCAATCTTGAGTGTTGCACTGGATTTCTCACAATATCGTGCACATCTTCATTGTGAAGTAAATGCATTTGTGAGAGATCTAGAGCATTGTGCATCACTTGCTTATTCACGTAAGATGGAGGAAGGATTCAAATCCCTTATTGTTGAGAAACAAGGCCAAAGAATAGTCTCTTCTATGTTGAGAGAGAAGGGAAAATTCAATGGCATCAACATCACAAGCTACTTAGATTTGTTTGAAGAGCAAGCTATGATTCTTGGTCTTCCCGAAGATATTTTGATATCATTCTTTGAACGAATTGTTGATAGCTCTATCATAAACCATGTCACTCAATATGATAGTCTTCCTTGGAGTGGTTTTAGAAAGGAGATGCTCAAAGAATTCTATCTTGAAGATTATAGCCAACATAATCGAGATGGATTCTTACGATGGGTCAATTCTCCAAAGCCTAGTAGCTCTATTACTCACTTACAAAATGAGTATGTTAGATGCTATGAACAACTTCCTGATGAGGATAAGATAACTTTGGAACCTGATCTTGTGATCAATTTTCTTAAGCTTCTTCATCCTGAAACTCGTAGGGAAGTTGAACGGCGATTAGAAGAACCAGATAAGCGCTATAGTCTTACTGACAATTGGCAAAAAGTGCATAAAGTAGTAGAGGCTGTAGCCCATAGACATCAAAGACAATCCATGCTTTATGAGCAAACTAGTCTTCCTCAAGCTAGCCTTCCACAAACTAAGGAGCAAGTTAGAGAACAATCCCATGCTATGCTTTTTGACTCTACTCCTATTCCTCAAATGATGGAGCCTACTCAAGGTTTTAAAGTAGAGCCAAATAAAAGTGTAGTTGAACAATCTCAAGTGGATATTCTCACTAAGCAAATGGAAAGTCTTATTGCTACACAATCCAATTTGGCCAAGACTATAGATGCTTTACAATCTAATTACACCAAAACTTTACAAAATCAAATGAACCCAATGACTTTTCAAGAGCCTAAACAACATATTATAGCTATCAATCAAAATCCACAAGTAGCTCCTACTCAAGCATATCAAGTTCCTCCAATGCATAATCCTTTAATGCAAAATCCTCATCCTCATGTGCAAAATCCTCAAATGTATCAAAACATGTATCCTCAAGCTTCTCAAATAGCTTTTCAAAATCCACAAAATCAAGATTTTCAAAATCATCAACCGTATAATATGGAAGCTCCTCTTGCACCTCAAGTACCACATGTTGCTCCCCAAGCTCCTCAAATACATCAATTGCCTTCTCAAAATCCTAATTATCCTGTTCAAGCAATACCTTATCAACAAAATCCTCAATTTTAAAATTTCCCACCACAAGTTAATCAAAATCCTCAAAATCAGAATGGTTTTGTGCGTGGCCCTCGTAGGTGTCCTTGGTGTGATTTGTTAGAGCACTTTTTGAGAGATTGTGAATTATTGAAGGCTACTAAGGAGCAACGACTAGTAATGGACATAGAGAAGAAAATCTGTGACTATCGAACTAGGCTACCTTTGCAAGGAAATTATGGTAAGGGAGGAATGAAAAAACACTATGAAAATATAACCATAACGGATGTAGGGACTAGAGGAGTGAACCTAGAAGCTCTTGATGAACAAGTGGAATCAAGTAAACCCACAAAGGAAGGTGATTTTTCCATAGAGGCTTTAGTAAGAGCACGAGATGAGATTAGGAGAATAACGGCTTGGGAATCACCAATAGAAGATCAATCTCTTATTTCTCACATATCCAATGTAGAAGAAAAACGAAAAAGAGATGAAGCTGAGCCTAGTGAAAGAAGAGTGACATGAAAACAAACCTCAGAGGGAATAGAAACAAGCATAGAGCAGGGAGAAACATCACAATCCAAAGATAAAAAACAAGAATCACAACCCAGTGAATAAAAACAAGAGGAGAAACAAAAAGGGAAGAAGACAAAGCAAAGAAAAACAGAACCAAAGCCTTTAGATAAACAAGAACAATCAAAACAAACTGAAGACCAAACACAAGAACATGAACAAAAACAAGACCCTGAGCAAAAACAAAAGAAACCAAAGAGAAAACCTAAAGCCATCTTGATTTCAGAAATTGAGAGGAAAATAGATCCTATGGAGATTTTAGATGACATTTTTCTTAAGAGTCAAGTGACTATGTCTTTAGAACAAGTTTTCTCTATTGCAAAGCCTGTTTTTAAAGATAACTTTATCGGCCTAATTAAAAGGAAGAGGTTTTCGCTTAATCTAGATACTGAGATGCAAGATTCTCTAGATCAAGATCAAGCTATGAATGAAGCCTTAAACTGTGATGAATCTGATCAAGAGGACTTTGATGATGATGAAGTAAATGTTAATAAAAATTTCTTAGGACCTATTCAACCTGACCATGAAAATCATGAAAACAATCCTGAAAGTCACTTTAAAAGAACATTTTGGTCTGGAGGTACATCAAAGATGAATGTTAAAATAGGAAATGATAAGAACACTATCACTGTAAATGCGTTAGTAGATTCCGGCTCTGAAATCAATGTGATTTCAAGAGAAGTCTATGATAACTTTCGATGGCCCATAGATAAAGATTGTGGATGGCGTATGAGAACTGCAGATAATGGTGTAGGTACCCTGTATGGAGCTTGTGCTAGTGTGCTCATATCCATAGGAGGAATCACAGAAGAGTTTCACTTTTTTATTCAAGATAATTGCTCCTATGAAGTTCTCTTAGGTCAACCCTTTATTTGTGAGAGTCGTATGGAAACTAAAGCCATGGATGATGGGTCTACCTATGCTAGATTTAAGTCTAAGGATGGAATGCAATCACTTCAAGTCATGACGGTAGGAGTGAGTCATCCTAGGAATCGATTGTCAATTAGAAAGAAACCTATTGTTACTCAGGGTCATGAGCAGGCTTGTAGTGATTGTGCACCTTGATTCATGTTTGGAGCTACATATGATCAGAATTTCGGATAGAATCCATTGTTGAGCGAGACAACAGTGGATATTGGTTTGACATCTCACATCCAACCAACATGTACAATAGTTTCTCACTTTGTTTTCCACATTCTAGATTAGATTTTCTTCATAAGAATCAATTGTCCAAGTCTTTTATCCAAAAAACACAAAAAAATTATAAAAACAACAAAATCATGGAACATGATGAGAACATTGAGCATGTGATTGAGACATCTCATTGTTTCTCTACTCTTGAAGAGTTAGAGTTATGTCTTCAACAAAATTCTGATTCCCATATTATTCTTATTTCTTCCCTTGATGAGTATGCTCTAATCCAAGAGTATGCTCTCAATGTTGACAAGTGCTCAAAATTTAACCAAACACATGATGCCTTAGTTGAAACAAAGTACAAAACTGTAGACAAAAAAATCAAACCCATAGCTCAACCATTACCTCAAGGAAGTAATGAAAAAATTATTGATATGAAAAATGATCTAACTCTTCGGGATAAGAAAAACCTAGGATATACATTCACGGATGAGACAATTAAACAGGTGAAAATTGGTAGAGATGATGACTTTCTTTTGCCAGCAGAGAGAGATAAATTTGAGAGAGTCATACGTAGCCATGGAAAAGCCTTTACTATGTATCCTCATGAGATTGGTTGTGTAGATCCTAAGCTAGTTGCACCCATGATAATCTTTACTATTCCACATATTCCATGGAATCTTCGTCCTATACCTGTTCCAAAGGCTCACTTACCTGAGCTAATGAAACTACTTAAGGAGAAGATAAACATGAGAATTTTAGAGCCATCTTTTGCACCTTACTCAAAGAGATGGTTCACTGTGCCTAAAAAGAATGGGAAACTACGTTTTATTCAAGATCTCCAACCTGTCAATAAAGTCACCATAAGGAATGTAGGAACAGGACCCATTGTAGATGAGTTTGCTGAATCATTTTCAGGACATTCTATCTATTCAATGGGTGATTTATATTCGGGATATGACCAATTCCAATTAGCAATTGATAGTCGTGACATAACCACGATGAAAACTCCTTTAGGCTTAGTGCGAATGTGTACTTTACCTCAAGAAGAGACCAACTCTGTGGCTCATATGATGAGTGCTATGAATATGGTCTTACATGATTTTATCCCTCATATAACTATGCCATTCATTGATGATATTCCAATTAAAGGGAGTGAGGAATGTGTAAAGGACATTACTTTAGATTCATATGGATGTCGTAAATTTGTTCTTGACCATATCTCTGATTGTGAAAGAATATTTCAACGACTTGAAGAGGTAGGTCTCACATTTTCCATAGAGAAATCTATTTTTGGTGTCAACGAGGTGCTTATTGTTGGACATTTATGTGGTCATTATGGTCGAAAGCCATACCCACAAAAAGTTGATGCCATTAGCAAGATTTCTGAAACATGTAACAACGTGAGTGAGGTACGTAGATTTCTTGGTGCTTGCATCTTTTATGTTATTTGGATCCCACACTTTGCTCATGTTGCTGATTGTCTTTATGACTTGTTGAGGAAGAAACAAAAATTTATTTGGACTGACAAACACACTCATGTGTAAATTGAAGAAATTATTGCTTGAAGCTCCCATCCTTAAGCGTGTAGACTATTCTGCTAACAAACCTATTATATTGACTGTTGATATTAGTCCTATTGGTATAGGTTGGGTCATAAGTCAAGATGATAGTGAAGGGAATAGATATGCAATTAGGTTTGGTGCCAAAATTCTACATGAAACACAACAAAAATATCCACAGATCAAACGAGAACTATGGGGTATGGTAACAGCTTTGAAAACAGACAAAGAATATTTCATTGGTGCAAATGTCAAAGTTGAGACTGATTGTTTGCCTCTCATTGGAATGATAGCCAATTGTTCATCTCCTGATATAGCTATGCTTAGATGGATCTCATATATTAAGTTCATAAATCCTGAGTTAGTTCATATTTCAGGTAAGTCAAACTCAATTGCTGATATGTTATCGAGAGCTAGATTTGATGATGATCTTGAAAGTGATCTAATAAAGAATGTGAATTTAGTTGACTATGTTCCACATATATATGAGTATGAGAAATTTCATGAGTCTGAGTATGAAGATGAATGGAGAGACATAGGAAAGTATCTGACTACACTACAACCATTACCTAGCTGGACTACGAATAGATTCCGTAACATTAGGAAACGAGATTATAATTTTTTCCTATGTAATGGTTATCTTTGGAGACATGCTAAGGGTAAGGTTAAGAATCCACAACGAGTCCTAGGAAAGAGAGGTCTTCAATTGCAAGTAATGAAGGAAATGCATGAGACATTATGGGCAGGTCATAAAGGATTTTTTGGAACATATGAAAAAATTAGAAGTACCTATTATTGGCCTAGGATGTATGTTGACATTAGTAGCTATGTTTCTACATGTTCTACTTGTCAACTTCATTCATCAGTCAAACATAGAGATCCGTTGGATCCTACTTATCCACCTTGTATTCCCTACAAGTGGGTAGTAGATCTTGTAACTATGCCTAAAGGTATTGACAAAATGCATTACATTGTACTTGCAAGAGAAAACTTAACTAATCATGTAGAGGGGATGTGCACTACGATCTAAGACCACTTACAATGTTTGCAAATTCTTGCTTGAAGATGTCATAATTCGCTTTGGATACATAGAGAAAGTAGTTGCCGATCGTGGAGAGTTAAATGCGAGAGAAGCCAAAGATTTCTTTGAGCGTCACGGTTTGTGTCTCACTACTGCATATACTTCAGAGGCCAATGGTAAAATAGAGAGAGGGCATCCACCTATTGTGAAAGCCATATCTAAAGCATGTAATAGTGACATCAAACAATGGCCTAGATTCTTACCTTTTGCACTTTGGGCAGATAGAATGACGTGCACACGCACTACGGGTTATATGCCTGCTGAACTCATGTACTGTCAAAAACCATTGTTTGCAATTCAGTCTCATATTTCTGCATGGTCAAATTTTCCTTGGTCTAAAAACATGTCTACTGATGATTTTTTGAGTTTGCGCATTAAACAGTTAGAACAAGGTAAATTAAGACTTGATGATGCCGTTGAAAAATTAAGAGAATCTAGAATGAAGAACAAGCATTATTTTGATGAAACTCATTGATTACGTCCTAAGCCAATTGAAGTAGGGGATTGGGTGCTCATTTATGATAGTACATTTGACTCTCAATATGATGCACAGAAAAAGCTCATTCAACGGTGGTTTGGTCCATACATTGTATCAAAAGTCAACAACAATGGTACATATGCTCTTTGTGAATTAAATGGTGTTGCCCTAAAAACTTTGATTGCAGGTAAAAGGATAAAGCTATTCAAGAAACGTGATAATGACGAGTACATTTTGGATGAAGACATTGAAAAAGATGACAACAATGAGGCCGATTCATAAACAGGAGTATCCATGTTATAAAAATAAAAAATAAAAAAATAGTTAAAAAATAAAGGAAAAAAATAAAAAACATCATGAATTTTTCAAGTTCATGTTGCTTTGTTTTTTTTCAAGTTCATTCTACTTTTTTCCATTCTTGTTTCATGCATGTTTGTTTTCAATTTTTGCATTGCATTTCATATCCACATCACTTGAGTAAAAAAAAAGGCAAATGATGATTTCTCTCCTTGTGTAAAATTTTATCTTAAGTAGTAACTTATCTACCAAGAAATTGTTTATAATCTAGGATTGTGGAAAGATAGGGCATGTAGATTTGGAGGTTTATTTTGGTGACAAGACTTTCATATATAAACATGCATATGTATCCTGTATCGAAAGCATAATTGTTGAAATCCTAGCTCCTGCTATTGCATGTTTCTACATCCTTAGTCCATCTCACAACACTTGTATCGGAGTTTAAATGACTGTTCTCCGTCATAAAAAATGGTTGTACCTTGTATCGGGGTTTAATTTTTCCCCGTCATCAAAAAAATATTAAAAAAAAAAAGCTACATGTTACCAGGAAGTTTACACTTTCTTCCATCCAAAAAAAGTGATCGTAACCATAAAGTTGCCGAATCATCATCATCATTAAAAAAAAAAAAGCAAGCCAAAGAGGATAAAGAGGCATAGTAGAATAAATCACGGGCTATATAGGCAGATTTATGCATTAGTGGAGTTTAGTTAGATTTCCTTGCATGTTATTAGAGAAAGGGCATATTCATATTTATGTAGGAAACGAGTTGATCTAAAATAAGCTAAAGATGAAAGATGTCTCTTGAAAATCCTAAATCTTTGTTTATAATCGTATTTAAGGTAGATTGCTTTATGAAAAATGTACAAATTTTTCTTCAAGATGAGAGGAACTGATGCTTAAAACGACTCAATACATCCACTTCCACTTCATATTGATGCTTGTTTTTATTCTTTCTTGCCAATATTGCTTGTTCATTTCATATATGTTGCCTATTATTCATGCATATTCATGTTGCTTGTTTCAATTCTTTCTTTCATGCAAATTTTTCTTCATGTCACGTTACCTACTTATTCATGCATATAATCAATTTTCCTTCCATGTTTCTTATATTGCCTATAAAAGAATTTGATGCCTGGAACATTTTGTTTTTCACAGATGCTAGAGTGGCGCTTCCGGAGGAATCGCAGGTTTAGTGGGGCTAAGTTTTCTCTCCTCTCTCACTTGTGAAGGCCTACAAAAAACATATTTGGTGAAGGTAGCCGGAATTCCCCGAGAGGTCCAGAATGCATCAAGGATGTCAAAGGAAGCTCACATAGAAAGTTTCAAAGAAATCAAGAAAGTCCATGTGTTGAAGCTCAAAGTCAAGGACAAAGCATGGAAGCACATCAAAAGGTGGACACACAAGGAAAGGGAGCAAGTAGGGAGCTCCAAGAAGTGTATGTCAAATTTTCAGAAGAATCCCCTACAAAAATAGTGATTTTCATCACTAAAAACCATTGTAAATACCATTATCTATTTTTAGTAACTCCATTTTGCTCAAGCCGAGGAGTCCTCGAGCTTGAGGAGTATTAGAAGTACCATCGTACCAATTTTCATAATTTTTAGACTTCGTTTGAGCCCTCAAATAAGCCCTGGAACCTAATTTTTAACTAGGCCGGACACTAGGTCTGGACAGGGCCAAAACTAGTCAAAAAACTATAAAAAGAGCTAGAGAGCTCATTTTTGGGGGTTAGCTGGAGAGAGAATAGAGCTTCTGTAAGAGAACTCTTTGCAATCTAAGCTTTCCATTGTTCCTCTCTTTGATCTTACTTTGTGCGCGTGTGTGTATGTGTGTGTATGATTGTGTACTTTCACTCACGCACTTGTGCCTTCACTAGCTCGTGGTCTTCATACCGGTCCTCACGTCTCCGCGGATTGACAAGTAAAGGAGGTGGTGCTTACGCTTGAGCTACACCAAATTTTGGCGCCGTTGCCGGGGAGAGAGATTCGAGGACGAGCGTTGTGATGGTAAGATCGTAGATGTGCGACGTTGGAAGGTAAAAAAACTGTCATTTCAGTTCATTTTCTATTTTTTCCTCTTCATCTTCATCATCATCATCATCTCCACCTTCTTCCATCTTCTTCTTCATAGAAAATTCTTGTTTTTTAGTGCATTTTCACCATCTTCATACCATTTTTCATGCATTATTGTGTGGGAAGGAGTTAGGAGGAGCAAGGGAGAGCAAGCGCTGTGTTTTTGTCATGATTTTCTGCTCATACGGAGCTCGCCATAGCCGGCGCTCAGAAATTTGAATTTCCCGCCAAAAAAAACACGATTCTGTGATGAAAATCGCGATTCTGTGAAAATTCAAAATTTTTTGAAAAATCACGATTTTCTGTTTTCCTGCCTAAAAGTTGGCTGAAAAAAATCACGATTCTGTGGTCATTCTCAGAATCGCGATTCTGTGATTGTGCTCAAAATCGCGATTCTCACAAATCACGATTTTCAGTCAAAAAACACGATTTTGAGAAAACACGATTCCCTACTCAAAATCGCGATTCTCAAAAACACGATTCTGTGCTCAAAATCGCGATTTTCATGACAAAAAACACGATTTTCTAAAACACGATTTTGTGCTCAACATCGCGATTTTCATGCCAAAAACACGATTCTGGGAAAATACGATTTTCAGCGGGCTCAAAATCGCGATTCTCACAAATCACGATTTTCAGCCAAAAACACGATTTTGTGCTCAACATCGCGATTTTCATGTCAAAAACACGATTCTGAGAAAATACGATTTTCAGCGGGCTCAAAATCGCGATTCTCACAAATCACGAGTTTCAGCCAAAAACACGATTTTGTGAATCACGATTCTCTGAGTCAAAATCGCGTTTTTCAAAAACACGATTCTGAGCTCAACATCGCGATTATAAGAAACACGATTTTGTGCTCAACATCACGATTTTCTAAAAACATGATTCTGTGCTCAAAATCGCGATTTTCTAAAAACACGATTCTGTGCTCAAAATCGCGAATTTCATGATAAAAAAACACGATTTTGTGAATCACGATTCTCTGAGTCAAAATCGCGATTTTCAAAAACACGATTTTGTGAAAAAAGGCGATTCTGTGTAAACACGATTTTTTGCTCAAAATCGCGATTTTCTGAGTTCACAGCATCGCGATTCTCTGAAAGTTCACAAAATCGCGATTCTCTGAAAGTTCACAAAATCGCGATTTTCTCCAAAGGTCCTGTTTGCCTGTTTTGACCCCCTGGAGCCTGTTTTGACATAACTTTTTCATCCAAAGTCCATTTTTTGAGCTCTATAGCTCGTTGGAAAGCTCGTTTCAAGTCCTACACGATCTCAACTGTTTTTTTTCAAGAATAACGCGTTGATTTTGAGTTAGGATAATTTGAAGTTGACCCTCCAGTGGGACTAGGGAACCAAGGGGACTCCAAAGAATTTTGAACCATACCAAAGGGAAAATTTGGACTCTTGACTAAAGCTTATGAACCTGAGATCTGGTAGACACTTAGGCAAGGATAAACAAAGCATTAGATCTTCTGAGGCTAGTGTCAACCATGCATCCAAGTCTTGGGCACAACAACTAAGTGGTCATCTTTTACTAAGTTCAGACACAAGTGATTCAGAAATGTCTTTTAGTATGAGAAAACCTGCAGGGGGCTCAGGGACTGCCCATCTACAAACACCAGAAGGTCCCTATAAGACACAGTTGGAATTTATTCGGACCAACCAATTAGGTGCTCGCATCTATGAGGATGGTCTAAGGCGATCAGTGGTCCAACTCAAAAATCCAGATCAATCCTTTGGACTTGAACACCCGGTGGTCAAGTTCGAAGAGGGTTCATACATTGATAAGGAAGGAACCATGTATGTGGTCACCAACCTACCAGATAGGACTGATGAGTTTGGAAATGTCATTCCTGAGAATGAAATAGGAGACCTAGAACAAGGAAATGTAGGACAAGGACCCCAGACTCCTAGAGGTAAGTTAGTTTTGACCCGAGTGATCACTCCAGACTGGACCCCTCAAGATAACAAAAGCATAGAACTATTTTTGAATAGAGAAACAGAGGAAGCCTTTTTGGAGATTCAAGCCAGATCAACCTAGCCAATTGGGCATAGTCATCATCTACGAGTTCAAGGATCCAGAGATACCAGGCAAAGTTGTCTACCTGGATAACACATCAGAGAAAATTTTCTTGGTAACAGAACATGATAGACATGCATATACTTGGAAGAATGAATTGATTTTCCCCCCACCAAGATCCAATGTTTCCCATGGCCTCCAAGGAGTAGGATCATCCCACGCTCATGAAGCCCAGAGAGAAAGAACTAGAGAGAGACCTGAGGTAAGTTTTGCACACACCGTGGGCAGGAATAGATCAGGATTTGAAAATGAAAGACCTGAAAGAGAGAGACATCAAGCACATAGGCAAAAAAGAGATGAACATGATTTTCCATTGCCTAGACCCCGAGAGCACCCAAGAACCCTTAGACCCACTCAAGTGATCAAGGCAATGAAGAATTATTTTGACGGGTCAGGAGATCCTTATGATCATGTGGCCGAGTTCAAACAAGTGTTAAGAGCTGAACAGGTTGAGGATTTATTCACCCAATAAGAGGCATTTGGTTTGACTCTTAAGGGCACTGCCTTGGCTTGGTTTCAACCATTGAGTAGTCGCAACTATCGCGATATAGGTCAACTGCTAGACGAATTCATTGTAGAATTTTCCAAGAGTGGTATCAGGCATAACACATCATCCTTGATCCACAGTTTCAAGCAGACACCCCAAGAAACAGTGCGACTAGCAGGTAGAAGGTTCAGACAGTACCTAGAAAGATGCCCTGCTCCCGAGTTACCCACACCAGCCAAACAAGTGGCTTTGTTCTTAGATGGCTTACTGAGCACAAAGTTAAGATCATATGTATATTTGAAAGAGCCTAGATCCATAGAAGAGTGCGTGCGGACATGCATTGACATAGAAGATAACTTGGGGGAGGAGTTAGGATTATCCAAACTCTATAAGGATTCAGATAGTTCTACTAGTCATACTTCAAAAATCTCCACGGAAATAGAGGAGATAGCTGAGCAAGTTGCCAAGAAGCTGGGAGTCCAAAATAAACAAACACAGAGAGTCACTCCAGTGAATCGGTGTTATACTTGTGGGGGCGACCACATGGCTAATGTATGCCCAATGCAAAACCAAAACATTAGAGAAAGAAATGCTCCATATTGCACTATTGAGAGAAAATACACGAACCACACGGCTCAAGATTGTCCCTACAATAGGCAGGCTGATAGACAGAATTATCAGCAACCTTACCCACAAGGTAGGTATCAGAACCAATACCAACAGCCATATTATAGACCACAACAACAATATCAGGTACCATATAGGCCACAACCTGTCTTGGGAAACCAACCACCAGCTCCAGCCAACGTGATTCCAAACAAATATGTTGTGGGAGAGGAAAATCCAAATAGAGCATTGGTGCCCCTAACCCCATTGATACCAGATAATGATTCTCATGCTCATAGTTCAGACTACTCCCATGAAGGTAGTCCACATGCGTATTACACAGAGTCACCTGAACATAGTGAGATTTACTCGTATCAATATGAGGCACCACCTATGGAGCAAAATTGGGAGCCAGAATACTCCAATGTCATGTACACAAATCCTAACCCTAGGCCCCAATTGAGACAAATGAGACCACAAGCCCCTAGAGGATCTTGTTTTAGATGTCAAGGTGATCATTTCATTCGTGGCTGTCCCCACCCATCATCTCCGAGTCAAGGACAGGCTATCACAATACAGGCTTTTTGCCCTGATTGTGGCAAAGACCATCTCCCTAGAGATTGTCCAAGAAACCCCTCCAGTGCACCCAAGATTACACCCATTAATGTGGTAGGCTTAGTGGCGGATTCAAGTTCAAGTAGCAGTAATATGGCACCTGTACAGGCAGTTACTAGGGCACAAGCATTAAAAAAAGATAAACCAGCAGAGCAATCGGAGTCGAGTGAATCAGGAGAGCCTAGTAAGAGGAAAACAAGAACATGGAAGGATACCAGAGAAAAGGCCAATTGTAAGTGGAATAAAAAGTTATCGGAACTAGAAGAAAGCTTGAAAGACGCAAAAACAAAAATAGAAGACATTGCATCTCAAAACCCCTCGCATGCCGAAACTCCATCCATTCCACCTCATCGCACCCCACCACCCATTGTAAATAGACCGCAACCAGGGTCTGTTCTTGCAGATCCAACCCCAGAAGGCTTGGACATGATGTTCAAGGCCTACCAAGCTCGACTTCAAGAAGGGCCTACAGCGGCAAACCTAGACAAGAGTTACCCTAGAGCGGACTTAGAGATTGAACGGATGAAAATGTGCATGAAAATGGTAGAACAAGCTCAAGCTATACTTGAGACTAGTCAAAAGTTCAATCAGACAAACTCTGTCAAAGGGGATTTGCATTTCCAGGGCTTACTAGAACGATTAGAGCAGTTGGTAAACAAACCACAAGTTTCTTTACCTCCACAGGCTCAACCAGTTATTGAAAGAGGAAGCTCACCACCAATGGGAGCTTATGTTCCTAATTCCACGGATCCAGGAATACCTCCTTCAATTCAACAGTACTCTCAAGAATTCTTGCGGGAAATACAAGAAGAGAAATGGGCCAAGGAGAAGGGTAATTCCCCTCCTATTCCTGAGATTGATGATCTTCATGATCAATTTCCCCAAGACATTCCATCTATTTACGGAGATGAAGCAGAACAACAAGAAGACGAAAGGTTAGATTTTGAATCTAATACCTTAGAAGAACTGCCTCAATTTCCAGGCCCATGGGAATCTGAATCTCTCCAGATTAGAGCTCCCACAATACTAGTAAGAAATGAAGACTCAGTGGTTCCAAGGAACATGGATGTCGTGAAGAACACTAAGGTTCAGTGTCATCTCACTGTAGAAGAGCTACTCAAAGCAAAACCTGAGCTTTGGAATCATGTGAAGGATCAGGTTCCAGAACTTGATTCCAACATGCCAAAAGCACGCTCCAAGCAAAGGGTACCAGAGATACCTCTAGACAAAATAGGGGACATGTGTGAGGGTGAAGAAGGTAATACTTATCTTCCAATCACCTACCAAGGTTACACAACCAAAGCAATGGGGTGGTGGTGTTGTTATTGCGACCACCTCCTTGTGGAAGCAATGGGGCAAGCCCACATTAAGACCAACTAGAATGAAGCTTCAAATGGCAAATGGTCATTTTGAAAAACCTCTAGGATTGCTAGAAGGGATCACTCTAACCACTTGTGGTGTAGAGTTTGAGCACACATTTGCTATATGTGACTTTGAGAAAAATAATGTCTATGAGATGATCCTAGGAAGACCCTTCCTACGACAATTGCAAATAGTACAGGATTGGGGAACTAACTCCTTGTACTTACAGCACTTAGGGGTCACCACCAAGGTCAATTTGAAGGATTACACCTTCAGAGATGTACCACCCCTACAGTGGAATTCTATCCACAAAGCGAAAGAAGATTCCATCTCTGTGCATTCTGAAAGTTCACCTGATCCATCATGGCTGCATGAAGATACTCATTTGTGGATGTGCAAGGTCGCAAAGGAAGAGGAAAAACGTTTAAAGGCAAGAGAAGAAGGAACTTTGCTAGGAGATAGACCAGTTAGAGACCCAGCCTACACACCGATGATCTTTCCAGATGAGGAGTTTGAGCCTCATGGCTGGCCAGAAATCTTAGCCACCATGGACATTGCTGTCAATGAGGAACAGTGGACACCTCATTGTGATGAGGAGGGTTATGATATCTCAGTGTTCATGTGTCAACCCTTGCTAGAAGAATGTGATCCTAGTGATGTCATAGAAGAAGAAGAGAATGACGATGATCTGGAGTCTATTGTGATGGATAGTTGCTTTAACTCAGAGCAGCACTATCTAGAAGATATAGGAGTGTTCACCCAGAAAGAAGAAGAACCTCTCACAAGTATTAAAACAGTAAATTCAAAGGACGGAAGTGAGAGTAGTCAAAAGAAAAAGAAAAGAAAAGCAGTGAAACAAGAAGAGGAGGAATCATTGTTTGAAGTACCAGAAAACTTCAAGAAATATGAAGTTGACGACCGCAAAATTTTGGTACGAATGCCTAAGAGAGAGGCCATCATAGGAGAATCATATGATAATAAAGAAAAGACCAAGAAGATTGTAGTGACCATTGAAGAGAACGAGGAGAGATGCACATATATAGGAGATGACCTAAGTGCAAGAGAAGAAATGGAGCTCATAGCTCTATTAAGGGAATATAGGGATGTGTTTGCATGGCCCTATAGAGACTTGAAAGGGGTAGATCCAAGAATTTGCTCTCATACTATCCCCATGACTGCTGATGCTAAGCCCACCAAACAGAAGCCCTACACATATAATGATACCTATGCAGCCAAAATGAAAGAAGAAATTGATAGGTTGATTGAAGCTGGATTCATCTATGAGATTGAGCATACCGAATGGGTGTCCCCCATTGTTGTGGTACCCAAGAAGAACGGGAAGTTGCGAGTGTGTATTAACCTTAAAAAAGTTAATGTTGCTACGATTAGAGATAGTTATCCACTTCCAATCACAGAACACCTATTGGAGCGTGTTGCAGGCAAGGAAGTTTATAGCTTCCTTGATGGATTTTCAGGTTACAATCAAGTAGCCATTGCCCAAGAAGATCAACACAAAACAGCTTTTGCTACAGACTGGGGAATCTTTGCATTTCGTGTGATGCCATTTGGGCTCACCAATGCACCTGCAACATTCCAAAGGCTCATGTGTCATGTCTTCAAAGAGTTCTTGCGAAAGAGCTTAGAAGTGTATGTGGATGATTTATGTGCTCATTCCCAAGAAAGAAGGTTTCACATCCCTGAGCTCAGACAAATCTTCAACTAGTGTAGAGAATATCGAGTGTGTCTGAACCCAGAAAAGTGTGTGTTTATGGTGCGTCAAGGTAAAATCTTAGGTCATATTGTTTCTAAGAATGGAATCTCAACAGATGAAGATAAGGTACGAGCCATAGCGGAGCTACCAAGGCCAAGGAATGTTCAAGAGGTACAAGCCTTTATGGGCCATTGTGGATACTACCGTAGGTTTATCCACATGTACGCGATCATAGCTAGACCCCTTTATGCCTTGTTGTCTAATTTTGAGTGGAACGATGAATGCGAAAATTCTTTCAACGAACTGAAGAAACGTTTGTGCACGGCACCAATACTCACCACTCCTGATTGGAATAAACCATTCCATGTCCATGTGGATGCATCCAATCATGCCATAGGATTTGTGCTAGCACAACACCACAAGTGAAGGAAACTTAGATTTGCCCATAGCATATGCTAGTAGAGAGCTCACTGCAGCTGAACGGAACTATACCACAACTGAGCGAGAGGGCTTAGGCATGGTATATGCTGTGAAGAAGTTTAGACACTATTTATTGGCCAACAAGTTCAAGTTTTTCACTGATCATCAAGCTTTGTTATATTTGGTCAATAAACCTTGCAATACTGGACGCTTAGTAAGATGGTTCCTCTTACTAATGGAATATGACTTTGAAGTTGTTGTCAGGAAAGGTAGAACCCACCTTCGGGCAGATCACCTTTCTCGCATCACTTCAGGAGAGTCACCGCAAGGAGTGTCTGACGAATTACCCGATGCTTATCTGTTCAATTTAGAAGTTGTTCCTAAATGGGCAAATAAGTTGGTACCAGTCCTAACCTTTGGCCCTGCAAATAAGAATGTGAAAACATCACAAGAAGAAATTGTAAAATCACAAAAATATCACATATTACCAGGAAGCATGTACAAACAAGATACTGAGGGTGTATTAGCTTGTTGTGTGGAGGATGATGAACATAGTAGTTGGTTGCAACAAGCCCATGAAGGAATGCTAGGAAATCACTATTCTAAACAACGAACATTGCAGAATCTGAAGCGTTTAGGAGTGTATTGGCCTAGCATGGACAGAGAAATACATGAGTGGATTAAGAATTGTCCAAGGTACAGAGAGAGACCCCCAGTGGAGCATGCGACCCTTTATCAAGTGTCATTAATTCCAGATTGGAGTGCTCCATTGGTAGAGTTTATGAGATCGGGAAGATTACCCAAAGAGGCTAGTCTAGCAAGAAGACGAAGCATGGAGCAAGAGGCTCAAGGCTATGCCTTAGTAGGGGACAACCTATACCGAAGAGGCAAAGATGGTTACTTAAGACTATGCGTTCATGAATCAGACTATTTAAAGGTCTTAGAGACTGCACACAGCGGTGTTGCAGGTGGACATTTTGGTCCTGACCGAGTGATCAAGACCATTCTATTCTCAGGACTTTGGTGGCCCACTCTTCATATGGACGCACATACCTATGTGAAGAAATGTGACACATGCCAACGTGCACAATATCCAATTAGAAAAGACGAGATGCCCTTGAGGCCAATGATGGGAGGACGTGCATTTTCGAAGTGGGGCATAGACTTCATAGGTCCTATTAACCCCCCAGCTAGAAACTCCCATGCAGAGTACATCATTGTAGCCACAGATTACCTTACAAAGTGGGTAGAAGTCAAAGCCACAACAAAGAATGATGCTCAGACTACGGCTAAGTTCTTATTCGAGAATGTGTTCACGAGATATGGACTACCAATAGAGTTGGTGAGCGATAGAGGCACACACTTCTTGAATGAAGTCATTGAAAATCTTCTCCAAGAATTCTTGGTGATACATAAGAAATCTGCCCCCTATCACCCACAAGCTAACGGACAAGCCGAGAGTACCAATAAGATCCTCTGTAACGTATTGACAAAACTGGTAAATAATAAACGCTCTGATTGGGACAAACAACTTCATCATGCTGTTTGGGCTTATCGAGTTGCCTACAAAACGGTACTGAACGCCACCCCATTTCAGATGGTCTTTGGACAGAACGCTGTGCTACCATTAGATTTCTTAATCCCTGCCTTAAAAGTAGCACAAGAGTATGAGTGGAATGGGCATGAATTGTCCTCTAGGATCTTTGATCTCGAACGCTTGGGTGAGATGAGGCTACGAGCGGCAGCAGGCATCTACGCTGCAAAGAAGAGACAAAAGGCATACTTTGATGCACACATCAAGGATAACGGATTGAAAGAGGGAGATCTAGTGTTGGTATACACACTAAAACAACATGCCCGTAAGTTGGAAAAAAGAGGATACGGACCCATGATCATTAATAGAATTTCCACTAGTGGTGCAGTTCAGTTGGCCACTCTAGAAGGAGATATCTTGCCAAACTATATTAGTGGCTGTAGAGTCAAGCTATATCAAGAACCTCTTACTGAGGATATGCTAATGAGACTCAACATTGCTAAGAAGCAAAAAGAAGAAGAGTTAAGAGTGAGAAAAGAAGCACAGGTAGAGGCCAGAGAGCGTATTAGGCGAAATAAGTTAAGGCGATTAGGCCTAGATGTCAACTCAAAAGCCCCAAATATCACATGGATATGTGTCAAAAGTCAGGCATAGCGACTTCTCAGGTCATTGACCGAAGACCCTTTGTGACCATAGAGATAGGACAAGGGAAGGGTGCAAGGACGGTGAAGGCATTGATTGACTCAGGTGCAGCAAGTAGTGCAGTTAGACTTTCCTACTGCCAAGACTTGCAGTTGAACATCAATCCCATAGAAGCTTATCTCATAGGATTGGGAGGTGTGGAAACCCCTTGTTTGGGCGAGGTGGAACTTCCCATCTACCTTCAAGATGTTCCAATGAAAGTCAAAGCGCTAGTATGTCAAGATGAGAACCTTACAGAACCACTTGTCTTGGGTCAAGATTGGATCTATGACCATGCAGTTAACTTAAACCTAAGAAGTCAAATTCTTCAAGTTTGGGTACATGAACAATGCATTACATTAGAATTAGAGAACTGCATGCTCCTAAATCATGGCACCACACACTCTCTTAGTTCTTCCAAGACTAATCATATGAAAGAAGATGTTGTATGTGTTAAAAGCTCTATGATGCAGAAGGAGTCAATCGTGGAAGACCAGGTTCGAAGGCGGGTGGATCTTTCTTCTTCTCCAAAGAATCAAGTAGCCACAGTAGTGAGTCCACCACACAAGCAAACACAACCGTTCACGACAACTGCTACATCAAATAGAAAGACACCATTCGATAAAAAAGCAGTTCCGAGCATGAAGCAGATATGGGTACGCAAAGGAGAGCAACCACCAGCCTTGCCCCCACAAATCCCATCCATGCAAACCAACCAGGCCAGAAGACGAAGGAAGCAGCTCAGACAAGCTCAATCACAAGGTATCCAACAAGTTTGGGTGCCTAAGAAGTTAGCTGCAGCTCAACAAGGGTAATTACAGATGTGGGTACCTAGGAAGCTCCTACATCCACAACAACCTTTGTTCTCCCACATGCAAAAGGTTTCAACAAAGAAGCCAAAAAGAGAAAAGGGTAAGAACCAAGTACAGAGACCAAAGGAAGATCAAATCAGCTCTTCAACATTAGTAGGAAGACATGCAAAAAGGATATGGGTTTGGAAGCCAAAAGTGCAAGTAGCCTCCACCGAACCAAAGCGTCAACCACACTGGATACCACAGTTTAGAAAGCATCCAAAGAGAAAGACGCCGAAAGTGACCTCTACAGTGCCAAATGATGTTCTAAAATGGACTCCAATAAGGAGGATTACATCAGTTCGAGACTCAATGGATACCTCCACCAAGGTCGGCATCAACCTCCGCAAATAACATCGAAAGCCTCGAACGAGCAACAACCATGTGCTCCTTGCACAACCCTGTCTTTTGCACCATTCAGGTCATGCATTTCCAAAGTATGCATTAATATAGGGCCACATTACACGGACGTGCATAGACACACTTGAGAATCCCACGCACAAGAGCACAGTGACATATGTCAAATATTTCTATTGATACTAACTTTTGTGTTCTTGTTTTGTGATATCCTTTTCCTCAAAAAAGAAAAAAAAAAAAAGGGAGAAAGAAAAGCGGGAGAGAGCTTGTTCCCAGGTTTGGCTTATGAAACATGAATGAGTCATGCTTAGTTGAAGGTGGAACTGTTGATTACTAGGCATTTATCAATTTGGATAGAAGTGTGTCTCGGCCAGCAGTGAGATTATTGCTGCCTTATCTGGTAGATGACAAGCGTTTGGCATGAACATGGCATCTACAACTATGATTTTCTCTTACCATGGTAGGAATGAAGAGCTTGAAGGTCCGCAACTTGAGTGATGCTTAACTACTTCATGTACCAGAGCATCCAAGGAGATATCTGCAAAGGGTAGTTCTGGAGGAGAAGACTCCTGCATATGGTGAGCTAAAGAGAATATGTGAAACTCAGCTTTGGTGTAGTTACCCGATGTTGCTTGCCAAGGAATATAAAGAAATTCAATTCTCAGTATTTGACAAATGTTGCTTTGAAAAGAGGAGAGAGGATCCACCACTCAAAAGATCTCATCAGTGGACAATCAACATGGACATTCATCAACAATGTTCCATCCCAAAGGCCGAGTGTACAACACGAAGAGACAAACATCCATCAACCTTCTCCATGGTAAGTATCTTTACTCTGGAAACACCATAACCATGATAGTTTAGGAAACCTCTTCGTCAGCATACCCTTGAGCACTTAGCTCAAGACCCGCAATTTTTGCACCATACTTCTTCCAATGCATTTTCCAAGTAAGCATGCGTAGGGCTACATTACAAGGCCGTGCACAAGGCACATACTTTTTTCAACCCAGGCACGAACACACTTACCCATCATTCATTATGGGTTATGAGTAGTTGGCATGACTGCTCTCAACATCATCTTTGGAAGAGCTAGCGGACGTCATGGGAACAACATCCATATCTCGGAAGCAAATTGAAGCCAGTAGTTGCTCCAAATCACTCTTGACAACCTCTTTTGAGCTACTTGCAGTTTTGAAAGCTCACAACGACACATTCTTGCTGGAACCCAAGGAACCAGCTCATACAACGGATGGACACCACCTCTCAAAGCACTACATGGAACAACCCTTCCAACAAGGGTCTTTCAGGGACGACAGACTCGAGAGGGGGGGGAGTGTTGAAGCTCAAAGTCAAGGACAAAGCATGGAAGCACATCAAAAGGTGGACACACAAGGAAAGGGAGCAAGTAGGGAGCTCCAAGAAGTGTATGTCAAATTTTCAGAAGAATCCCCTACAAAAATAGTGATTTTCATCACTAAAAACCATTGTAAATACCATTATCTATTTTTAGTAACTCCATTTTGTTCAAGCCGAGGAGTCCTCGAGCTTGAGGAGTATTAGAAGTACCATCGTACCAATTTTCATAATTTTTAGACTTCGTTTGAGCCCTCAAATAAGCCCTGGAACCTAATTTTTAACTAGGCCGGACACTAGGTCTGGACAGGGCCAAAACTAGTCAAAAAACTATAAAAAGAGCTAGAGAGCTCATTTTTGGGGGTTAGCTGGAGAGAGAATAGAGCTTTTGTAAGAGAACTCTTTGCAATCTAAGCTTTCCATTGTTCCTCTCTTTGATCTTACTTTGTGCGCGTGTGTGTGTATGTGTGTGTATGATTGTGTACTTTCACTCATGCACTTGTGCCTTCACTAGCTCGTGGTCTTCATACCGGTCCTCACGTCTCCGCGGATTGACAAGTAAAGGAGGTGGTGCTTACGCTTGAGCTACACCATGGTAGCGGTCAAAGCTGGTCAAAGTTAGGAAATTAGAGCAGAAATTTCATTATCACCAAATTAGATGAAAATTCATATACTTGTAAAGATTGTCAAAGGCAGTCTATAGCCCAAATTGCAGCAGAAAATGGATTTTGTAGCACATTGATATGCTATGTTCATTTTGTAAAAATGTAATTTTTCTAGTTTGACCCTACAAATTCTTGTATAGAAATTTATGTTAGCCATATGGTTTGGCATGTATAAAGATCATATGTGACTACATATTTATACAAATTTTCAAGGCTATCAGATCTTCCTAGAAACCTTAATGCCACCTTGCAAGCTTCCAAATGTAGTCAAACTTGTGCAAGGGAGATTCAGATGAGCGTTTTTTCTGCATATTCATGAAGGAGATCTTTGGAAACATAGTCCTACAAAGTTTCATCTTCATCAAAGCCTATTTGGAGGGTCAAAGAGTACAAATTCCAGCTTTCAGGATCAACGCAGTTTTCTAGTTTAAGCAAATTGAAGAAGGGCCACCACATGGTGAAAGTTGATTGAGCCATGTTGTACGATCAAGATGAGCTCATATTCAAGGGTGGAGATGCACTTATGATTAAAGCAAGGAGGATCCACGAGTTTTTCCATAAAAGAAGACTTCTTTTACAATCAAAGATCAATAATGCATTGTTTCTCAAAAAATAGTGGCTTATCTTATCCGAATTGATGTCAGCACTGCTCCGATGGTACAGATCATCCCTAGATCCAATGGTGGAGAATGAGGGCGCCTAAATTTCACTCCTTTACACTAGATTTGATAGAAAGAACAATTCCAAGCCATTGATTTGATTAATCAAATGGTTGTAATCAAAAGTAGTGATCCTAGAGTTGAGAGTTGATTTCTCTAGATCCAAGGGCTCAAATTCATTCAAAAAACTATATAAACCCCCCTCAAACTCCTAGAGCATCATGGTTATGCATCCATAGAGCTCATGCTAGCTTACGGTTTCCTTGAGACGATCACCCTCGGTTGAGCGAGTGAGGATCCAAGGTGAGCTAGTAAGAGTATAGTACCTAGTTTCAAATTTAAGTTAGAACTCCAATCTAAGATAGGCTCTTGAAACCAGCATCTCTATCTTGACTCACCCTCGGTGGAGCGTGTGAGTGAGTTAGAGCTGATTTTAATGAGTCTTAGACTTCTTTAGTTAGATGTTACGAGCCTAGACATACATAGGGTCACTGGAGTGGAACTCACCTTCTTACGTGTGACATTCGATTGAACTGTCAAGGTTTGAGGGTCGGAACCACCTTTGATCAGTAGAATGCCTAGCTTGACGTACCACGACGATCTTATACATGTATCTTAATTCCAATCCTTTTAATTCATGTGACTTGTCACTTGTCTCTTGTCTCCTCTCTCACTCTCTTAAGTATTTTTACATGTCTTCTATTTCTTCTATGTGTGAGAAGGCTTCGCAGTATTGCGTTGAGCCAGTGAAGATGTTTCTTTGAGCTTGTGAGTAAACTCTATCATCATAATTCACTTGCATGCATATAATCTATACATACCCATACATATTGATTAGTTTCTGAAAGTGTATAAGAAGCTCCAATATTGGACCATTCTTCCTTTCGAAACTAGTTTATGTGTTAGGATTCCATCTATTCACGTCATGCATACATATCATCCAAAGAAGACTATGCATATGGATTAGAATTAGGAAGTGTTTAAGAAGCTCCTTCAATGGACCATTCTTCCTTCCAAATTTGATTCGTGTGTATGGTTCTCTTTCATTCTTATCATTCATGTTCATAAATCTAACTTGCACTCCTACTTTCCCATTCCCATAATCATTTCAACATCTCTCTCTTCTCCATACTCAACATTAATTTCACTTTCATGTCCTTAAACCATCCAATATTCATTAGCTTCATACACCCTGTGTGTGCCACACCGAACCCGATCCACCCGGATTGCGATCACCTCCACACCGCTGCTGGTTGCAACTGCTTATCGGATCTTGTTTGAATCACTGTTGCTTGAGTTTCCACTAGTGAAATATAGACCATATTGGTCATTGGGTTCTGACGCTCCTTCTTTCTTTGATCATATTCGCCTGCATCCTTGCAGAATCTTTGGATGTGACCAAGCTCACCACAAAAATGACATCGAGGTGGTGGCAAGGAAGTACTTTCCTGTGATGTTCTTGTCTGCCAACGATTTGTATTGTAATTTGTATTTTGCTGTCCTCGATAATTCCTGTATCCTTGTGGCTGACTGTTTCGCATCTGTGGCAGCACATAGTGAGTGACTGGCTGCCCCGGTTCTTGTATAATGGCATTTACAGTTGGTGGTCCCTGCACTTTGGCATTATACGCACAATTTTTGGTGTAATGTCCAGTGGTATTGCAGATAGCACAATACATGTGATTAAGGGCACAGGTAGCACTAGTATGCCCTAGATTTTTACATTTAGTGCAATACATCTGTTTAGCCGGATCCTCTGCAATGTTTCTACTGGCTTTCAGCCACTCCAAGTCTTCAGTGAATCCTCCACGCTTATGCTCTAGTTGTAGGGCCATGGCTATGAAAACATCCAATGTCATAGCACCCACACATCCGATGATCATGATTTGTTTAAGCTGTGGGGTCAAACCATTGATGAACCACTGGGTTATGACATCATCCGGTAAATTAGCATGTGCCGGAGGTAGTTATCTTAAATGAGTTCTAAATAATGTGGCATATTCCTGCACAGTCTGATGCAGCTTCTATCTATTGTTCTGCAAGTAATCAAAAATTTTGGCAGGGTTCTTCTTCAGTCGGAATCTCTGCAAAAACGCATCCCTTACCGCTTCATAGGTGCCGAAATGGTTGATATCATACTCTGTTAACCACCTAGCTGCTTCATTGACTAATGTAGACTGGAATAGGATGGCCTTGTACGCCGGATCAGGTGGATGGTTTAGTACAGCATAACTTATCTCAAAGGTATGCACATGGGCATCAGGGTCATCACCTGGAAATCCACCGAAGTTAGTGTATGTTACCCCTGTTGGAACATGTCGAAGTGGAAGTGGTGGTTGCTGCTGTTGCTGTCGCTGCTGTTGTTGCTGTCCACTCATCGTGCTAGTAGTGGTACTGTTACTATCTCCTGAGTTCTAAGGTGGTGTTTTTGTTCCTTCAGATTCTGTATGATTAGACTGCTCACCTTCCGACTTGAAAATAACGTTCAGCCTCTTACGAATTTCCAATTCGAATAGCCTATCCTCTTCTTTGGTATCAAACGTAGGCACACTTACCCTGAACAATGGTGTCCAGAATGAAGATTCACTAGGAAGTATAATACTGTCATTGGAAAATTGTAAATTCCCTGTATTTGGGGCCGAACTGTCACTAGAATTAGTCGAACTTCCCCAACCCAGGATATTCTTTCACTAGCAATGGTCTCTCTGGAGAACACACCTCTATCCTCAGAGAGGTTTGAATCTTGACCAGACGGCGACGGGTCAACTGCACATTGCGTTCTTGTAGACTCTGAAGTTACTGTATCTTCTACAGACTATGCCAAAATTACACTGAAATCTACCGGAATTGCAGTATGTTCTACCAGAATGCTATCGGAATCAGTGCTACCGTGCTTCGCTTCTTCTACTACTGGGCTTAACCGATCTGTGCTTCTGCCTCCTGGGGGTGTCCTTAACAAATTTGTTACCACCCAAGGCTGTCGGTCTCTCCTGTACTTCGGATACGACTCACCAGACTCAGTAACCGGCATATATCACCAGAGCAACACTTCCGTACTACTCTACCTTACTGACGATTCACAATCTATGGTCACCTTCAATTTGCAACACTCTGTTGCCACTTTCCCACAGACGGCGCCAATGTTAAACGCACGTTGCCGTCACAGGCGCGTTTAAGCTCTTTCGGGTTCTTGGGACTGGAAGGGGTCTGATAATCAGAGGCCCTATACTTGATTTTCCCAATCAACACATTTACTTCGTAGTACTTTAACACTCAAAACTCTGCATAGAAATTACTATCCAACCTCAGACTTACTATTCGTACTCAGACTACTATTGGTTCTTCCACAACTTTACTGATCATGCTCAGGGTAATACTTTCGCAGTACACAACACCGAAACTATTCATTACTGTAATACAGACTTATGCTCTCTAACTTAATAGAACTGTACTAACCACAAGTTAATGTAATCAAACAGAGACAAGAAACAGTAATACTCAGATTTCTCAACACCACACTACGACAACTTCACAGAATGCAATCGCTTAGACAAACAGTCTGGTGATCCTCCTGATCGTTACCCAAGCATCCTTTCATTAGATTATAAATAGATACAACTCTACACAACGACCTTTCGGTTCATGCGGAATATGAAAAGAAAAAGATTTACAATTGCCAATCCGGCGGCTTACAGAACACACTAGGACCGTTGGGGCACTTTTTTCCCTCTTTAGGAGGTTTTTTCCCCTGGCTTGTATATATGCCTATAACCCCAACGGGTCACTTATCTTTGTACATTCTTCTGGTAATACATTCAATATTGTGTGTTGGGCTCCAAGCTTCTTCTTCTTCCTTATACTGTTCACATGCTTTCACAGACTTCAAAGTCCAACAATTGATAGATTAACTAGATGGTTCTTACTCTTACAAGAATATGACAATGATGTAGTTCATTGTCCTGGATCTTCGCATATCATTGCAAATTTTTTATCTCGATTGGATAATGGTGATCCTTCAGATGGCATTGATCATTCTTTTCTTGATGTAGATCTTTTTCATATTGTTGATAATATTGAAACCAAAACTAGGAACCCCTACTTGGTATGATGAAATGATGTCTTTCCTTGCAATTCGTGTTCCTGCTTCCCATTTATGGACAACAACCCAAAATAACTTAGCTTTTATGGAGCTTACACTTTCCTATTATCCTCGATCATCTGTATTATAAAGATATTACCGAAATTTGGCTTCACTGTGTTCTACCACATCAAGTAACACCTATTATTTTGAAAGCTCATTCTAGAATTTTGGGTGTTCATGGTGGAGCTAATTAAACAGTAAAGAAAATTTTGCAAAGAGGGTTATGGTCGCCAACCATTCACAAAGATGTTTGCAATCATGTACAATTGTGTGATCGTTATCAACGTATGGGCAAACCTCGAGATATACATTGCTTTCCTCTGCAAGCTATTCTTCCTTTGGAACCTTTTTAGAAATTGGGTTTGGACTTTATAGGTCCTATTTGTCCTCTAGCCAATTCCAAAAAAAACTTTATTTTGACATGCATGATTACTGTAGTAGATGGGCAGAAGCTTGGAGTCTAAGACATTAAAGTATAGGAAGTGTCGCTATAGTTTTAGTTACTAAATTATTTCCTTGTTTCGAACTTCCACTTGAATTAATTTTTTATTGATGCACTCATTTTTTAAATCAGCTTATTAAATGTATGATTGATTACTTCCATATTGACCATAAGATCGCTTCCCCATACTATCCTTGAGCTAATGGTTTGGCAAAAAGTACTGATAAGGTTTTACTTGTGATGCTTTAAAAGTTTCTTTTGGAATATCCAATTAAGTGGGAACAATATTTACCCTAAGTTCTATGGCCTTAACATACCTCGTACAATGTTTCAACCAGATTTACACCTTTTGAGTTAGTTTATGGTATGGAAGCTATAGCTCCTATGGAATTTTCGATGCCTAATTTACGTATTGTGGTGTAGAATCATTTATTACTAGAAGAATCATTGATATTTTATTAGCAGTAGCCAGGGCAGCCAAGGTGTTACAAGACAAGGAAGCCATTGAAGAGAGTCTGAATAGAGGGAGAGTCAAGGAGTACCAAGTAGGCAGAGCAGTCAACAAAGATCCGATAACTAGGTCAACCCAATTTTTTCAAAAAAGATGAATCTTCTTCAATAGTGATTTTCATCACTACATTAACATTGTAAATATTGTTTTTGTAGATTAGACTCCATTTTCATTCAAGCCAAGGATTCCTCAAGCTTGAGGAGTACTAGAAGTACCTATGTATCAATTTTCATAATTTTTAGACTTTGTTTGAGCCCTCAAATAAGCCCTAGAACCTAATTTTTAACTAGGCCAAATACTAGATCTGGATAGGGCCAAAAGCTAGTCAAAAACCATGAAAAGAGCTAGCGAGCTCATTTTTGAGGTTAGCTAGTTGAAGAATGAACTTAATCTTGAGCACTGTATTCTTTCTTGGAGCTTGCTAATAGAAGATTCCATTGTTCTACTCTTTGTCTTGCTTTGTGTGCATGTGTGTGTATGTGTGCGCATGCTTGTGTGTCTCTCACTCACTCACTTATGAACTTCACTTGCTCATGGTCATCATACCCTCCTCATGTCTTCCTAGATTAACAATTATGAGGTGGATCTCCTCACGTGGGTACTTGCCATTGTGCTAGAGTGACACCAAATTTGGCACTATTGCTAGGGATCAAGATTTGAGGATGAGCATATGATGGTAAGATGTAGAGATGTGACATTGAATTCATAGTAATCTCTTACTTTCTACTCTTCTACCTACTTCATCATCATCACCACCATCTCTACTCTCCATCTCCCTCCACCATCATCTTCACCATTTTGGTCATATCCTCTGTTGGAACTCAAGGTCAAGCATAAAACATGGAAGCACATCAAAGAAGTGGACATAGAAGAAGAGAGAGCAAGTAGGGAGCTCCAAGAAGTGTATGTCAAATTTTCAGAAGAATCCCCTACAAAAATAGTGATTTTCATCACTAAAAACCATTGTAAATACCATTTTCTTTTTTTGTAACTCCATTTTGTTCAAGCCAAGGAGTCCTTGAGCTTGAGGAGTATTAGAACTATCATCCTACCAATTTTCATAATTTTTATACTTTGTTTGAGCCCTCAAATAAGCCCTGGAACCTATTTTTTAACTAGGCCAGACACTAGGTCTGGACAGAGCCAAAACTAGTCAAAAAACTATAAAAAAAGCTAGAAAGCTCATTTTTGAGGTTAGCTTGTTAGAGAATAGAGCTTTTGTAAGAGACTTCCTTTGCAATAGAAGCTTTCCATTGTTCCTCTCTTTGATCTTACCTTGTACGCATGTGTGTATATGTGTGTGCATGTTTGTGTGCTTTCACTCACGCACTTGTGCGTTCACTTGCTCGTGGTATTCATACCAGTCCTCATGTCTCCATGGATTGACAAGGAAAGGAGGTGGTGCTTATGCTTGAGCTACACCAAATTTTGGCGTTGTTGCTGGGGAGAGAGCTTCGAGGATAAGCGTTGTGATGGTAAGATCGTAGATTGTGATGTTGGAAGGTAAAAAAACTGTCATTTTTGTTCATTTTTTGATTTGTCTTCTTCATCTTCATCACCATCACCATCTCCATCTTCTTCCATCTTCTTCTTCATAGAAATTTCTTGTTTTTTAGTGCATTTTCACCATTTTCATACCATCTTTCATGCATTATTGTGCGAGGAGGAGTTAGGAAGTGCAAGAGAGAGCAAGCGCTTGTGTTTTTTCATGATTCTCTACACATACAAAGCTTGCCATTGCTCGGCACTTAGAAATTCGAAGTTCCCGCCAAAAAAACACAATTTTGTGATGAAAATCGCGATTCTATGAAAATTTCCAATTTTTTTGAAAATCACGATTCTCTATTTCTCGCCTAAAAAGCCTATTGAAAAGAACACGATTTTGGGGTCATTCTTAGAATCGCGATTCTGTGGTTGTGTTCAAAATCGCGATTCGCTAAATTTCTGAAAACCACGATTCTGAGGTAAAATAGCGATTTTCAAGTAAAAACACAACTTTGAGAAAACACAATTTTCAGTGGGCTCAAAATCGTGATTCTCACAAATCACGATTTTTAGGCCAAAACATGATTGTGATCAAACACGATTCTCTGTTGACAATCACGATTTTCAAAAACACGATTTTCACTAAGGAACAAAATCACGATTTTCAAAACACGATTCTCTAAGGTACAAAATTGTGATTTTCAAGAAACGATTCTCACTCAAAATTGCATTTCTTGGGGATTGTTCAGCATCGCGATTCTCATGGTGCGTCCAGGTAAAATCTTAGGTCATAATGTTTCTAAGAACGGAATCTCAACAGATGAGGACAAAGTAAGAGCCATAGCGGAGTTACCAAGGCCAAGGAACATTAGAGAGGTACAAGCTTTTATGAGCCATTCTGGATATTACCGTAGGTTTATCCACATGTGTACAATCATAGCTAAACCTCTTTATGATTTGTTGACAAATTTTGAGTGGAACGATGAATGGGAGAACTCCTTCAATGAGCTAAAAAGACGTTTGTGCACAACACCAATATTGACAAACCTAGATTGGAGTAAGCCATTCCATGTCCATGTGGATGCCTCCAATCATGCCATAGGATGTGTGCTAGCACAACCCACAGGTGAAGGGAATTTAGATTTGCCCATAGCATATGCGAGTAGACAACTAAACCCAACTGAAAGAAATTATACCACAACTCAGCGAGAAGGCTTAGGCATGGTATATGTTGTGAAGAAGTTTAGACACTATTTATTGGCCAACAAGTTTAAGTTTTTCACTGATCATCAAGCTTTGTTATATTTGTTCAATAAACCTTGCAATACAGGACGCTTAGTAAGATGGTTCCTCTTACTCATGGAATATGACTTTGAAGTTGTTGTCAGGAAAGGTAAAACCCACCTCTGGGTAGATGACCTTTCTCGCATTACTTCAGGAGAGTCACCTCAAGGAGTGTCAGATGACCTACCCGATGCTTATCTGTTCAATTTGGAGGTTGTTCCTAAATGGGCAAATAAGTTGGTACCGGTCCTAACCTTTGGACCTGCGAATAAGAATGTGAAAACAAACAAAGAGGAAATTGTAAGATCACAAAACTATCAAATATTGGCAAGAAGCATGTACAGACAAGATACGGAAGTATTAGCTTGTTGTGTTGAGGATGATGAACACATTAGTTGGTTGCAACAAGCCCATGAAGGATTGCTAAATAATCACTATTCTAAACAACGCACATTGCAGAATCTAAAATGTTTAGGAGTGTATTGGCATAGCATGGATAAAGAAATACATGAGTGGATTAAGAATTTTCCAATGTGTAGAGAGAGACCCCCAATGGAGCATGCCACCCTTTATCAAGTGTCATTAATTCCTGATTGGAGTGCTCCATTAATAGAGTTTCTAAGATCTGGAATATTACCCAAAGAGGCTAGTCTAGCAAGAAGACGAAGCATGGAGCAAGAGGCTCACGACTATGCTTTAGTAGGAGACAACTTATATCGAAGAGGCAAGGATGGTTATCTAAGATTGTGCGTTCACGAATCAGACTATTTAAAAGTCTTAGAAACTGCACACAGCAGTGTTGTAGGTGGACACTTCGGTCCTGATCGAGTAATCAAGACCATTCTATTCTCAGGACTTTGGTGGCCCACTCTTCATATGGATGCACAAACCTATGTGAAGAAATGTGACACATGCCAACGTGCACAATATCTGATTAGAAAAGATGAGATGCATTTGAGGCCAATGATGGGAGGACGTGCATTCTCGAAGTGGGGTATAGACTCTGTAGGTCCTATTAACCCCCCAGCTAGAAACTCCCATGCAGAGTACATTATTGTAGCCACAGATTACCTTAATAAGTGGGTACAAGTCAAAGCCACAACAAAGAATGATGCTCAGACTATGGCTAAGTTCTTATTCGAGAACATGTTCACGCGGTATGGACTACTGTTGAAGCTGAAGGTCAAGGACAAAGCACAGGAGCACATCAAAGAGGTGAACACCCAAGAAAAAGGAGCAAGTAGGAAGCTCCAAGAAGTGTATGTCAAATTTTCAGAAGAAATCCCCTATAATAATAGTGATTTTCATCACTAAAATTCATTGTAAATACCATTTTCTATTTTTGTAACTCCATTTTGTTTAAGCCGTGGAGTCCTCGAGCTTGAGGAGTATTAGAAGTATCATCCTACCAATCTTCATAATTTTTAGACTTCATTTGAGCCCTCAAATAAGCCCTAGAACCTAACTTTTAACTAGGCTGGACACTAGATCTGGACAGGGCCAAAACTAGTCAAAAAACTATAAAAAGAGCTAGAGTGCTCATTTTTTAGGGTAGCTTGTGAGAGAATAGAGCTTTTCTAAGAGAACTCTTTTTCAATTGAAGCCTTCCATTGCTCCTCTCTTTGATCTTACCTTGTGCATGTTTGTGTGTATGTGTGTGCATGTTTGTGTGCTTTCACTCACGCATTTGTGCCTTCACTTGCTCGTGGTCTTCATACCGGTCCTCATGTATCCGCGGATTGACAAGTAAAGGAGGTTGTGCTTACGCTTGAGCTACACCAAATTTTGGCACCGTTTCCGGGGAGAGAGCTTCGAGGAAGAGCGTTGTGATGGTAAGATCGTAGATTTGCAACATTGGAAGGTAAAAAAACTGTCATTTTTGTTATATTCCTGATTTTTCTTCTCCATCTTCATCATCTTCATCATCTCCATCTTCATCCATCTTCTTCTTCATAGAAATTTCTTGTTTTTTAGTGCATTTTCACCATTTTTCATGCATTATTGTGTGAGAAGAAGTTAGGAGGTGCAAGGGAGAGCAAGCGCTGTGTTTTTTTCATGATTTTCTACACATACGAAGCTCGCCATTGCTCGGCGCTCAAAAATTTGAAGTTCCCACCAAAAAACACGATTCTGTGATGAAAATCGGGATTCTGTGAAAATTCAAATTTTTTTGAAAAATCACTGTTCTCTGTTTCCCGCCTAGCAGCCTTTTGAAAAGAACACGATTTTGGGGTCATTCTCAGAATCACGATTCTGTGGTTGTGCTCAAAATCGCGATTCTCACAAATCACAAATTTCAACCAAAAAAAAAAATGCAATTTCGAGAAAACACGATTCTCTGGTTAGTGCTCAAAATCGCGATTTGCTAAATTTTTGAAAACCACGATCCTCTAAGACAAAATCGCGATTCTCTAAAACACGATTCTCTAAAACATGATTCTCTGTTGGCAATCGCGATTTTCATGTCAAAAACACGATTATGAGAAAATACGATTTTCAGCAGGTTCAAAATCACGATTCTCACAAATCACGATTTTCAGCCAAAAACACGATTCTATGAAAACATGATTCTCTGTTGGCAATCACGATTTTCAAAAAACACGATTCTGTGTTGGCAATCGCGATTTTCAAAAACATGATTCTCTACTCAAAATTGCGATTCTCACAAATCACGATTTCCAGCCAAAAATACGATTTTGTGAAAACACGATTCTCAAGGTACAAAATCGCGATTCTCTGATTTCACACAATCACGATTCTCTGATTTCACACAGTCGCAATTCTCTGATTTCATAGCATCGCGATTCTCTTGGTTTCACATAATCGCGATTCTCTCACTTCACAGCATCGCAATTCTCTGACTTCATAGCATCGCGATTTTCTTGATTTCACAAAATCGCGATTTTTTCCAAAAGGTCCTGTTTGCTTGTTTTGACCCCCAAGAGCCTGATTCGACATAACTTTTTTATTTAAAGTCCATTTTCTGAGCTCTATAGCTCATTGGAAAGCTCATTTCGAATTAGACTATTTAAAAGTCTTAGAAACTGCACACAACAGTGTTGCAGGTAGAAGTGAAAGCCACAACAAAAAATGATGCTCTGACTACGGCTAAGTTCTTATTCGAGAAAATGTTCACACGGTATGGACTATTGTTGAAGCTCAAGATCAAGGACAAAGCACAGAAGCACATCAAAGAGGTGAACACCCAAGAAAAAGGAGCAAGTAGGGAGCTCCAAGAAGTGTATGTCAAAATTTCAGAAGAAATCCCCTATAGTAATAGTGATTTTCATCACTAAAAACCATTGTAAATAGCATTTTCTATTTTTGTAACTCCATTTTGTTCAAGCCGAGGAGTCCTGGAGCTTGAGGAGTATTAGAAGTATCATCCTACCAATTTTCATAATTTTGAGACTTCATTTGAGCCCTCAAATAATCCCTGGAACCTAATTTTTAACTAGGCCAGACACTAGGTCTGGACAGGGCCAAAACTAGTCAAAAAACTATAAAAAGAGCTAGAGCGCTCATTTTTTAGGGTAGCTTGTGAGAGAATAGAGCTTTTGTAAGAGAACTCTTTTGCAATTGAAGCCTTTCATTGTTCTTCTCTTTGATCTTACCTTGTGCGCGTATGTGTATGTGTGTGCATGTTTGTGTGCTTTCACTCACACATTTGTGCCTTCACTTGCTCGTGGTCTTCATACCAGTCCTCATGTCTCCGGGGATTGACAAGTAAAGCAGGTGTTGCTTACGCTTGAGCTACACCAAATTTTGGCGCCCTTGTCGGGGAGAGAGCTTCGAGGAAGAGCGTTGTGATGGTAAGATCGTAGATTTGTGACGTTGAAAGGTAAAAAAACTATCATTTCTGTTATTTTTCTGATTTTTCTTCTCCATCTTCATCATCTTCATCATCTTCATCTTCATCCATCTTCTTCTTCATAGAAATTTTTTGTTTTTTAGTGCATTTTCACAATTTTCATACCATTTTTCATGCATTATTGTGTGAGAAGGAGTTAGGAGGTGCAAGGGAGAGCAAGCGCTGCGTTTTTTTCCTGATTTTCTACACATACGGAGCTCGCCATTGCTCGGCGCTTAGAAATTTGAAGTTCCCGCCAAAAAACACGATTCTGTGATGAAAATCGCAATTATGTGAAAATTCAATTTTTTTTGAAAAATCACGATTCTTTGTTTCCTGCCTAGCAGCCTTTTGAAAAGAACAGGATTCTGGGGTCATTCTCAGAATCATAATTCTATGGTTGTGGTCAAAATCGTGATTCTCACAAATCACGAATTTCAGAAAAAAAAAAACCCGATTATGAGAAAACAGGATTTTGTGGTTGTGCTCAAAATCGGGATTCGCTAAATTTTTGAAAACCACGATTCTCTGAGAAAAAATCACGATTCTCTAAAGCACGATTCTACACGATTCTCTAAAACACGATTCTCTATTGGCAATCGCGATTTTCATGTCAAAAACACAATTCTGAGAAAATACAATTTTCAGCGGGTTCAAAATCGCAATTCTCACAAATCACGATTTTCAGCCAAAAATACGATTCTGTGAAAAGACGATTCTCTGTTGGCAATCGCGATTTTCAAAAAACATGATTCTCTATTGGCAATCGCGATTTTCAAAAACACGATTCTCTGCTCAAAATTGCGATCCTCACGAATCACGATTTCCAGCCAAAAATATGATTTTATGAAAACACGATTCTCAAGGTACAAAATCCTGATTCTTTGATTTCACACATTCGCGATTCTCTGATTTCACACAATCGCGATTCTCTGATTCCGTAGCATTCCGATTCTCTTGGTTTCACATAATCGCGATTCTCTGACTTCATAGCATTGCGATTCTCTGACTTCACAGCATCGCGATTTTCTTGATTTCATAAAATCACGATTTTTTCCAAAAGGTCCTGTTTGCTTCTTTTGACCCCTAGGAGCCTGATTTGACATAACTTTTTCATCCAAAGTCCATTTTTTGAGCTCTATAGCTCGTTGGAAAGCTCGTTTCGAATCAGACTATTTAAAGTCTTAGAAACTGCACACAGCAGTGTTGCAGGTGGACACTTTGGTCTTGATCGAGTAATCAAGGCCATTCTATTCTTAGGACTTTGGTGGCCCACTCTTCATATGGATGCACAAACGTATGTGAAGAAATGTGGCACATGTCAACATGCACAATATCTTATTAGAAAAGACGAGATGCATTTGAGGCCAATGATGGGAGGACGTGCATTCTCGAAGTGGGGTATATACTTTGTAGGTCCTATTAACCCACCAGCTAGAAACTCCCATGCAGAGTACATTATTGTAGCCACAGATTACCTTAATAAGTAGGTAGAAGTGAAAGCCACAACAAAAAATGATGCTCAGACTACGGCTAAGTTCTTATTCGAGAAAATGTTCATGCGGTATGGACTATTGTTGAAGCTGAAGGTCAAGGACAAAGCACAGCAGCACATCAAAGAGGTAAACACCCAAGAAGAAGGAGAAAGTAGGGAGCTCAAAGAAGTGTATGTCAAATTTTCAGAAGAAATCCACTACAATAATAGTGATTTTTCATCACTAAAAACCATTGTAAATACCATTTTCTATTTTTGTAACGCCATTTTGTTCAAGCGGAGGAGTCCTCAAGCTTGAGGAGTATTAGAATTATCATCCTACCAATTTTCATAATGTTTAGACTTCATTTGAGCCCTCAAATAAGCCCTAGAACCTAATTTTTAACTAGGCCGGATACTAGGTCTGAACAGAGCCAAAACTAGTCAAAAAACTATAAAAAGAGCTAGAGTGCTCATTTTTTAGGGTAGCTTGTGAGAGAATAGAGCTTTTGTAAGAGAACTCTTTTGCAATTGAAGCCTTCCATTGTTCCTCTCTTTGATCTTACCTTGTGCACGTGTGTGTGTATGTGTATGCATGTTTGTGTGCTTTCACTCCTGCATTTGTGCCTTCACTTGCTCGTGGTCTTCATACCAGTCCTCATGTCTCCGCGGATTGACAATTAAAGGAGGTGGTGCTTACGCTTGAGCTACACCAAATTTTGGCGGCGTTGCCGAGGAGAGAGCTTCAAGGAAGAGCGTTGTGATGGTAAGATCGTAGATTTGCGACGTTGGAAGGAAAAAAAACTGTTATATTTGTTATTTTTCTGATTTTTCTTCTCCATCTTCATCATCTTCATCATTTCCATCATCATCCATCTTCTTCTTCATAGAAATTTCTTGTTTTTTAGTGCATTTTCACCATTTTTCTACCATTTTTCATGCATTATTGTGTGAGAAGGAGTTAGGTGCAAGGGAGAGCAAGCGCTGTGTTTTTTTCATGATTTTCTACACATACGTAGCTTGCCATTGCTCGGCGCTTTGAAATTTGAAGTTCCCACCAAAAAACACGATTCTGTGATGAAAATCGTGATTCTGTGAAAATTCAAATTTTTTTGAAAAATCATGATTCTCTGTTTCCCGCGTAGCAGCCTTTTGAAAAGAACAGGATTCTGGGGTCATTCTCAGAATCACGATTCTGTGGTTGCACTCAAAATCATGATTCTCACAAATCATGAATTTCAGCCAAAAAAGAAACACGATTCTAAGAAAACATGATTCTGTGGTTGTGCTCAAAATCGCGATTCGCTAAATTTTTGAAACCCACGATTCTCTGAGACAAAATCGTGATTCTCTAAAACACGATTCTCTGTTGGCAATTGTGATTTTCATGTAACAAACACAATTATGAGAAAATACGATTTTGAGCGGGCTCGAAATCTCGATTCTCAAAAATCACGATTTTCAGCCAAAAACACGATTCTGTGAGAACACGATTCTGTGAAAACACGATTCTCTGTTGGCAATCGCGATTTTCAAAAACACGATTCTCTGTTGGCAATCGCGATTTTCAAAAACACGATTCTCTGCTCAAAATGGCGATTCTCACAAATCACAATTTCCAGCCAAAAATACGATTTTGTGAAAACACGATTCTCAAGGTACAAACATCATCTCCATCTTCATCCATCTTCTTCTTCATAGAAATTTCTTGTATTTTAGTGCATTTTCACCATTTTCATACCATTTTTCGTGCATTATTGTGTGAGAAGGAGTTAGGAGGTGCAAGGGAGAGCAAGCGCTGTATTTTTTTCATGATTTTCTACACATACGGAGCTCGCCATTGCTCGGCGCTCAAAAATTTGAAGTTCCCCGCAAAAAACATGATTCTGTGATGGAAATTGTGATTCTGTGAAAATTAAATTTTTTTTGAAAAATCATGATTCTTTGTTTCCCGCCTAGCAGCCTTTTCAAAAGAACATGATTCTGGGGTCATTCTCAAAATCACGATTCTGTGGTTGTGCTCAAAATTGCGATTCTCACAAATCACGAATTTCAGCCAAAAAAAAAACACGATTCTGAGAAAACACGATTCTGTGGTTGTGCTCAAAATAGCGATTTGCTAAATTTTCGAAAACCACGATTCTATGAGACAAAATCGTGATTCTCTAAAACACGATTCTCTAAAACACGATTCTCTGTTGGCAATTGCGATTTTCATGTCAAAAACACGATTCTGAGAAAATACGATTTTCAGCGGGCTCAAAATCGCGATTCTCAAAAATCACGATTTTCAACCAAAAACACGATTCTGTGAGAACACGATTCTGTGAAAACATGATTCTCTGTTGGCAATTGTGATTTTCAAAAACACGATTCTTTGTTGGCAATCGCGATTTTCAAAAACACGATTCTCTGCTCAAAATGGCGATTCTCACAAATCACAATTTCCAGCCAAAAATACGATTTTGTGAAAACACGATTCTCAAGGTACAAACATCATCTCCATCTTCATCCATCTTCTTCTTCATAGAAATTTCTTGTTTTTTAGTGCATTTTCACCATTTTCATACCATTTTTCATGCATTATTGTGTGAGAAGGAGTTAGGAGGTGCAAGGGAGAGCAAGCGCTATGTTTTTTTCATGATTTTCTACACATACGGAGCTCGCCATTGCTTGGCGCTCAAAAATTTGAAGTTCCCGCCAAAAAACACGATTCTGTGATGGAAATCGCGATTCTGTGAAAATTCAAATTTTTTTGAAAAATCACGATTCTTTGTTTCCCGCCTAGCAGCCTTTTGAAAAGAACACGATTCTGGGGTGTCATTCTCAGAATCACGATTCTCTGGTTGTGCTCAAAATCGTGATTCTCACAAATCACGAATTTTAGCCAAAAGAAAAAATAGGATTCTGAGAAAACACGATTCTGTGGTTGTGCTCAAAATCGCGATTCGCTAAATTTTCGAAAACCACGATTCTCTGAGACAAAATCGCAATTCTCTAAAACACGATTCTCTCAAACACGATTCTCTAAAACACGATTCTCTAAAACACGATTCTCTGTTGGCAATCGCGATTTTCATCCTCGCAATCGCGATTTTCATGTCAAAAACACGATTTTGAGAAAATACGATTTTCAACGGGCTCAAATTCGCGATTCTCACAAATCACAATTTTCAGCCAAAAACACGATTTTGTGAAAACACGATTCTCTGTTGGCAATCGTGATTTTCCAAAAACACGATTCTTTGTTGGCAATCGCGATTTCTGAAAACACGCTTCTCTACTCAAAATCGCGATTCTCACAAATCACGATTTCCAACCAAAAATACGATTTTGTTAAAACACGATTCTCAATGTACAAAATCGCAATTCTCTGATTTCACACAATCGCGATTCTCTGATTTCACACAATCGCGATTCTCTGATTTCACACAATCGCGATTCTCTGATTTCATAGCATCGCGATTCTCTTGTTTTCACATAATCGTGATTCTCTGACTCCACAACATCGCGATTCTCTGACTTCACAACATCGCGATTTTCTTGATTTCACAAAATAGCGATTTTTTACAAAAGGTCCTGTTTGCTTGTTTTGACCCCTAAGAGCCTGATTTGACATAACTTTTTCATCCAAAGTCCATTTTGAGCTATATAGCTCGTTGGAAAGCTCGTTTCAAATCAAACTATTTAAAAGTCTTAGAAACTGCACACAACAGTGTTGCAGGGGGACACTTCGGTCTTGATCGAGTAATCAAGACCATTCTATTCTCAGGACTTTGGTGGCCCACCCTTCATAAGGATGCACAAACCTATGTGAAGAAATGTGACACATGCCAACGTGCATAATATCTAATTAGAAAAGACAAGACGCATTTGAGGCCAATGATGGGAGGACGTGCATTCTCGAAGTGGTGTATAGACTTTGTAGGTCCTATTAACCCCATAGCTAGAAACTCTAATGCAGAGTACATTATTGTAGCCACATATTACCATAATAAGTGGGTACAAGTCAAAGCCACAACAAAGAATGATGCTCAGACTACGGCTAAGTTCTTATTCGAGAAAATGTTCATGCGGTATGGACTAGTGTTGAAGTTGAAGGTCAAGGACAAAGCACAGGAGCACATCAAAGAGGTCAACACCCAAGAAGAAGGAGCAAGTAGGGAGCTCCAAGAAGTGTATGTCAAATTTTCAGAAGAAATCCGCTACAATAGTAGTGATTTTCATCACTAAAAACCATTGTAAATACCATTTTCTATTTTTGTAACTCCATTTTGTTCAAGTTGAGGAGTCCTCGAGCTTGAGGAGTATTAGAAGTATCATCCTACCAATTTTCATAATTTTTAGACTTCATTTGAGCCCTCAAATAAGCCCTGGAACCTAATTTTTAACTAGGCCGGACACTAGGTCTGGATAGGGCCAAAACTAGTCAAAAAACTATAAAAAGAACTAGAGTGCTCATTTTTGAGGGTTGCTTGTGAGAGCATAGAGATTTTTTAAGAGAAATCTTTTGCAATTCAAGCCTTCCATTGTTCCTCTCTTTGATCTTCCCTTGTGCGTGTGTGTGTATGTGTGTGCATGTTTGTCTGCTTTCACTCACGCATTTGTGCCTTCATTTGCTCGTGGTCTTCATACCAGTCCTCATGTCTCTGTGGATTGACAAGTAAAGGAGGTGGTGTTTATGCTTGAGCTACACCAAATTTTGGCGCCGTTGTCGGGGAGATAGCTTTGAGGAAGAGCGTTGTGATGCTAACATCGTAGATTTGCGACGTTGGAAGGTAAAAAACTATCATTTCTGTTATTTTTCTGATTTTGCTTCTCCATCTTCATCATCTCCATCTTCATCCATCTTCTTCTTCATAGAAATTTCTTGTTTTTTAGCGCATTTTCACCATTTTCATACCATTTTTCATGCATTATTGTGTGAGAAGGAGTTAGGAGGTGCAAGGGAGAGCAAGCGCTATGTTTTTTTCATGATTTTCTACACATACGGAGCTCACCATTGCTCGGCGCTCATAAATTTGAAGATCCCGCCAAAAAGCACGATTCTGTGATGAAAATCGGGATTGTGTGAAAATTCAATTTTTTTTGAAAAATCACGATTCTGTGATGAATATCGCGATTCTGTGAAAATTCAAATTTTTTTGAAAAATCACGATTCTCTGTTTCCTGCCTAACAACCTTTTGAAAAGAACACGATTTTGAGGTCATTCTCAGAATCACGATTCTGTGGTTGTGCTCAAAATCGCGATTCTCACAAATCACGAATTTCAGCCAAAAAAAAAAACACGATTCTGAGAAAACACGACTCTGTGGTTGTACTCAAAATCGCGCTTCATTAAATTTTTGAAAACCTCGATTCTCTGAGACAAAATCGTGATTCTCTAAAACAGGATTCCCTAAAACACGATTCTCTAAAACACGATTCTCTGTTGTCAATCGCGATTTTCATGTAAAACACACGATTATGAGAAAATACGATTTTTAGTGGGCTAAAAATCGCGATTCTCACAAATCATGGTTTTCAACCAAAAACATGATCCTATGAAAACACGATTCTGTGAAAACACAATTCTCTCTTGGCAATCGCGATTTTCAAAAAGCACAATTCTCTGTTGGCAATCGTGATTTTCAAAAACACGATTCTCTTTTCAAAATCGCAATTCTCACAAATCACGATTTCCAGCCAAAAATACGATTTTGTGAAAACACAATTGTCAAGGTACAAATATGCGATTCTCTGATTTCACACAATCACGATTCTCTGATTTCATAGCATCGCGATTCTCTTGGTTTCACATAATCACGATTCTCTGACTTCACAGCATCGCGATTCTCCGACTTCACAGCATCGCGATTCTCTGACTTCACAGCATCGCGATTTTCTTGATTTCACAAAATCGTGATTTTTTCCAAAAGGTCCTGTTTGCTTGTTTTGACCCCCAAGAGCCTGATTTGACATAATTTTTTCATCCAAAGTCCATTTTTTGAGCTCTATAGCTCATTGGAAAGCAAATTTCGAATCAGACTATTTAAAAGTCTTAGAAACTGCACACAACAATGTTGCAGGTGGACACTTTGGTCCTGATCGAGTAATCAAGACCATTCTATTCTCAGGACTTTGGTGGCCCACTCTTCATATGGATGCACAAACCTATGTGAAGAAATGTGACACATGCCAACATGCACAATATCTGATTAGAAAAGACGAAATGCATTTGAGGCCAATGATGGGAGGATGTGTATTCTCGAAGTGGGGTATAGACTTTGTAGGTCCTATTAACCCCCCAGCTAGAAACTCCCATGCAGAGTACATTATTGTAGCCACAAATTACCTTAATAAGTGGGTAGAAGTGAAAGTCACAACAAAGAATGATGCTCAGACTACGGCTAAGTTCTTATTCGAGAAAATGTTCACGCAATATGGACTACTGTTGAAGCTGAAGGTCAAGGACAAAGCACATGAGCACATCAAAGAGGTGAACACCCAAGAAGAAGGAGCAAGTAGGGAGATCCAAAAAGTGTATGTCAAATTTTCAGAAGAAATCCCCTGCAATAATAGTGATTTTCCTCACTAAAAACCATTGTAAATACCATTTTCTATTTTTGTAACTCCATTTTGTTCAAGTCGAGGAGTCCTTGAGCTTGAGGAGTATTAGAAGTATCATCCTATCAATTTTCATAATTTTTAGACTTCATTTAAGCCCTCAAATAGGCCTTGGAACCTAGTTTTTAACTAAGCCGGACACTAGGTCTGGACAGAGCCAAAACTAATAAAAAAACTATAAAAAGAGCTAGAGTGCTCATTTTTTTGGGTAGCGTGTGAGAGAATAGAGCTTTTGTAAGAGAACTCTTTTGCAACTGAACCCTTCCATTGTTCCTCTCTTTGATCTTACCTTGTGCCTGTGTGTGTATGTGTGTGCATGTTTGTGTGCTTTCACTCATGCATTTGTGCCTTCACTTGCTCGTGGTCTTCATACCAGTCCTCATGTCTCCACGAATTGACAAGTAAAGGAGGTGGTGCTTATGCTTGAGCTAGACTAATTTGAAGTTGACTAATTTGAAGTTGACCCTCAAGCAACACTAGGGAACCAAGGGGACTCCAAAGGATTTTGAACCATACCAAGGGGAAATTTGGGACTCTTAACGAAAGCTTATGAACCTGAGATTTGGTAGACACCTAGGCAAGGATAGACAAAGCATTAGATCTTCTTAGTCCAGTGTCAACCATACAGCTAAGTCTTGGGCACAACAACTACGTGGGTGTCCTTACATACTAACCTCAGACACAAGTGACTCAGAAATGTATTTTAGCATTGGAAAACGTGCACGTAACTCAGGCACTGCCTATTTACAAACACGAGAAGGCCCCTTTAAGACACAGTTGGAATATACTCGGACCAACCAATTAGGTGCTCGCATCTATGAGGATGGCCTCAGGCTATCAATGGTCCAACTCAAAAATCCATATCAATCCTTTGGACTTGAACACCCGGTGGTCAAGTTCGAAGAGGGTTCATACATTGATAAGGAAGGAACGATGTATGTGGTCACCAACCTACCAGATAGGACCGATGAGTTTGGAAATATCATTGAGGAGAATGAGATTGGAGACCTAGAACAAGGAAATGTAGGACAAGGACCCTAGACTCCTAGAGGTAAGTCAATTTTGACCAGATTGATCACTCCAGACTGGATCCCTCAAGACAACAAAAGCATAGAACTATTCTTGAATATAGAAACAGAGGAAGCCTTTTTGGAGATTCAAGCTAGATCAACCTAGCCAACTGGGCATTGTCATCATCTACGAGTTCAAGTATCCTGAGATACCAGGCAAAGTTGTCTACTTGGACAACACATGAGAGAAGATGTTCTTGGTGACAGAACATGATAGGCATGCATATACTTGTAAGAGTGAATTTATTTTCCCTCCACCAAGATCCAATGTTTCCCATGGTCTCCAAGGAGTAGGATCATCCCAAGCTCATGAAGCCTAGAGAGAAAGAACTAGAGAGAGACCAGAGGTAAGTTTTGCACGCACTGTGGGCATAAATAGATCAGGATTTGAAAATGAAAGACCTGAAAGAGCGAGACATCAAGCACATAGGCAACAAAGAGATGAACACGATTTTCCATTGCCTAGACCACGAGAGCACCCAAGAACCCTTAGACCCACTCAAGTGATCAAGGAAATGAAGAATTATTTTGACGGGTCAAGAGATCCTTATGATCATGTGGCCGAGTTCAAACAAGTGTTAAGAGCTGAATAAGTTTAGGATTTGTTCACCTAGTAGGAGGCATTTGGTTTGACTCTTAAGGGCACTGCCTTGGCTTGGTTTCAACCACTGAGTAGTCCCAACTATCACGATATAGGTCAGTTGCTAGACAAATTCATTGTAGAATTTAACAAGAGTGGTATCAGGCATAACATATCATCTTTGATCCACAACTTCAAGTAGACACCCCAAGAAGCAGTGCGACTAGCAGGTAGAAGGTTCAGACAGTACTTAGAAAGATGCCCTACTCTAGAGTTACCCACACCAGCCAAACAAGTGGCCTTGTTCTTAGATGGCTTCGTGAGCACAAAGTTAAGATCATATGTGTACTTGAAAGAGCCTAGATCCATAGAAGAGTGTGTGCGGACGTGCATTGACATAGAAGATAACTTGGGTGAGGAGTTAGGATTGTCCAAACTCTATAAGGATTCTAATAGTTCTACTAGTCATACTTCAAAAATCTCCACGGAAATAGAGGAGATAGCAGAGCAAGTTGGCAAGAAGCTAGGAGTTCAAAATAGACAAATACCAAGAGCCACCCCATTGAACCGGTGTTACACTTGTGGAGGCGACCACATGGCTAATGTATGCCCATTGCACAACCAAAACATGAGAGAAAGGAATGCTCCATATTGCACTATTGAGAGAAAATACACGAACCACACGGCTCAAGATTGTCCCTACAATAGGCAGGTTGTTAGACAAACTCATCAGCAACCTTACCAACAAGGTAGGTATCAGAACCAATACCAACAGCCATATTATCGACCACAACAGCAATATCAGGCACAATATAGGCCACAACTAGTCTTGGAAAACCAACCACCAGCTCCTACCAACGTGATTCCAGTCAAGTATGCTGTGGGAGAGGAAAATCCAAATAGAGCATTGGTGCCACTAACCCCACTGATCTCAGAGAATGACTCTTATGCTCATAGTTCTGACTACTCCCATGAAGGTAGTCCACATGCTTATTACACAGAGTCACCTGAACATAATGAGATTTACTCGTATCAATATGAGGCAGCACCTATGGAGCAAAATTGGGAGGCAGAATACTCCAATGTCATGTACACAAATGTGAACCCTAGGCCCCAATTGAGACAAGTAAGACCACTAGCCCATAGAGGATCTTATTTCAGATGTCAAGGTGACCATTTCGCTCGTGATTGTCCCCACCCACCATCTCCGAGTCAAGGTCAGGCTATCACAAGACAAGCTTTTTGTCCTGAATGTGGCAAAGACCATCTCCCTAGAGATTGTCCAAGAAACCCCTCCAGTGCACCCAAGATTACGCCCATTAATGTGGTAGGCTTAGTGGCGGATTCAAGTTCAAGTAGTAGTAATGTGGCTCCTATACAAGCTGTCACTAGAGCACAAGCTTTAAAACAGGATAAACCAACAGAGCAATCGGAGTCGAGTGAATCGGGAGAACCTAGTAAGAGGAAAAAAAGAACATGGAAGAATACTAGAGAGAAGACCAATCGCAAGTGGAATAAAAGTTATCGGAAGTAGAAGAAAGCTTGAAAGATGCAAAAACAAAGATAGAAGACATTGCATCTCAAAACCCCTCGCATGCTGAAACTCCATCTACTCCACCTCATCCACCCCACCACCCATTGTAAATAGGCCGCAACCAGGGTCCGTTCTTGCAGATCCAACCCCAAAAGGCTTGGACATGATGTCCAAGGCCTACCAGGCTCGACTTCAAGAAGGGCCAATAGCTGCAAACCTAGACAAGAGTTACCCTAGAGCGGACTTAGAGATTGAACGGATGAAAATGTGCATGAAAATGGTAGAACAAGCTCAAGCCATACTCGAGAATAGTCAAAAGTTCAATCAGACAAACTCTGTTAAACCGGATGTGCATTTCCAGGGCTTACTAGAAAGATTAGAGCAATTGGTAAACAAACCAGAAGTTTCTTTACCTCCACAGGCTCAACCAGTTATTGAGAGAAGAAGCTCACCACCAATGGGAGCTTATGTTCCTAATTCCACGGATGCTGGAATACCTCCTTCAATTCAATAGTACTGTCAAGAGTTCTTGCGGGAAATACAAGAAGAGAAATGGGCCAAGGAGAAGGGTAATTCCTTTCTGATTCTTGAGATTGATGATCTTCATGATCAATTTCCCCAAGACATTCCATCCATTTACGAAGATCAAGTCGAGCAACAAGAAGATGAAAGGATAGATTTTGAATCTAATACCTTAGAAGAACTGCCTCAATTTCCAGGCCCATGGGAATCTGAATCTCTTCAGATTAGAGCTCCCACAATACTGGTCAGACATGAAAACTTAGTGGTGCGAAGGAACACTGATGTCATGAAGAACACTAAGGTTCAGTGTCATCTCACTGTAGAAGAGCTGCTCAAAGCAAAACCTGAGCTATGGAGCCATGTGAAGGATCAGGTTCTAGAACTTGAGTCCAATATGCCAAAAGTAGGCTCTAAAGAGAAAGTTCTCGAGATACCTCTAGACAAAATAGAGGACATGTGTGAGGGTGAAGAAGGTAATACTTATCTTCCAATCACCTACCAAGGTTACACAACAAAAGCAATCATAGATTCAGGTGTTGGCATTGCTATTGCGACCACCTCCTTGTGGAAGCAATGGGGCAAACCCACATTAAGACCAACTAGAATGAAGCTTCAAATGGAAGACGGTCATTTTGAAAGACCTCTAGGATTGCTCCAAGGGATAACTCTAACCACTTGTGGTGTAGAGTTTGAACATACATTTGCTATATGTGACTTTGAGAAAAATAATGTCTATGAGATGATCCTCGGAAGACCCTTCTTACGACAATTGCAAATAGTACATGATTGGGGAACCAACTCCTTGTACTTACAACACTTAGGGGTCACATCCAAGGTCAATTTGAAGGATTACTCCTTTAGAAATGTACCACCCCTATAGTAAAATCCTATCCACAAGGCAAAAGAAGATTCAATCTCTGTGCATTCTGAAAGTTCACCTGATCCATCACGGCTGCATGAAGATACTCATTTGTAGATGTGCAAGGTCGTAGAGGAAGAGGAAAAATGCCTGAAGGCAAGAGAAGAAGGAACACTACCAGGAGATAGACCAGTTAGAGACCCAGCCTACACACCGATGATCTTTCCAGATGAGGAATTTGAGCCTCATGGCTGGCCAGAAATCTTAGCTACCATGGACATTGCAGTCAATGAAGAACAATGGACACCTCATTGTGATGAGGAGGGTTATGATATCTCAGTGTTCATGTGTCAGCCCTTGCTAGAAGAATGTGACCCTAGTGATGTCATAGAAGAAGAAGAGAATGACAATGATCTAGAGTCCATTGTGATGGATAGTTGCTTTAACTTAGAGAAGCACTATTTAGAAGATGTCGGAGTGTTTAACCAGAAAGAAGAAGAACCTCTCACAAGTATTAAAACGGTAAATTCAAAGGATGGAAGTGAGGGTAGTCAAAAGAAAAAGAAAAGAAAAGCAGGGAAACAAGAAGAAGAGGAATCATTGTTTGAAGTACCAGAAAACTTCAAGAAATATGAAGTTGATGACTGCAAAATTTTGGTATGAATGCCTAAGAGAGAGGCCATCATAGGAGAATCATATGATAATAAAGAAAAAACCAAGAAAATTGTAATGACCATTGAACAGAACGAAGAGAGATGTACATATATAGGAGATGACCTAAGTGCAAGAGAAGAAATGGAGCTCATAGCTCTATTAAGCGAATATAGGGATGTGTTTGCGTGGCACTATAGAGACTTGAAAGGGGTAGGTCCAAGAATTTGCTCTCATACTATCCCCATGACTGCTGATGCAAAGCCCACCAAACAGAAGCCCTAAACATATAATGATACATATGCAGCCAAAATAAAAGAAGAAATTGATAGGCTCATTGAAGCTGGAATCATCTATGAGATTGAGCATACTGAATGGGTGTCCCCCATTGTAGTGGTGCCCAAGAAGAACGGGAAATTGCGAGTATGTATTAACCTTAAAAAAGTTAATGCCGCTACAATCAGAGATAGTTATCGACTTCCAATCACGGAACACCTATTGGAGCATGTTGCAGGCAACGAAGTTTGTAGCTTCCTTGATGGATTTTCAGGTTACAATCAAGTAGCCATTCATGTGTCATGTCTTCAAAGAGTTCTTACGAAAGAGCTTAGAAGTGTATGCTGATGATTTATGTGCTCATTCCCAAGAAAGAAGATTTCACATCCTTGAGCTCAGACAAATCTTCAACAAGTGTAGAGAATATCGAGTGTGTATGAACCCGGAAAAGTGTGTGTTCATGGTGCATCAAGGTAAAATCTTAGGTCATATTGTTTCTAAGAATGGAATCTCAATAGATGAAGATAAGGTACGAGCCATAGCAGAGTTGCCAAGGCCAAGGAATGTTAAAGAGGTACAAGCCTTTATGGGCCACTGTGGATATTACCGTAGGTTTATCCACATGTACGCGATCATAGCTAGCCTCCTTTATGCCTTGTTGTCTAATTTTGAGTGGAATAATGAATGCGAGAATTCTTTCAACGAGCTGAAGAAATGTTTGTGCACAACACCAATACTGACCAATCCTGATTGGAATAAGCCATTTCATGTCCATGTGGATGCATCCAATCACGCCATAGGATGTGTGCTAGCACAACCCACAGGAGATGGAAACTTAGATTTGCCCATAGCATATGCTAGTAGACAGCTCACTGCAGCTGAACGAAACTATACCATAACTAAGCGAGAGAGCTTAGGCATGGTATATGTTGTGAAGAAGTTTAGACACTACTTATTGGCCAACAAGTTCAAGTTTCTCACTGATCATCAAGCTTTGTTATATTTGGTCAATAAACCCTGCAATACTGGGTGCTTAGTAAGATGGTTCCTCTTACTAATGGAATATGACTTTGAAGTTGTTGTCAAGAAAGGTAGAACCCACCTTCGGACAGATCACCTTTATCGCATTACTTCAGGAGAGTCACCGTAAGGAGTGTCTGATGAATTACTCGATGCTTATCTGTTCAATTTAGAAGTTGTTTCTAAATGGGCAAATAAGTTGGTACCAGCCCTAACCTTCGGCCCTGCAAATAAGAATGTGAAAACATCACAAGAAGAAATTGTAAAATCACAAAAATATCACATATTGGCAGGAAGCATGTACAAACAAGATACAGAGGGTGTATTAGCTTGTTGCATGGAGGATGATGAACATAGTAGTTAGTTGCAGCAAGCTCATGAAGGATTGCTAGGAAATCACTATTCTAAACAACAAACATTGCAGAATCTAAAGTGTTTAGGAGTGTATTGGCCTAGCATGGACAAAGATATACATGAGTGGATTAAGAATTGTCCAATGTGCAGAGAGAGACCCCCAGTGGAGAATGCGAACCTTTATCAAGTGTCATTAATTCCAGATTGGAGTGCTCCATTGGTAGAATTTATGAGGTCGGGAAGATTACCCAAAGAGGCTAGTCTAGCAAGAAGAAGAAGCATGGAGCAAGAGGCTCAAGGCTATGACTTAGTAAGAGAGAACCTATACCGAAGAGGCAAAGATGGTTACTTAAGACTGTGCATTCATGAATCAGACTATTTAAAGGTCTTAGAGACTGCACACAATGGTGTTGCAGGTGGACATTTTGGTCCTGATCGAGTGATCAAGACCATTCTATTCTCAGGACTTTGGTGGCCCACTCTTCATATGGATGCACATACCTATGTGAAGAAATTTGACACATGCCAACATGCACAATATCCAGTTAGAAAAGTCGAGATGCCTTTGAGGCCAATGATGGGAGGGCGTGCATTTTCGAAGTGGGGCATAGACTTCATAGGTCCTACTAACCCCCCAGCTAGAAACTCCCATGCAGAATACATTATTGTAGCCACAGACTACCTTACCAAGTGGGTAGAAGTCAAAGTCACAACAAAGAATGATGCTCAGACAACGGCAAAGTTCAACGTGTTCACGAGATATGGGTTACCAATAGAACTAGTAAGCGATAGAGGCATGCACTTCTTGAATGAATTCATTGAAAACTTCTCCAAGAATTCTTGGTGATACATAAGAAGTCTGCACCCTATCATCCACAAGCTAATGGACAAGCTGAGAGCACAAACAAGATCCTATGTAATTTCTTGACCAAGCTTGTAAACAACAAACGCTTTGATTGGGATAAACAGCTTCATCATGCTGTTTGGGCTTATCGAGTTGCCTATAAAACAGTACTAAATGCCACACCATTTCAGATGGTCTTTGGACAGAATGTTGTGCTAACATTGGATTTCCTAATCCCAGCATTAAAAGTAGCACAAGAGCATGAGTGGCATGGCCATGAATTGTCCTCTAGGATCTTTGATCTAGAACGCTTAGGTGAGACAAGGCTATGAGCGACAGCAGGCATCTATGCTACAAAGAAAAGACAAAAGGCATACTTTGATGCACACATCAAGGATAAGGGACTGAAAGAGGGAGATCTAGTGTTGGTTTACACACTAAAACAACATGCCCGTAAGTTGGAAAAACGAGTATATGGACCCATGATCATTAAAAGAATTTCCACTAGCGGTGCAGTTCAATTGGCTACTTTAGAAGGTGATATTTTGCCCAACTATATTAGTGAATGTAGAGTCAAGTTATACCAAGAACCTCTTACAGAGGATATGCTTACGAGACTCAACATTGCTAAGAAGCGAAAAGAAGAGGAGTTAAGGGTGAGAGAAGAAGCACAAGCAGAAGCCAGAGAGCGTATTAGGCAAAATAGTTAAGGCGACTAGGCCTAGATGTCAACTCAAAAGCTCCAAAATATCACATGGATATGTGCCAAAAATTGGGCATAACTACTTCTCAAGTCATTGACCGATGTCCCTTTGTGACCATAGAGATCTGACAAGGAAAGGGTGCCAGTACTGTGAAAGCATTGATTGACTTAGGTGCAGCAAGTAGTGCAGTTAGACTGTCCTACTGCCAAGACTTGCTGTTGAACATCAATCCCATAGAAGCTTATCTCATAGGATTGGGAGATGTGGAAACCCCTTGTTTGGGCGAGGTGGAACTTCCCATCTACCTTCAAGATGTTCCAATGAAAGTCAAAGTGCTAGTGTGTCAAGATGAGAACCTTACAAAACCACTTGTCTTAGGACAAGATTGGATTTATGACAATGCAATTAACTTGAACCTAAGAAGTCAACTTCTTCAAGTTTGGGTCCAGGGACAATGCTTTACATTAGAACTAGAAAATGGTAGGATCACAAATCCAGATGTCATATCTTGTAGTTCTCCTAGGACTAATCTTAGCAAAAGAGATGTGGCATGCATCAAAAGCTCTAGGTCGCAGGAGAACTCAATCATGGAAGAACATGCTCGAAGACAAGCGGACCCCTCCTCTGGTGCAAGGATGAAGGCGGCCACTACACCTCAACCAACAAAGCAAGCACAACAGAACAGGACAACTGCTATATCAAATAGACAACGAGATTTCCAAAGGAAAGTAGTTCCGGGCATGAGGCAGATCTGGGTACGCAAAGGAGAGCAACCACCAGCCTTACCCCCACAAATCCCACTCAGGCAAGCCAACCAGGCCAGAAGACGAAGGAAGAAGCTTGGACAAGCTCAACCACAAGGTATCAGACAAGTTTGGGTGCCTAAGAAATTAGCTGTAGCTCAACAAGGGCAATTACAAATGTGGGTACCTAAGAAGCTCTTACATCCACAACAACCTATGTTCTCCCACATGCGCAAGGTCTCAACAAAGAAGCCCCAAAAAGAAAAGGTTAAGAATCGCATACAGAGATCGAAAGAAGATCAAATCACCTCTTCAACAATAGTAAGAAGACATGCAAAAAGGGTATGGGTTTGGAAGCCAAAAGTACAAGTAGCCTCCACCGAACCAAAGCGCCCACCACATTGGATACCACCGTTTAGAAAGCATCCAAAGAGGAAGATGCCTGAAGTGATCTCTACAGTGCCAAATGTTGTTCTAAAATGGACCCCAATAAGGAGGATTACATCATTTCGAGATCCAATGGATACCTCCACGAAAGCCGGCATCAACAACTACAAGTAACATCAAAAGCCTCGACGAGCGACAACCATGTGCTTCTTGCACAACCCTATCTTTTGCACCATTCAAGTCATGCACTTCCAAAGTATGCATTAATATAGGGCCACATTACATGGTCGTGGATAGACACATTTGCGAATCCCATGCACAAGATCACATTGATATATGTCCACTATTTTTTCTCTGATACTAACATATGTCTTCTTGTTTTGTGACATTGTTCCAAAAAAAAAAAAAAAAAAAGAGAGAGAGAGAGAGAGAGCTTGTTCCCAGGTTTGGCTCATGGGACATGAATGAGTCATGCTTAGTTGAAGGTGGAAGCATTGATTGCTGGGCTTGGATAGAAGTATGTCTCAGCTAGTAGATGCTATTATTGCGACCTTATCTGGTAGATGTCAAGCACTTGGCAGGAACATGGCATTCACAATTATTGTTTCCTCCTACCATGGTAGGAGTGAAGAGCTTGAAGGCCTACAACTTGAGTGATGCTTAACTACTGCATGTACGAGAGCATCCAGGGAGATATCTGCAAGGGGTAGTTCTGGTACCCTGCAACTCTTTGTATGTATACAGGATGAGAAGACCCCTACGTATGGTGAGCTAAAGAGAATATGTGAAACTAAGCTTGGTGTAGTTACCCAATGTTGTTTGCCAAGGAATATAAAGAAATTCAATCCTCACTATTTGGCAAATGTTTTTTTGAAAAGAGGAGATAGGACCAGGCACTCATAAAATTTTCATCAGTGGACCATCAACATGGACATTCATCAACAATGTTCCATCCCAAAGGCCGAGTGTACAACATGAAGAGATGAACATCGATCGATCTTCTCCATGGCAAGTATCTTTACTCTCGAAACACCATAACCATGATAGCTTAGGAAACCTCTTCGTCGGCATACCCTTGAGCACTTAGCTCAAGACCCCCAATTTTTGCACCATACTTCTTCCAATGCATTTTCCAAGTAAGCATGCATAGGGCTACATTACAAGGCCGTGCACAAGGCACATATGTTCCTCAACCCATGCACGAACACACTTACCCATCATCCATTATGGGTTATGAGTACTTGGCATGACTACTATGAACATCATCTTTGGACGATCTGAGGTCATCAATGGAGACCCATAACGACACAATCATGCTGGATTCCAAGGCAGAAACACCTACCACGGGACTACAATGTGTAAAGGCTCGTAGTGACAAATGAAGAATCAGACAACCAACCTTTCCACATTTTGAAGAGAGACGGCTCTGGTTCTTCCGAATGGACACTCCCTCTCAAAGCAACCTGGAACAACCATTACAACAAGGGTCTGTCAGGGACGACAGACTCGAGAGGGGGGGAGTGTTGAAGCTGAAGGTCAAGGACAAAGCACAGGAGCACATCAAAGAGGTGAACACCCAAGAAGAAGGAGCAAGTAGGGAGCTCCAAGAAGTGTATGTCAAATTTTTAGAAGAAATCCCCTACAATAATAGTGATTTTTATCACTAAAAACCATTCTAAATACCATTTTCTATTTTTGTAACTCCATTTTGTTAAAGCCAAGGAGTCCTCGAGCTTGAGGAGTATTAGAAGTATCATCCTACCAATTGTCATAATTTTTAGACTTCATTTGAGCCCTCAAATAAGCCCTGGAACCTAATTTTTAACTAGGCCGGACACTAGGTCTGGACAAGGCCAAAACTAGTAAAGAAAATATAAAAAGAGCTAGAGTGCTCATTTTTTAGGGTAGCTTGTGAGATAATAGAGCTTTTGTAAGAGAAATCTTTTGGAATTGAAGCCTTCCATTGTTCCTCTCTTTGATCTTACCTTGTGGGCGTGTGTGTGTATGTGTTTGCATGTTTATGTGCTTTCACTCACGCATTTGTGCCTTCACTTGCTTGTGGTCTTCATACTAGTCCTCATGTCTCCGCAGATTGACAAGTAAAGGAGGTGGTGCTTACGCTTGAGCTACACCAACTACCAATAGAGTTAGTGAGCGATAGAGGCACACACTTCTTGAATGAAGTCATTGAAAATCTTCTCCAAGAGTTCTTGGTGATACATAAGAAGTCTGCCCCCTATCACCCACAAGCTAATGGACAAGCCGAGAGCACCAATAAGATCCTCTGTAACGTATTGACTAAACTGGTAAATAATAAACGCTTTGATTGGGACAAACAACTTCATATGCTATTTGGGCTTATCGAGTTGCCTACAAAACGGTACTCAACACCACCCCATTTCAGATGGTCTTCAAATAGAATGCTATGCTACCATTGGACTTCCTCATCCCAACCTTAAAAGTAGCACAAGAGCATGAGTGGAATGGACATGAATTGTCCTCTAGGATCTTCGATCTAGAACGCTTAGGTGAGACGAGGCTACGTGCAGCAGCAGACATCTATGCTGCAAAGAAAAGACTGTTGGAACATCAAGCTTACACTATGCTTGAGGTGGATTTGATCTACATCGAAGGATATCACGTCGAAAGAATATCTGTTGGAGAGTTCTTTTTCTTATGCTCATTTATTGTATTTTTTTGAGAGATTTTTGATGGTTCATTTACCGTTGTAAAAGCCTTGAGCTTTACACATGTAAAGGTAGAAATATAGAGCCCAAATCCCACGAATTGGTGGTGGTTGAAGTTGCATTCAATCAAGCAAATCAAATCACCTAAAAGTAGATCAAACTACATCTTCACTTTTCCTAGATTGTAGGAAAGTGAATTGATTCCCTCCAACAACCATTCCCACCTTAATTTGAATTCAAATTCAACTTGTAAAAGTCATGGAAAACTCCTAGAGTCTATATAAAGACTTGAAATCACTTGTACATTACATGGAAGCAATATACATACACTTGAGACCATCATTGTCTTGCTCCTTCAATTCTCTGCATCATCTTCTTTGCCAATAGTAATCTTGTAGAGGCTGCTGTTCTCTCTCTAGAGCTTCAAATTGAGTTCAAGATGACTCATTGGAAAGGTATAATCGTTTAACTTATGCGTGTAAATTTTCAAAGTATTTGGTTCAGTAAATTGGGAGAAATCTGGGTTTTTCTATCTCGGGGTCAATCTCTACATATTCCTGAAAAATAGGAAGTACCACCGGTGAATGTCGCATTCATTCCCATAGCATATTTTGCTTATTCCTTATACTTTTGTGCATTCCATACACTCAACCCTATTTTTATCACTCCCATAGAAGGAATTTTTCTAATTGTAATCACGCTGCTCGCTATGGGCATTTGAAGTTCATTGTCTCTTTCATAGATAGTAAGTTTTTTGAGCTAGTCGACCCGCCAACCTATCTGTTTTGTATCGACTCATTCTCCTTGATGCTCCAAAGTACATAGTGCATTTCTTTTCACTTATTACATGCTTATAAGGTCTATTTGAGTCTCCATAAGCTCAAGGGCTGGTCTTGTGCCGATTGGCTTGACCAAACTTCATCGCTTCGAAACGCACTTTTCTACCTTCTACAAGCTTCTCCAAATTCTTTCAAAGACAAAAGGCATACTTTGATGCGCACATCAAAGATAAAGGATTGAAAGAGGGAGACCTAGTACTGGTTTATACGCTAAAGCAACATGCCCATAAGTTGGGAAGAACAGGATACGCACCCATGATCATTAATAGAATTTCCACTAACGGTGCAATTCAGTTGGCCACTCTAGAAGGAGATATCTTGCCAAACTATATTAGTGGATGTAGAGTCAAGTTATACCAAGAATCTCTTACAGAGGATATGCTTACGAGACTCAACACTACTAAGAAGCAAAAAGAAGAGGAGTTAAGGGTGAGGGAAGAAGCACACGGAGAGGCCAGAGAGCGTATTAGGCAAAATAAGTTAAGGCGACTAGGCCTAGATGTCAACTCAAATGCCCCAAAATATCACATGGATATGTGCCAAAAACCAGGCATAATTACTTCTCAAGTCATTGACCGACGTCCCTTTGTGACCATAGAGATAGGACAAGGAAAGAGTGCAAGGACTGTGAAAGCATTGATTGACTCAGGTGCAGCAAGTAGTGCAGTTAGACTATCCTACTGCCAAGACTTGTAGTTGAACATCAATCCCATAGAAGCTTATCTCATAGGATTGGGAGGTGTGGAAACCCCTTGTTTGGGCGAGGTGGAACTTCCCATCTACCTTCAAGATGTTCCAATGAAATTCAAAGTGCTAGTGTATCAAGATGAGAACCTTACAGAACCACTTGTCTTGGGTCAAGATTGGATCTATGACCATGCAGTTAACTTAAACCTAAGAAGTCAAATTTTTCAAGTTTGGGTACAGGAACAATGTATTACATTAGAATTAGAGAACTGCATGCTCATAATCTAGATGTCCCACATTCTCTTAGTTCTCCTAAGACTAATCATATGGAAGAAGATGTTGTATGTGTCAAAATCTCTATGATGTAGAAGGAGTCAATCGTGGAAGAACATGTTCAAAGGTAGGTAGATCCTTCTTCTTCTCCAAAAACGTAGGTTGCCACAGTAGTTCCACCACAAAGGAAAACACAACCATTCACGAAAACTACTACATCAAATAGAAAGACACCATTCAACAAGAAAGCAGTTCCGGGCATGAAGCATATCTGGGTATGCAAAGGAGAGCAACCAGCAGCGTTGCCTCCACAAATCCAATCCAGGCAAACCCACCAGGCCAGAAGACGAAGGAAGAAGCTCGGACAAGCTCAAGCACAAAGTATATGACAAATTTGGGTGCCTAAGAAATTAGTTGCAGCTCAAGAAGGGAGATTACACATGTGGGTACCGAGGAAGCTCTTACATCCGCAACAACCTATGCTCTCCCATACGCAAAAAGTCTCAACAAAGAAGCCAACATGAGGCAAAGGTCAGAACCAAACACCAAGAACAAAAGTAGAACAACTAACCTCTCCAACGTGACTCAGGCGACCAACCACAAAGGTATGGGTTTGGAAGCCAAAAGCATCAGCGGCCCCTACAAAACCAAACTGCCAACCACAAGGGACACAACAGTCAAGAAACTAGCCAAGGATGAATAGGCCAAAGATGCTCACTACACAGTCGCAAATCGTTCTCAAATGGATCCCCATAAGGAGGACAGATCAGTTGGCATCTTGAGATCCAATGGATACCTCCACGACAGATGGCATCAACATCCACAAATAACATCGAAAACCTCGACGAGCGACAACCATGTGCTCCTTGCACAACCTAGTCTTTTGCACCATTTCAGTCATGCATTTCCAAAGTATGCATTAATATAGGGCCACATTAAACGATCGTGCATAGACACATTTGAGAGTCCCATGCATAAGAGCACATTGACATATGTCAACTACTTTTTCTAATACTAACATCTATCTTCTTGTTTTGTACCATTGTTCCAGAAAAAAAAGGGGAGAGGAAGCACTTGTTCCTAGGTTTGGCTCATGAAACATGAATGAGTCATGCTTAGTTGAAGGTGGAACTGTTGATTACTGGGCATTTATCAGTTTGGATAGAAGTGTGTCTTGGCTAGCAGATGACATAATTGCTGCCTTATCTGGTAGATGTCAAGAACTTGGCATGAACATGGCATCCGCAACTATTGTTTCCCCTTACCATGGTAAGAGGGAAGAGCTTGAATATCCACCACTTGAGCGATGCTTAAATACTACATGTACGAGAGCATCCAGGGAGATATCTGCAAGAGGTAGTTTCGTACCCTGAGAATCCTTGTCCATATACTGGGTGAGAAGACTCCTGCTTATGGTGAGCTAAAGAGAATATGTGAAACTAAGATTGGTTTAGCTACCCAATGTTGTTTGCCAAGGAATATAAAGAAATTCAATTCTCAGTAATTGGCAAATGATGCTTTGAAATGCACTCCATCATTCCAAATGCCTTGAGAATTTCTTTGGAATATTTTTGTTGTGAGATGAAAATGTCATCCTTCCTTTGCCATACTTCAATTCCCAGACAAAAATGGACTATACCTAAGTCTGTCATTTCAAACTCAGTTCCCAAGCTGATCCGAGTTTGATTGATGAGTTCTTGATGATCTCCTGTAATGATCAAATCATCTACATATACAATGACGACAACTAGCTTGCTATCCCTTTTTGTTACATACAAGTTAGCATCATAAGTACTTCTTTCCAAACCCATGTTTTTGAAAAAATTATCTATCCGTTGGTACCAAGCCCGTGGAGCTTGTTTGAGTCCATACAAAGCTTTCTTCAACCTGCAAACTTTATCTTCTGAATTAGGCACTTCAAAACCTGGTGGTTGAGATACATATACCTCCTCCTTGAGGTGACCATTCAAAAATGCAGATTTGACATCCATCTGGAAAATAGGCCAGGACTTTTGTGCACCTACTGCAAGTACCGTCCGAATAGTTGTCATGTGTGCTGTTGGTGCAAAAGTTTCTTGAAGATCAAATCCTTCAATCTGTGAAAAATCCTGTGCAACTAATCATGCCTTATACTTTTCTAATGCTCCATCAGCTTTATACTTAGCTTTCCAAATCCATTTAGTACCTATTACCTTCTTCTTTGGCGGCAAGTCGACTAGATCCCATGTATCATTTTTGAGTATACTATCATACTCAGACTGCATTGCTGCTCTCCAACCTGGATCATCAATGGCTTCTTCAATGGTGGTAGGTTCCTTTATCGAACCCATGATATCTGGCATTAGAGCCATGTTAACAATGTGTTCTGAGGCTCTTCTTTGCTCCTCTATTCTCTTTGATCTTCGTAATCCATCCGATGATGATTCTGGTACATCTACATGTGGATTGTGATCATCAAAGAGCTATTGTGCCCACTTCGATAGTGGCTTATGCTGTGCAGCTACAACTGGTTGGCTTTTTATTGAGGAAATTTCTCCATCAGATGTTTCCTCCTCCTCAACTGTAACCTGTCTTTTGATAGGCACAAGGTGAGATATTTCTCCGTTTGATGAGATAGTAGATTTACCTTTATCTTCTACTAAGTATGTTCGTTCATCAAACACCACATCTTGGCTGACAAAAATCTTCCTTGCCTCAGGATCCCACAACTTGTATGCTTTAGAATCTTCACTATATCCTAGGAAGACACACTTTTTGCTTTTTTAATCCAACTTTGATCTTGTTGAATCAGGAATATGTGCATAACAGAAACAACCAAAAATTCTAAATGCAAAACTAAAGGCTTTTTACCAGAATATGCTTCTTGAGGAGTCATCCCCTTCAGTGCTTTTGTGTAGCTTTGATTGAGGATGTAGACTGCTGTGTTGACTGCTTCTGTCCAGAATGAATCAGGCATGTCTTGAGCCTTCAACATACAACGAGCCATTTCAACTACTGTCCTGTTCCTGTGCTCAACAACGCCATTTTGTTGAGGTGTATGAGCTGTGGTAAGTTGCCTTTTCACACCATGCTCCTTACAGTAATTGTTGAATTCTGTTGACAAGAATTCACCTCCTCTATCTGTTCTAAATTTCTTTAGTTTCCTTCCTGATTCATTTTCTACATACTTATGCCACGTTTTAAATTTTTCAAAAGCATCAGCCTTTTCTCGAATGAAATAAACCCACATCTTTCTACTATAATCGTCGACTAACAACAAAAAGTAGAAAGATCCTCCTAAAGCAGGTGTAGACATTTTACTGCAGAGATCAGCATGTACCAACTCTAGAGGAGCTTGAGATCGATTGCTGGTCTCTCTTGGAAATGCCTTTCGTTGTTGCTTGCCCATCATACAAGCTTCACAAGGTTCTTGCAACTCTGAAAATGCAGGCAAATGAGCAACCATCCCTGTTCTTTGCATCTCCTTCAAAACTGCAAATCTGGGATGCCCAAATCAATGGTGCCATAACTTGCTTACATCTTTATCTTCTGTAGTAGTTAAAGCACTTAACTCATACAAGTTATCCCGTCGTATCCCTTTACCTACAACATTACCTGATGAATCCATGATTTCTGCACCACTCTTATTGAAGTGAACTTCAAGTCCATGATCTGTTATTGGAGAAACTGACAACAAATTTCTTTTGAGTGTATGTACATAGAGAACATTGGATAACTTTTTCTCAACACCTGGAGAATTGATAAAAGAGATGGTTCCAGGTCCTTCGACTGGACACTTGGAGTCATTTCCCACCACTACATTGATGGATTCCCGCAGAGGCACTAGGGAACTATACCAATCCTTTTTACTGGTCATATGGCGAGAAGCTCCACTATCTAAAATCCATGGTTCATCAGCACGAGCTTGAGCAGATGAACATACCTCTTCAATAGCTACCCAAAGTTCCAGCTCTGTGTTGTTTGCAGACTCTGTGAACTTTTTCTTCTTTGTCTTCTTCTTTGATACATCAGAAGAGCCTTTACCTTTTGCATTTGCTGAAAATGCAGCATCACTTGTGCTTTGCCGATTCCTCAACCACATCTCTTCTTCTAAAAGCATAACACAAAACTCTTCAAATGTGAGGGGAGTTGGTCTTACCTGAGTGTTAAGGGCTATTACTAATCCATCATACTTTGCCGGAAGAACACGTACACATCTTCGAGCCAGCTCTTCTGGTGTTATAACAACACCAACTGCAGCCAATTGGTCTTGAAGATGTTTTATCCGTTTGATAAAATCTTCAGCCTTTTCAGAATTAGAATGCTTTTCATTTGCCAACTAATTTTCTAAATTCTGTATCCTAGTGTGGTTCTTGATCTCATATTGTCGATCCAATATGCCCCAAGCCTCATGTGCTTTAGTAGTATATTGAACTAAAGTAAGCACAGAATCACTTACACTAGTGACAATTGCACATAATGAATCAGCATTCCGCCTCTTCCAAACTCGTAGAAGATCTGGATCTGGCTGAATCATCAATCTTGAATTAGCTAGATCTTCAAGTCGTATAGTCTCTGGATCCAGTCCCATCGGTCCCATGACAGTGTCAAGTAATTAATAGGAGTCCAAAATTGCAGAAATTTTGAACTTCTAGAGTGTATAGTTGGATCCATCCAGCTTCCCTTCAGTGAATGCAGGTGGACAAATTCGAATAGGTGCAACATTAACATTAGCTGAAGCACCAAGACCAGTGTTCGATGATGAAGCCATCATGTAATCACTCGAATAATCTACTGATATTCTAGTATGCTAGTAGGCTAAAAAAGTGATACTTCTCAAGCTATTCAAACCTTACGGCTCTGATACCATGTAAGACAAAAGTTACACAATATAACACAGGAGCAATAGCAGAGAAGATAACAGATATAGGAGAATCTCAATAATTTTCTACTAGCACCAAGTACAAAGATGATGGCGTTGTCCACCCGTGCGCTCTCAAGGTAGAGCTTAAATGGTGATCTAGACAACTCTAGAACGGGAGATACAAGGTAGAGGTATGCTGGCTCAACTCAGTGTCTCAAGTAGTGCAGAAGTCATGTATATATAGGATCATGGGTGGCCTGCCATGGACGGCTATACATGGGTGGTAGAGCGTGGGCAGCCACCGCCCGCATAATTTCCATACACGGCTTAGACTGGTTGAACCGACCTAACAAATATAAATGATTTCTGACTCCGACAGGGCCCCCCTAAGGAATAAGTCTAGCATCAAAACCAAGAACAAAAAGTGTGCCTATTGACTTCTTAGCATCTAGGGTTATATCATTTTGATCCATAAAATTTTGAGGAATAAGTGGAAAGAGGACCATTTCAAACCCAATAGTTTTCCTAAAAGGCATTTGTGAGCTTTGGAAGCACCTAAGACACTTGAGACCTCACCTATTGCGAGCTCTAGAGAAAATCTCACTTCTTAACACACTCGACCATTCATAAGTGCAAGGACTTGACAAAGTCATAAACAAATCACTTACCTAAAACTCCTAATACCAATCTCGAGTTGATTGAGCCTCAAAGGAGTGCATAGGGATCACTCTAAGTATGTCTAGTGGATACAAGTTTAATTTGATCACGTTAAGTAACTAAAGGGAAGTTATATTAAACTAAAAACCTCTCTATGAATATATGTGCTTGAGAAAAGACTACTAAACCTTTTGTGTATAGAATATAGAAGATTCTAATCATGCATATATACCAAGAAACTACTACAATGGATTTTTGTCTTCCTCGAATCTTTTAGGAGAACACTCTAGAAACATATCTCTATTCTTTTTGTCAATGCCTTTCTTATCAAAGCATCAAAACAAGAGGATTATTTGAGCATCATTGTGCATGTGACCCTAGTGCGTTTCCAATTCTTACATTGGTGTGCACATAAAAGGAGTCCTATATATGATTTTTCCATCAAGAACAACATTAGGAAAGAAACATACTCCTAGTGCACAAAGACACTCTAGTGGAACAAGAGATAGGAATGGAAATAGAAGGGTCTTAACCATGGAAAGTGTGAGTTCCTCTAATATAATCTCGATATCTCTATTTTATATGTTACATGAATCAAAAAGTGAGTGTGAAGGCATATCTTATTCCATTAATATGGATGACCTTAAAAAGGATCTACTTTTCTTATCCAAGGTTGAGGGTGAGTATGACACCACTCTCACCTATGACAAAGATAATTAGCATTTGGTTCTCTATTGAAGGATCCTTGGGGTCTCACGTTGGTCAAGATTAAGAGTATTAATGCTAGAGTAAGCTTAAGACACCATCCTTTTCTAAAGAAAGAAGACAATGGCTATGTGTATAAGAGAGGCTCATTACTTGTCTTCCATGAAAATTATGAGAAATTGGATGAATTTGGGAATGAATTCCTTGATGAAATCCCAATCAGCTCTATTAGAGGTCATAGTGGTTTCAATGCATCGATCTAGAGACACTACAGATTGATGAACAAGAACAAATTTATGTGGAAAGGACCTTGTTCTCGATGAAGCTTTATTGGATGCACAAATTGCATAAGTTTATTAATCTATGGATACCAAAGATGCCTTTTTCCTCATGCAGGTGGGTTGCAAGAATCCTTCCCAAAGGCTTCCAAAATTAAGTAATCTAAAGTTCCAATGGTGGAAATATATGAGGATCTAATGAAATGAGAGTTTGAATCTTATTCCAAGATCTTAAGGATAAGTACGTATACCAAGGCCAACTTGCTTTTGTGCATGGTGTGCCTAGAGTAGAGATTGTCATTCCTAGTTTCACCACTAATCAACAAAGAGCTCCTCAAGACCAAGGGGACTTGAGATCAAGTCAAAACGGGAAAAATTTTACTTGTCTGTATGTAGAAGTTACTGGAAGACCAAATATGCATAGGCAAGATCCTTTAGAGCATCAAATTCCAATGAGAAGACCTAATATGCACATGAGGTTAAGGCCTATGTAGGTATCCAATTACATGAGATATCTATATGATGGACATGAATATCCTCATGATCACATCACAAAATTTAAACAAATTCTTTCAAGATCTTGGAAACTGCTCACCAAGGTGTAGCAGGAGGACACTTCGGATGAGATCGGGTGATCAAGGCAATACTATTTGCAGGCTTCTGGTGGCCGACCCTTCACATGGATGCCCATACCTATGTGAAACGGTGTGATGTTTGTCAGAGAACTCAGTATCCTATACGCAAAGATGAGATGCCACTTAAACCTATGATGGGTGGACGTGCATTCTCTAAGTGGGGAATAGACTTTGTAGGTCCTATTCATCCCCCAACCAAGGGTTCACATGCTGAATATATCATTGTGGCCACAAACTATTTAACCAAGTGGGTAGAAGTTAAAGCTACCACAAAGAACGATGCCCAAACAACAGCTAAGTTCTTATTCGAGAATGTATTCACGAGATACGGGCTACCTATAGAGCTGGTAAGTGATAGAGGCAATCACTTTTTGAATGAAGTTATTGAAAATCTCCTCTAAGAATTCTTGGTAGTACACAAGAAGTCTGCCCCCTATCACCCACAAGCTAATGGCTAGGCCGAAAGCACAAACAAGATTCTATGCAATGTGCTTACCAAATTGGTGAATAATCAACACTCTGATTGGGACAAACAACTACACCATGTTGTTTGGGCATACCGAGTGGCCTATAAAACGGTACTCCAAGCCACACCCTTTCAGATGGTATTTGGCCTTAATGTTGTGCTACCTTTGGACTTCTTGATTCCCACATTGAGAATAGCACAGGAGCATGAGTGGACGGGCCATGAACTCTCTTCGAGGATTTTTGACCTTGAACGATTAGCTGAAACCAGACTAAGAGCTGCAACAGGAATATATGCAGCTAAGAAATGACATAAGGCGTACATTGATGCCCATGTTAAGGATAAGGGATTGAAAGTAGGGGACCTAGTTTTAGTCTACACTTTGAAGCAACACACAAGAAAATTAGAGAAACATTGTCGTCCATATTTTCTCTCCTCTCTCACTTCTGAAGGCCTACAAAAAACATATTTGGTGAAGGTAGCCGGAATTCCCCGAGAAGTCTAGGATGCATCAAGGATGTCAAAGGAAGCTCACATACAAAGTTTCAAAGAAATCAAGAAAGTCCATGGTAGCGGTCAAAGCTGGTCAAAGTTGGGAAATTAGGGCAGAAAATTTCATTCTCACCAAATTAGATGAAAATCCATATACTTGTAAAGATTGTCAAAGGCAGTCTATAGCCCAAATTCAGCAGAAAATGGATTTTGTAGCACATTGATATGCTATGTTCATTTTATAAAAATGTAATTTTTCTAGTTTGACCCTACAAATTCTTGTATAGAAATTTATGTTAGCCATATGGTTTGGCATGTATAAAGATCATATGTGGCTACATATTTGTACAAATTTTCAAGGCTATCAGAGCTTCCTATAGACCTTAATGCCACCTTGCAAGCTTCCAAATGTAGTCAAACTTGTACAAGGAAGATTCAGATGGGAGTTTTTTTTGCATATTCCTGAAGGAGATCTTTGGAAACATAGTCCTTCAAAGTTTCATCTTCATCAAAGCCTATTTGGAGGGTCAAAGAGTACAAAGTACAGTTTTCAAGATCACCGTAGTTTTCTAGTTTAAGCAAATTGAAGGGTTGAGGAGCCACCACATGGCGAAAGCTGATTGAGCCATGTTGTACGATCAAGATGAGCTCATATTCAAGGGTAGAGATGCACTTATGCTTAAAGCAAGGAGGATCCACGAGTTTTTCCATAAAAGAAGATTTTTTTGACAATCAAAGATCAATAATGCAGCTTTTCCCCAAAAATAGTGGCTTATCTTATCCAAACTAATGTTAGCACTGATCCGACGGTCCAGATCATCCCTAGATCCAATGGTGGAGAATGAAGGCGCCTAAATTTCACTCCTTTACACTAGATTTGATAGAAAGAACAATTCCAAGCCATTCATTTGATTAATCAAATGGTTGTAATCGAAAGTAGTGATCCTAGAGTTGAGAGTTGATTTCTCTAGATCCAAGGGCCCAAATTCATTCAAAAAACTATATAAACCCCCGTCCAAATTCCTAGAGCATCATTGTTAGGCATCCATAGGGCTCATGCTAGCTTACGGTTTCCTTGAGACGATCACCCTCGGTTGAGCGAGTGAGGATCCAAGGTGCGCTAGTATGAGTATAGTACCTAGTTTCAAATTTAAGTTAGAACTCCATTCTAGGATAGGCTCTTGAAACCAACATCTCTATCTTGACTCACCCTCGGTGGAGCATGTGAGTGAGTTAGAGCTGATTTTAATGAGTCTTAGACTTCTTTAGTTAGACGTTACGAGCCTAGACATACATAGGGTCACTGGAGTGGAAGTCACCTTCTTACGTGTGACATTCAGTGAACTGTCATGGTTTGAGGGTCGGAACCACCTTTGATCAGTAGACTACCTAGCTTGACGTACCACGACGATCTTATACATGTATCTTAATTCAAATCCTTTTAATTCATGTCACTTGTGACTTGTCTCTTATCTCCTCTCTCAGTCTCTTAAGTATTTTTACATGTCTTCTATTTCTTCTATGTGTGAGAAGGCTCCGCAGTATTGCGTTGAACCAGTGAGGATGTTTCTTTGAGCTTGTGAGTAAACTCTATCATCATACTTCACTTGCATGCATATAATCCATACATACCCATACATATTGATTAGTTTCTGAAAGTGTATAAGAAGCTCCAATATTGGACCATTCTTCCTTTCGAAACTGGTTTATGTGTAAGGATTCCATCTATTCACGTCATGCATACATATCATCCAAAGAAGACTATGCATATGAATTAGAATTAGGAAGTGTTTAAGAAGCTCCTTCAATGGACCATTTTTCCTTCCAAATTTGATTCGTGTGTATGGTTCTCTTTCATTCTTATCATTCATGTTCATAAATCTAACTTGCACTCCTACTTTTCCATTCCCATAATCATTTCAACATCTCTCTCTTCTCCATACTCAACATTAATTTCACTTTCATGTCCTTAAACCATCCAACATTCATTAGCTTCATACACCCTGTGTGTGCCACAACCGGACCCGATCCACACGGATTTGTGATCACCTCCACATTTGAACCCGACGTGAAACGCTTTGTGGCATTTGCTTCTGACCTTGTTGGGAGGTTGTGATCCATATCCTTTGTTTCATATTTTTCATCCTCATCATATCATCATCATCAGTCTTGAGTGTTGCACTGGATTTCTCACAGGATCGTGCACATCTTCGTCGTGAAGTAAACGCATTTGTGAGAGATCTAGAGCATCGTGCATCACTTGCTTATTCACATAAGATGGAGGAAGGATTCAAATCCCTTATTGTTGAGAAACAAGGCCAAAGAATAGTCTCTTCTATGTTGAGAGAGAAGGGAAAATTCAATGGCATCAACATAACAAGCTACTTAGATTTGTTTGAAGAGCAAGCTATGATTTTTGGTCTTCTCGAAGATCTTTTGATATCATTCTTTGAACGAATTGTTGATAGCTCTATCATAAACCGTGTCACTCAATATGATAGTCTTCCTTGGAGTGATTTTAGAAAGGAGATGCTCAAAGAATTCTATCTTGAAGATTATAGCCAACATAATCGAGATGGATTCTTACGATGGGTCAATTCTCCAAAGCCTAGTAGCTCTATTAGTCACTTACAAAATGAGTATATTAGACGCTATGAGCAACTTCCTGATGAGGATAAGATAACTTTGGAACCTGATCTTGTGATCAATTTTCTTAAGCTTCTTCATCCTGAAACTCGTAGGGAAGTTGAACGACGATTGGAAGAGTCGGATAAGCGCTATGGTCTTATTGACAATTGGCAAAAAGTGCGTAAAGTAGTAGAGGCTGTAGCCCATAGACATCAAAGGCAATCCATGCTTTATGAGCAAACTACTCTTCCTCAAGCTAGCCTTCCACAAACTAAGGAGCAAGTTAGAGAACAATCCCATGCTATGCTTTTTGACTCTACTCCTATTCCTCAAATGATGGAGCCTACTCAAGGTTTTAAAGTAGAGCCAAATAAAAGTGTAGTTGAACAATCTCAAGTGGAAATTCTCACTAAGCAAATGGAAAGTCTTGTTGCTACACAATCCAATTTGGCCAAGACTATAGATGCTTTACAATCTAATTACACCAAAACTTTCCAAAATCAAATTTCAAGAGCCTAATCAACATGTTATAGCTACCAATCAAAATCCACAAGTAGCTCCTACTCAAGCATATCAAGTTCCTCCAATGCATAATCCTTCAATGCAAAATCCTCATCCTCATGTGCAAAATCCTCAAATGTATCAAAACATGTATCCTCAAGCTTCTCAAATAGCTTTTCAAAATCCTCAAAATCAAAATTTTCAAAATCATCAACCGTATAATATGGGAGCTCCTCTTGCACCTCAAGTACCAGATGTTGCTCCCCAAGCTCCTCAAATACATCAATTGCCTTTTCAAAATCCTAATTATCCTATTCAAGCAATACCTTATCAACAAAATCCTCAATTTCAAAATTTCCCACCACAAGTTAATCAAAATCCTCAAAATCAAAATGGTTTTGTGCGTGGCCCTCGTAGGTGTCCTTGGTGTGATTCATTAGAGCACTTTTTGAGAGATTGTGAATTATTGAAGGTTGTTAAGGAGCAACGAATAGTAATAGACATAGACAAGAAAATCTGTGACTATCAATCTAGGCTACCTTTGCAAGGAAATTATGGTAAGGGAGGAATGAAAAAACACTATGAAAATATAACCATAACGGATGTAGGGACTAGAGGAGTGAAACTAGAAGCTCTTGATGAACAAGTGGAATCAAGTAAACCCACAAAGGAAGGTGATTTTTCCATAGAGGCTTTAGTAAGAGCACGAGATGAGATTAGGAGAATAACGGCTTGGGAATCACCAATAGAAGATCAATCTCTTATTTCTCACATATCCAATGTAGAAGAAAAATGAAAAAGAGATGAAGCTGAGCCTAGTGAAAGAAGAGTGACACGAAAACAAACCTCAGAGGGAATAGAAACAATCATAGAGCAGGGAGAAACATCACAATCCAAAGATAAAAAACAAGAATCACAACCCAATGAACAAAAACAAGAGGAGAAACAAAAAGGGAAGAAGACAAAGCAAAGAAAAACAGAACCAAAGCCTTTAGATAAACAAGAACAATCAAAACAAACTGAAGACCAAACACGAGAACATGAACAAAAACAAGGCCCTTGGCAAAAACAAAAGAAACCAAAGAGAAAACCTAAAGCCATCTTGATTTCAGAAATTGAGAGAAAAATAGATCCTATGGAGATTTCAGATGACATTTTGCTTAAGAGTCAAGTGAGCATGTCTTTAGAACAAGTTTTCTCTATTGCAAAGCCTGCTTTTAAAGATAACTTTATCGGCCTAATTAAAAGGAAGAGGTTTCCGCTTAATCTAGATACTGAGATGCAAGATTCTCTAGATCAAGATCAAGCTATGAATGAAGCCTTAAACTTTGATGAATCTGATGAAGAGAACTTTGATGATGATGAGGTAAATGTTAATAAAAATTTCTTAGGACCTATTCATCCTGACCATGAAAATCATGAAAACAATCCTAAAAGTCACTTTAAAAGAACATTTTGGTCTAGAGGTACATCAAAGATGCATGATAAAATAGGAAATGATAAGAACACTATCACTGTAAATGCATTAGTAGATTCTGGCTCTAAAATCAATGTGATTTCAAGAGAAGTCTATAATAAGTTTCAATGGCCCATAGATAAACATTGTGGATGGCGTATGAGAACTACAGATAATGGTGTAGGTACCTTGTATGGAGCTTGTGCTAGTGTGCCCATATCCATAGGAGGAATCACAAAAGAGTTTCACTTTTTTATTCAAGATAATTGCTCCTATGAAGTTCTCTTAGGTCAACCCTTTATTTGTGAGAGTCGTATGGAAACTAAAGCCATGGATGATGGGTCTACCTATGCTAGATTCAAGTCTAAGGATGGAATGCAATCACTTCAAGTCATGACAGTAGGATTGAATCATCCTAGGAATCGATTGTCAATTAGAAAGAAACCTATTGTTACTCAGGATCATGAGCATGCTTGTAGTGATTGTGCACCTCGATTCATGTTTGGAGCTACATATGATCAAAATTTCGGATAGAATCCATTGTTGAGCGGGACAACAGTGGATATTGGTTTGACATCTCGCAGCCAACCAACCTGTACAATAGTTTGTCACTTTGTTTTCCACATTCTAGATTAGATTTTCTTCATAAGAGTCAACTGTCCAAGTCTTTTATCCAAAAAACCCAAAAAAATTAAAAAAACAACAAAATCATGGAACATGATGAGAACATTGAGCATGTGATTGAAACATCTCATTGTTTCTCTACTCTTGAGGAGTTAGAGTTATGTCTCCAACAAAATTCTAATTCCCATATTATTCTTCTTTCTTCCCTTGATGAGTATGCTCTAATCCAAGAGTATGCTCTCAATGTTGACAAGTGCTCAAAATTTAACCAAACACATGATGCCTTAGTTGAAACAAAGTACAAAACTGTAGACAAAAAAATCAAACCCATAGCTCAACCATTACCCCAAGGAAGTAATGAAAAAATTATTGATGTGAAAAATGATCCAATTCTTCGCAATAAAAAAAACATAGGACATACATTCATGGATGAAACAATCAAGCAGGTGAAAATGGTAGAGATGATGACTTTCTTTTGCCAGTAGAGAGAAATAAATTTGAGAGAGTCATACGAAGCCATGGAAAAGCTTTTACTATGTATCCTCATGAGATTGGTTGTGTAGATCCTAAGTTAGTTGCACCCATGATAATCTTCGCCCTATACTATTCCACATATTCCATGGAATCTTCGCCCTATACCAGTTCCAAAGGCTCACTTACCTGAGCTAATGAAACTACTTAAGGAGAAGATAAACATGAGAATTTTAGAGCCATCTTTTGCACCTTACTCAAATGGATGGTTCACTGTGCCTAAAAAGAATGGAAAACTACGTTTTATTCAAGATCTCCAACCTATCAATAAAGTCACCATAAGGAATGTAGGAACAGGACCCATTGTAGATGAGTTTGCTGAATCATTTTCAGGACATTCTATCTATTCAATGGGTGATTTATATTCGGGATATGACCAATTCCAATTAGCAATTGACAGTCGTGACATAACCACAATGAAAACTCCTTTAGGCTTAGTGTGAATGTGTACTTTACCTCAAAGAGCAACCAATTCTGTGGCTCATATGATGAGTGCTATGAATATGGTCTTACATGATTTTATCCCTCATATAACTATGCCATTCATTGATGACATTCCAATTAAAGGGAGTGAGGAACCTGTAAAGGACATTTCTTTAGACTCATCTGGATGTCGTAAATTTGTTCTTGACCATATCTTTGATTGTGAAAGAATATTTCAACGATTTGAAGAGGTAGGTCTCACATTTTCCATAGAGAAATCTGTTTTTGGTGTCAACGAGGTTCTTATCGTTGGACATTTATGCGGCCATTATGGTCCAAAGCCATACCCACAAAAAGTTGTTGCCATTAGCAAGATTTTTGAAACATGTAACAATGTGAGTGAGGTACGTAGATTTCTTGGTGCTTGCATCTTTTATGTTATTTGGATCCCACACTTTGCGCATGTTGCTGATTGTCTCTATGACTTGTTGAGGAAGAAACGAAAATTTATTTGGACTAACAAACACACTCAAGCTATGCGTAAATTGAAGAAATTATTGCTTGAAGCTCCCATCCTTAAGCGTGTAGACTATTCTTCTAACAAACCTATTATATTGACTGTTGATACTAGTCCTATTGGTATAGGTTGGGTTATAAGTCAAGGTGATAGTGAAGGGAATAGATATGCAATTAGGTTTGGTCCAAAATTTTACATGAAACACAACGAAAATATCCACATATCAAACGAGAACTATGGGGTATGGTAACAGCTTTGAAATCAGACGAAGAATATTTCATTGGTGCAAATGTCAAAGTTGAGACTGATTGTTTGCCTCTCATTGGAATGATATGTTGATATATTTAGGTAGTGATGTGTGTGAACACTCTAGGACTGCCGGGGTACTTTTTTCCCTCTTTAGGAGGTTTTTTTCCCCCGGCTTGTATATACGCCTATTGCCCTAATGGGCTACTTATCTTTGTACATTCTCTAGTAATACATTCAGTATTGTGTGTTTGTGCTCCAAGCTTCTTCTTCTTCCTTGAGTTGTTCACGTGCTTCCGCAGACGTCTATCTCCAACAATTGGTATCAGAGCAGGTCGTCGCTTCTTCTAGGGCACCGTCGACACTCCTCCGTTTGCAGTCTCAGATTCGCACGAAATTTGGTGAGCATACTCAGGGTGTTTTCGAGATCAAAACATCTTTGCTCTGTAGTGCCGAAATCGCGATCTGAGCTCGTTTCGGCCTTCAAACGCACTATTGCAGCGCTTGTGCAGGCTATTTTATCCTTTTGTGCCAAAGGTATATACCAGTTTCTGTTCGCCAGTTTAAGCGTCTCAAAGTCTACTACAGGTCTAGCAAAACTCGTCTGGGCAGTTCCGTTCAACTTTTTGAGATATAGTCAACTTTCTGCATCAAGGTATTTTAGTCACCGGCCATGGCTGAAAGCAGTGATATATTCCGTATGTTGGCTGTTGAGGATAAGTTGGATGGTACCAACTACCCATTATGGGCTTATATGATGCAACATGTACTAGTTGCAAAAGGACTGTGGAACATTCTGCAGGGTGTTGAAAGACGTCCTGTTACACCTGCGACTACAAGTACTACAAATACAGGTGTTGGAGCTGATGAAGATGGTGTCGAAGATGATATTCCGCAGATTCCTGTTCGTGCTGCTGTTTCTGTTGCACCTACTGCAGAGCAGATTCGTTGGGATGGCAGAGATGCCCAGGCACATGCATTGATAGCTTTGTCTGTCAAACGTGCCATTATTCCTCACATTCGCTCTTGCAGAACAGCAAAGGATGCTTGGGATACACTTACCACTTTGTACCAGGCTAGGAATGAGGCTCGTGTTGCTTACCTCCGAAAACAGTTGGAGAGTGAGCACATGAATGAAGATGATTCTATGGACAGTTTTCTTACAAAGATCAAAGACCTGAAGGAACAATTGATTTCTACTGATGAGGTTATACCAGATAGCTCACTTGTGCAGACCATTCTGAATGGTCTTCCTGATTCATATTAGAGTTTTGCCTCTACTCTTCGGTTGATGATGAAAGGCAATCCGAATGCCTTGTCATTTGAGGAATTAGTCTCTGTTTTGTTGCAGGAAGATCAGTCCAGGCAGAACAAGTCCATTATGCGTGTTGCAGATCAAGCTTTCCTAGCTAGTCAGAAGGGCAAAGGAAAATGGAGCTCTTCTACTAGTAAGCAGAAATCTGCAAATGCTGCACAATCGAAGAACCAGGATAAAGATGAGAAGAAATCAGAAAAGCAGAAATTGTTTTGCAAGTACTGTAAAGGAAATGATCATATTATAAAGAACTGTCCAAAACTTGTTGCTAAAGAGGCAAAGAAGAAAGAGGCTGGAATGGTTGTTGCAGAGGCCTCTACACCAAAAACAGAGTCTGCAAATCTTGTGCAGGAAGAAGAATGGGCGTTTACTACTGTCTGCAGTTTTGACCCATCTTCTCATGATCAGTGCATGTCTGCAGTAGACTCAGATGTTTGGTACTTTGATAGTGGGGCGACCAAACATATTACCTCGCAGCGTAGTTTCTTCTCTTCACTCGAGCCTGCCCCTACAGGGAATACTGTCACATGCGCCAATAACTCCTCATATCCTCTTATGACTACATGGGAGTTGGTAAGATCATTCTGACTACTGCTGATGGTAGTTCTTTCACCTTGTCAGATGCTTTATTTGTGCCAAGGATAAAAAAGAACCTGTTATCAGTTTCTGCATTAGCCAAGATTGGCTTGGTTGTGAAATTCATTGATGACAGGTGTACAGTCCATGATCTCTCAAATGGTGATATGATTATTGCTTCTAGCATCTTATGTCGTGGGTTGTATAAGCTCATAGACTATGAAAGATCTGTGAATGATTCGGCATGTGCAGTTCATGATTCTCAGGCTATGTCAGATGCAAAGCTTTGGCATGCACGTTTTGGTCATCTGAATTTTGCTAGTTTGTTACGCCTGCAGAAATCTGAAATGGTGTCCTCTTTGCCCAAAATTGAGGCACCTGGAAAACATGTTTGTGAAGGCTGTATTTTGGGCAAAATGCAGCGTTCTTCCTTTCCAAAAGATGGTTCAATTTGGGCTACGCAGAAATTGCAGCTTGTACATAGTGATGTCTGTGGTCCTATGCAGACACCCTCTTTTGGAAATTACCTTTACTTCGTGACTTTCATTGATGATTTTTCCAGGCATGCATGGGTATATCCACTCAAAGCAAAGTCCGAAGTGTTCATGTGCTTCAAAAAGTTTTTGGTTTTGGCTGAAAATCTGTCAGCATGTAAAATGGGCACCCTCCGTTCTGATCGAGGGGGGGAATATATGTCTTCAGATTTTAATGCATTTCTGGCTGGACGTGGGATAAAACACCAATGTACAGTGCTGTATACACCTCAATAGAATGGAGTTGCTGAACGAAAGAACAGGTCACTCCTGGAGATGGCAAGGTGCATGGTCAAAAGTCAGGCTTTACCACATAGTTTCTGGCTTGAGGTTTTCATGTGTGCAGCATATGTACTGAACAGGTGTCCCACTAAAGCGTTGTAGTCTATAACTCCATATGAGGCTTGGCATGACCGCAAGCCATCTGTTGCTCATCTGCATGTTTTTGGTTGTTTGGCATATGCATTAGTGCCTGAACAACATCGCAGAAAATTGGATGATAAGGCAGTAAAATGTATTTTTGTTGGGTACAGTTCTGAAAGTAAAGGCTATTGTCTGTATCATCCACAGACTAAACGCATTTTGGTTAGCCGTGATGTTGTCTTTGTGGAAGATGCTATTCAGCCATTGCTTTCATGTACTAAGGAGACATCTGTTAGCTCCAAAGACATGTATGATACTTTGATGCCTCTTTTTACATGTGGACAGGCTAGTGCTGGTCCTAATGAGGCAACTTCTCAGCCTTTGCAGGTTTCATATGATGATGCAGATCATTCCATTTCTGATGCAGATTTACATGATGCACTTGTTGATGAGAGAGCTGATATTGAGCAGGCAAAAACTATGCCAAAATGGTTGGTGCAGACTTTGCATGACAACAAATTAGATGCACCTTTGTCATATCGTACTCGTTCAGTCTCTCATAGTGCCTCCTTTGCATCAGATTGCTATGCTATGGCTGCATCTAGTCTCTGTGATGAAAATGAGCCTGTTTCTTTTGATGAAGCACAAAATTCAAAAAATTGGATGGCTGCTATGCAATCTGAATATGATGCTATAATGAAGAATGATACATGGTCTTTATGTGACTTGCCTCCTGGCAAGAAGGCCATTGGCACTAAGTGGGTATACAAGATAAAGCGTAAACTGATGGTAGAGTTGACAGGTATAAGGCTAGGCTTGTTGCAAAGGTTTATGCACAGGAAAGAGGCATTGATTTTGATGAGACCTTTGCACCTACATGCCGTATGACTACTGTTTGGAGCATTTGTGCACTTGCAGCCCATCATGGTTGGAATGTACATCAGTTGGACATTAAAACAACATTTCTGAATGGTGACTTGCATGAAGAAGTGTATGTTTTTCAGCCCCGTGGCTTTGTGCAGAAAGGGCATGAAAACCAGGTTTGCAGGTTAAAGAAGGCATTATATGGTTTAAAGCAAGCACCACGTGCTTGGTATGAGAAGATACATGCCTATCTGATTGCACATGGTTTTGAGAACAGTCCAACTGAAAGCACCTTATATGTTAAACGTGCTAATGATGTGCTTCTGATCATTGTTGTCTATGTTGATGACATGCTGCTCACTGGTCCTATTGAGACACATATTGCTGATTTTAAGGCTGATTTGCATGCCTCATTTGAGATGTCTGATTTGGGGCATTTGCATCACTATTTGGGCATTGAGTTTATGCACGTTGATGGTGGAATGGCTTTGTGTCAAACAAAATATATTGACACATTATTGCAGCGTTTTGGCCTTGAAGACTGTAAGCCTATTGCCACTCCTATGGAGACAGGTTTACGATTGAGTCTTCATGATGTTGGAGATGCATTTGATGCTATTCTCTATGAGCAGGCTATTGGATGCTTGATTTACTTATGCATTACTCGGCCAGATATTCAGTTTGCTGTCTCACAGATGAGCAGGTTTATGCATTGCCCAGGAGTCACGCATTGGAAAGCGGTTAAGCACATCTTTCGCTACTTGAGTGGTACTCGGCTACTTGGGTTGTTTTATCCCAAGGGGGGATCATTACCGCCAGATTTGCATGCTTTTTCTGACTCAGATTGGGCTGGTTGCTATGACACTCGTGTGTCCACTAGTGGTTTTTGCTTCATGCTTGGTAGCTCATGTATATCTTGGTTGAGAAAGAAGCAGCCTACTGTGGCCACTTCCAGTTGTGAGGCTGAGTATAGGGCAGCTTTCACAGCGACTGTTGAGTGTGTGTGGCTCAGACGCCTTATGGCTGATTTGGGTGTTGGCCAGTCTTCTGCCACCACCATCTTCACTGACAGTCAGAGGTGCATTGGCAGTTGCGAGGAACCCTGTGTTCCATGCTCGCACTAAGCACATTGAGGTGCATTATCACTATGTCAGGGAGAGGTTCTCTGCTGGGGAGATCAGCTTGGCATATGTGCCCACGCAGGAGAACATTGCAGACCTTTTCACGAAGGCTCTGCCTAGGGAGAAGTTTGAAGCTTTCCGCAAAGCTTTGGGCTTACTTCCTTTTGTGGAGTGATTTCCACATAGCTTTGCACTTCCTTATACATGAGTGCCAGCTCCTTATTCACCACATCACTCCCAAGGGGGATTTGTTGATATATTTAGGTAGTGATGTGTGTGAACACTCTAGGACTGCCAGGGCACTTTTTTCCCTCTTTAGGAGGTTTTTTTCCCCCGGCTTGTATATACGCCTATTGCCCTAATGGGCTACTTATCTTTGTACATTCTCTAGTAATACATTCAGTATTGTGTGTTTGTGCTCCAAGCTTCTTCTTCTTATTGAGCTGTTCGCGTGCTTCCGCAGACGTCTATCTCCAACATGATAACCAATTGTTCATCTCCTGATATAGCCATGCTTAGATGGATCTCATATATTAAGTTCATAAATCCTGAGTTAGTTCATATTTCAGGTAAGTCAAACTGAGTTGGTGATATGTTATCGAGAGCTAGATTTGATGATGATATTGAAAGTGATCTAATAAAGAATGTGAACTTAATTGACTATGTTCCACATATATATGAGTATGAGCAATTTGATGAGTTTGAGTACGAAAATGAATGGAGAGACATAGGAAAGTATCTAAGTACACTACAACCATTACCTAATTGGACTAGGAATAGATTCCGTAACATTAGGAAATGAGCTTATAACTTTTTCCTATGTAATGGTTATCTTTGGAGACATGCTAAGGGTAAGTTTAAGAATCCACAACGAGTCCTAGGAAAACAAGGTCTTCAATTGCAAGTAATGAAGGAAATGCATGAGACATTATGGGCCGGTCATAAAGGATTTTTTGGAACATATGAAAAAATTAGAAGTACCTATTATTGGCCTAGGATGTATGTTGACATTAGTAGCTATGTTTCTACATGTTCTACTTGTCAACTTCATTCATCAGTGAAACATAGAGATCCGTTGGATCCTACTCATCCACCTTGTATTCACTACAAGTGGGTAGTAGATCTTGTAAGTATGCCTAAAGATATTGACAAAATGCGTTACATTTTACTTGCAAGAGAAGATTTAACTAATCATGTAGAGGGACGTGCACTAAGATCTAAGACCACTTACAATGTTTGCAAATTCTTGCTTGAAGATGTCATAAGTCACTTTGGGTACATAGAGAAAGTAGTTGCCGATCGTGGAGAGTTAAATGCGAGAGAAGCTAAAGATTTCTTTGATCATCACGGTATTCGTTTGTCTCTTACTACTGCATATAATCCAGAGGCCAATGGTAAAATAGAGAGAGGGCATCCACCTATTGTGAAAGCCATATCTAAATCATGTAACAGTGACATCAAACACGCCTAGATTCTTACCTTTTGCACTTTGGGCAGATCAAATGACATGCACACGTACTAATGGATATATGCCTACTGAACTCATGTACTGTCAAAAACCATTGTTTCCAATTCAGTCTCATATTTTTGCATGGTCAAATTTGCCTTGGTCTGAAAACATGTCTATTGATGATTTTTTGAGTTTGCGTATTAAACAGTTAGAACAAGGTAAATTAAGACTTGATGATGCTATTGAAAAGTTAAGAGAATCTAGAATGAAGAACAAGCATTATTTTGATAAAACTCATCGATTGCGTCCTAAGCCAATTGAAGTAGGGGATTGGGTGCTCATTTTTGATAGTACATTTGACTTTCAATATGATGCACGCAAAAAGCTCACTCAACGGTGGTTTGGGCCATACATTGTATCAAAAGTCAACAACAATGGTACGTATGCTCTTTGTGAATTAAATGGTGTTGCACTAAAAACTTTGATTGCAGGTAAAAGGATAAAGCTATTCAAGAAATGCGATAATGAAGAGTACATTTTGGATGAGGACATTGAAGAAGATGACAACAATGAGGCTGATTCATTAACAGGAGTATCCATGTTATAAAATTAAAAATAAAAAAAATAAAAAAAAGGAAGAAAAAAAACATACAAAAATATCATTTCAAGCTCATGTTGCTTTGTTTTTTTTTCAAGTTCATTCTACTTTTTTTCCATTCTTGTTTCATGCATGTTTGATTTCCATCTTTGCATTGCATTGCATATCCACATCACTTGAGTCAAAAAGAAAAAGGCAAATGATGATTTCTCTACTTGTGTAAAATTGTATCTTAAGTAGTAATTTATCTACTAAGAAATTGGTTATAATCTAGGATTGTGGAAAGATAGGGCATGTAGATTTGGAGGTTTATTCTGGTGACATGACTTTCATATATGAACATGCATATGTATCCTGTATCGAAAGCATAATTGTTAAAATCCTAGCTCCTGCTATTGCATGCTTCTACATCTTTAGTCCACCTCACAACACTTGTATCGGAGTTTAAACGACTGTTCTCCATCATAAAAAATGGTTGTACCTTGTATCGAGGTTTAATTTTTCCCCGTCATCAAGAAAATATTAAAAAAAATTGCTACATGTTACCAGGAAATTTACACTTTCTTCCACCCCAAAAAAGTGATTGTAACCATAAAGTTGCCGAATCATCATCATCATAAAAAATAAAATAAAAATAAAAAAAAAGGGAGTAAGCCAAAGAGGATAAAGAGGCATAGTAGAATAATCACGGGCTATATAGGCAGATTTATGCATTAGTGGACTTTAGTTAGATTTCCTTGCATGTTATCAGAGAAAGAGCATATTCATATTTATGTAGGAAAGGAGTTTATCTAAAATAAGCTAAAGATGAAAGATGTCTCTTGAAAATCCTAAATCTCTGTTTATAATCATATTTAAGGTAGATTGCTTTATGAAAAAGGTACAAAATTTTCTTCAAGATGAGAGGAACTGATGCTTAAAACGACTCAATACATCCACTTCCACTTCATATTGATGCTTGTTTTTTTTCTTTCTTGTTGCCAATGTTGCTTGTTCATTTGCATATATGTTGCCTATTTTTTCATGCATATTCATGTTGCTTGTTTTAATTCTTTCTTTCATGCAAATTTTGCTTCATGTCACGTTACCTACTTATTCATGCATATAATCAATTTTCCTTACATGTTTCTTATGTTGCCTATAAAAGAATTTGATGCCTGGAACATTTTGTTTTTCACAGATGCTAGAGTGGCGCTTCCGGAGGAATCGCAGGTTTAGTGGGGCCGAATGTCGTCGAGATTTTCTCTCCTCTCTCACTTGTGAAGGCCTACAAAAAACATATTTGGTGAAGGTAGCCGGAATTCTCCGAGAAGTCCACGATGCATCAAGGATGCCAAAGGAAGCTCACATACAAAGTTTCAAAGAAATCAAGAAAGTTCATGGTAGCGGTCAAAGCTGGTCAAAGTTGGGAAATTAGGGAAAAAATTTCATTGTCACCAAATTAGATGAAAATCCATATACTTGTAAAGATTTTCAAAGGCAGTCTATAGCCCAAATTTCAGCAGAAAATGGATTTTGTAGCACATTGATATGTTATGTTCATTTTGTAAAAATGTAATTTTTCTAGTTTGACCCTACAAATTCTTGTATAGAAATTTATGTTAGCCATATGGTTTGGCATGTATAAAGATCATATGTGTCTGCATATTTGTACAAATTTTCAAGGCTATCAGAGCTTCCTAGAGACCTTAATGCCACCTTGCAAGCTTCCAAATGTAGTCAAACTTGTACAAGGGAGATTCAGATGGGAGGTTTTTTTGCATATTCCTGAAGAAGATCTTTGGAAACATAGTCCTACAAAGTTTCATCTTCATCAAAGCCTATTTGGAGGGTCAAAAAGTACAAAGTCCAGTTTTCAAGATCACCACAGTTTTCTAGTTTAAGCAAATTGAAGGGTTGAAGGGCCACCACATGGAGAAAGCTGATTGAGCCATGTTGTACGATCATGATGAGCTCATATTCAAGGGTGGAGATGTACTTATGCTTAAAGCAAGGAGGATCCACGAGTTTTTCCATAAAAGAAGTTTTTTTTGATAATCAAAGATCAATAATGCAGCTTTTCTCCAAAAATAGTGGTTTATCTTATCCAATCTGATGTCAACACTGATCCGACGGTCCAGATCATCCCCAGATCCAATGGTGAAGAATGAAGGCGCCTAAATTTCACTCCCTTACACTAGATTTTATAGAAAGAACAATTCCAAGCCATTGATTTGATTAATCAAATGGTTGTAATCGAAAGTAGTGATCCTAGAGTTGAGAGTTGATTTCTCTAGATCCAAGGGCCCAAATTCATTAAAAAAAATATATAAACTCCCCTCCAAACTCCTAGAGCATCATTGTTAGGCATCCATAGGGCTCATGCTAACTTACGGTTTCCTTGAGACGATCACCCTTGGTTGAGCGAGTGAGGATCCAAGGTGAGCTAGTATGAGTATAGTACCTAGTTTCAAATTTAAGTTAGAACTCCAATCTATGATAGGCTCTTGAAACTAGCATCTCTATCTTGACTCACCTTTGGTGGAGCGTGTGAGTGAGTTAGAGCTGATTTTAATAAGTCTTAGACTTCTTTAGTTAGACGTTACGATCCTAGACATACATAGGGTCACTGGAGTGGAGCTCACCTTCTTACGTGTGACATTCGGTTGAACTGTCATGGTTTGAGGGTCGGAACCACCTTTGATCAGTAGATTGCCTAGCTTGACGTACCACGACGATCTTATACATGTATCTTAATTCAAATCCTTTTAATTCATGTCACTTGTGACTTGTCTCTTATCTCCTCTCTTAGTCTCTTAAGTATTTTTACATGTCTTCTATTTCTTCTATGTGTGAGAAGGCTCCACAGTATTGCGTTGAACCAGTGAGGATGTTTCTTTGAGCTTGTGATTAAACTCTATCATCATAATTCACTTGCATGCATATAATCCATACATATCCATACATATTGATTAGTTTCTGAAAGTGTATAAGAAGCTCGAATATTGGACTATTCTTCCTTTCGAAACTGGTTTATGTGTAAGGATTCCATCTATTCACGTCATGCATACATATCATCCAAAGAAGACTATGCATATGAATTAGAATTAGGAAGTTTTTAAGAAGCTCCTTCAATGGACCATTCTTCCTTCCAAATTTGATTCGTGTGTATGGTTCTCTTTCATTCTTATCATTCATGTTCATAAATCTAACGTGCACTCCTATTTTCCCATTCCCATAATCATTTCAACATCTCTCTCTTCTCCATACTCAACATTAATTTCACTTTCATGTCCTTAAACCATCCAACATTCATTAGCTTCATACACCCTGTGTGTGCCACGACCGGACCTGATCCACCCGGATTGCGATCACCTCCACAACGTGGCTATGGACGTATGATCATAAATAGGATCTCAACGAGTGGAGCACTACAACTAGCCACCTTAGAAGGTGATATTCTTCCAAACTACATCAGTGGGTGCAGAGTCAAGTTGTATCAGGAACCTCTCACAGAAGAAATGCTCAGTCGACTCAACACTGCTTAGAAATGCAAAGAAGAAGAAAAACGAGTTCGAGAAGAAGCTCAAGCAGAAGCTTTAGAATGCATCAGAAGGATGAAGTTGAGACGGCAGGGTAGGGATCAACCTAGGACGCCTATGAGGATCCAGGATATCATGTGGCAATGTGTGAAGTCTCAGGAATAAGTTCCCAAAGAATAATAGATCGACTTCCTTTTGTGACCTTAGAGATAGGACAAGGAGTTAGTGCAAAAATTGTGCGAGCATTGATTGACTCAGGTGCAGCCACTAGTGCGGTGAGACTTTCTTACTGTCGAGAATTGAAATTAAAAGTCAATCCTATAGAAGCATATCTTATAGGATTGGGAGGTGTAGAAACCCTTTGCATGGGCGAGGTGGAGCTTCCCCTCTCCATTCAAGATGTTCCAATGACAGTTAAGGTACTAGTGTGTCAAGATGAGGATCTCACTGAGCCTCTGGTCTTGGGTCAAGACTGAATCTATGACCATGTAGTCAACTTAAACCGAAGAAGTGGACTTCTTCGGGTATGGGTAAATTAGAGTCGAATTACAGTTGAGTTAGATAATGGAACACTCAAGGAACTAGGAAAGGCACAGACTCTTGGTCCTTCCAGGGGTACACATGAAGTTGACCATGTTGTTCTTGTCCCAAGCTATGTGATGCAGAGGAATGATAATCTCAATAAAGAAGTCAAGGACTCAACAGAACTCCCTTCTTTTCCAAAGGCCAGAGGGAGGCAACAACCAAAGGCAGATCAATTACTGAAGACTACCTATGCTGGAGGCCAAAGGAACGTGCGGAGCAGGATGTCTCAGCCATTGAAACAAGTGTGGGTGCGGAAAGGCGAGCGTCCTATTGCAGTCAAGCCACAACAACTATCTCAACTTCCTCTAGTAATCAACGACATGATACTAATAGGAAGACTTCCAAAACTTCTTTTGAGAAAGTGAAATCTATCTGGGTGCCCAAGAAGTCGATGAAGGCTGGTCCACAATCAAGACAAATTTGGGTGCCTAAGGCTTGCTTGCGGGCTCAACTAGTCACGCACGAATCACATCATACACGACAGGGTTCACTCACTCAAGGAGTCATTACCCACTCTTGTTTAATACGCACGAACATACAGCCGCCCAGAAGCACGCACAGACTCACTTGTAAATGGGTCCCAAAAACGCCTCATTTCCAAGCAGACATACTCATAAAGCCCTCCAGAGTCTCCATTAAACCAAAACCGAAAGCCATCCATTGTGTTTGGCAGCCTAAAATTTGTAATAAAACCCCCGAACCCCATGTGTAAATTCATCCTCACTTGCTAACTACATCACTCATACACTACATCTTTCCATCTAGCTCGTAGAACTATCCATTCATTAACTACACACACACACACACTCATCGAGCACTCACTGACCCACTAACCCATTACTCACCTCATGATAATGTTGTAACGGGGACAAAAAGTGTTCTATCTTGTCCATTACAATATTAACGCATGATCTATATTCTCACAGAACCAGCAAGCAAGCAATAACAATGGCAGAAGCAGGAGGCACCAGTTCCCAAGCAGGGTCTAGTGCACAGATTGTGGACATTGAAACCCTCCTCTTGGAACCACCACTCACCGAGAGGCCTCAAGAACTTCAAGTGGTGCATGTTCTCCCTATTCAGAACCCTCCTCAGGGACACACTTCTCAAGTAGGGAAACACGCTCATTGGTTTAGTGATGTCGCAGGGCCATTGGGTGATGGCACTTACTTCTGGGAAGTAGAAATTGAATTCAATGGCAAATGGGGATGCTACCATTTCTTCACTCGTGAATTTGAGAACTATCAGAATGCAGAAGTAATGCGATCAGTTTGGACGAAAGCGGGATTGGATAGCTATTTCCGAGCACATTTGCCTAAGCCAGATTTCCTATGTTGATCCTATTTTATCAGTACCATCACTCCTAGCAGGGCCAAGGGAGGCGATAGTACTTTTGTGCTACCCTCACTATTGCTAGGCCACGAACTCAAGAGATTCAAACTGACCCTCAATTTGGTACAGGCAGCATTGAACATGCAAAGAATGCATATTCCCGTTGAGAAAGAAACAATGGTTCCAGGCAGGATGAATCATAAGGATCTCAACAAATTGAAGGACATGGTAGCAATGACACCTACCATTGCTCTACACCTACGAACTATTATGCAACATTTTGCTTTTCCCGCCCAAGAACGATTCACTATGCCACCAAAAAAGATATGGTTCAGCTTGTACTTGGTGGAGACAGAGAATCTCACCGTCAACATACCGCACTGGATCATCTATCAAATACACCTAGCCCATCAACGGTGGAATAAGAAACAGAAAAATGTACTTCATGGATGCTGTGCTCTCACAAGAATAATTTACATGTGCTTAGCGTACAACGTGCCCATCCAAAGAGCACTAGTATGGTCCAGGGTCCAAGAGTTCCAAAGACGACTATCAACGGTGGGCCCTCCATCGAAGAAGATGAGAGGGGGAGTTCAGTTACCATGCGCTCAACCAAGGGGAGCCACTACCACACCAAAGGTGACCTCTCCACAGACGAGGCGTGTCCGACCATTTACCATTCGCCTACCCAGACCAAGTGCAGAAGGACCCAACCTGGTGTTCCCTCCTATTCCTTCAGACTTGGAGTTCCCTCAAGGCTACACCCTTGCTAATATGACAAATGAAGAAATTGCCCGTTTGATCAATGAATCTAACCTGGAGACAGAAGCAGAGCAGACCCAAGGACAACAAGCCACGACTACAACTTCAGCCCCGACCTAGAAGTAGAAGAGCATGAAGAAGAGACAGAAGAACAAGAGGCATACGAAGAGTATGATCAAGAATATGAAGAACTTTCAGAACTAGCAAGTGCCCCGGCATACTCGGCCCAAATTAAAAGATTATACGAAACCATGAAGCGGGTCCAAGAGCAACACAGACTCTCGCTCGAGACAGGAAAGATGATCATGAGCCAAATGTTAGCCGAGGAAGGTGTGGATGACATGTTTATCGAATCAATGAACCTGCACGCTGACACAGTGGGCTTAGATGAGGCTATTCATGCAGCCATGACTTATATTCATCGATTTGAGAAACGAGTGCCTACCCATCCCATGCGGTCTGGCAAACAAATCCACATCAATGTATCAGAACCAGGAGGTAACACACAAACAGAAGAACATCAGGAGGAACCACTCTTACCACCCACCTCACCTCTCACTACACAAGTCACCTCACCACCTGGTACTACCACACCTATTTCTGTCATTACTACAGTCGTCATGGGAACTCCTCTCTCTCCCGGCATCCAATTCGGAGGAGTTACCATGCCCACCTTCACAACACTCTTCACAAATATCACAGCCACCCCACCCACTGTTCCCATCTACATAGTCACACACACGTTCGACACAATGGAAACATCACCAGCCACAACACCACTCCCACCCTCCATGCAACCTCAATCTCCCATACCCCCTCCACCTACCTCACCACTTGACTCCACAGCATTCACAACTCCCTTCCCCTTCCCCATTCCCCCTGCATCTTCATCTTTCCCTGCATCATTTAATGTAAATTGTATATTCATGACATTACATCAATGCGTGTATCAACTTCAGAGTGAGTATTAGGCTCTCGAAGACCGTCATCATCAACTGACGACAAATCATCAACAACTACAGAGATGGCTTACAAGTATAGAAGAAGAAAATACCTCAATCAACGCTACACCACTCTCGAGCAAGCTCATCAAACCCTCCTGAAGACACCCCAACCATCACAAGAGTCAGGTGTCAAACAACTCGAAGCCTTACTGGAGGTTTACCAAACAAATAATCTGAGAGTCTGGCGAAATTTAACTCTACTCAGAAAACACATGGCTACAACCCTTGAAGAAAAAAAGCGTCTGCAGAAACAAAATGAAGAAAACCTGGAAGCTGTCATGGAAGGCTCTCCCCATGAAATCCACCCAGAACAATTCAAAGCAGTTCCCTCAGAAACAATGAAAACAATCTTGGAAAGCTATGCGGATTTATTAGAAGCACATGACGATTTGGAAAGAGAACGGGATGAACTACGTCGCCAGCTCAGGGAACAGGAGGCACAACCCAAAGTCATAGAAACGACCTCGACTTCAGCGGAAGTAAAGGCATTAACAGAGCAGGTGGCGGAACTGCAGAAGAAGTTACTGGAATATGAAAGGCAGCCCTCTCTAGTTGTAGAACCAGAGCCAGATGAATTGGTGCCCATTGAGGTGGACGAAACGTATGAGGAACCATATGTTCCTATGCCGATGCCAGGTGGTCAGCAAACCTCAGAAGGAATGGATACCTTGGAAGTCGAAGTACCCGAATGGCTCCAGACATTAGAAAAGACAGCTACAACCCATGAAGATCGAGTGGCAATCCAAATCCAATCAATGGCCAAATTAGAAGACACCATCATAAAGTCAGAATATTTCCGCAGTATGTCTCATCATAGATGGATCGGCACCAACGACGATCAGTATGTGCCATACTGTGTACTCTTGGCAAATTACAACGTGGAGATCCAACGCCAATGTGGCAAACCTCCAACTTTTGCCACACAATTTGGGCCCGATGATATCCCAGAGAGTGCTAAAAAAGGATCCATTCATCAACCCACCTGGAGGATCCGTCTTCTCGAGACCTACCCAGAGATGGTTCGTACTTGGACTAACATTCCACTCTTTATTAAATACAATCCCTGTTATGTTCCAGTCTTCCGCAGACGCACCTGGCCCGAGTTTACCATTGCTGTCAAGAACATCAAAGGTTGTGCAAAGTGGTTAAACTATGTTTATCTAGCACCTCCACAAGGACCTCCCACTGTGAATTATATGATTTCTACCATCCGTCACTGGAGCATTCGACTACGGAATACCCCCGATGTGATGGCCCAAATGTGCATGAAAATCTTTGAACTAATGCTAATCACATTCAGGACATTCAAGAATATTAAAGACCCCCACTTCTTAGGAGTCGGCTTTCTTACAGGAAACAAAGATCTGGTATACGACATGAGCACCACCCCATCAATAGAGGTAATATATGCTTGGCACGCCAGAATCAAGTACCTCCCAGCTTGCTTTAAATAGACATTCGAGGAGATGTTCGTAACAGGATTCTGGGAATATCACTAAGAAATATTTATACCCAGGCCCTCACATCTCCTCCACTTATTTGCTGTGGAGAGAACCATCCATTCAGAACAACTGCGGGTGCCACATCTGGACGTCCCCGAACCAGTAAATTGGGATGCATTGTTAACAGACCTAGCACGGGGGCTACGATTAGAAGAACACCACCTCGCTGCCGATGTTGTTCAATATTATGTCCAACGCACAGCTAGACAAGGGTCTGTCAGAGACGACAGACGCGAGAGAGGGGGGGGGGTGTTGGCAGTAGTCAAGGAACTGAAGGAGTCACAAGACAAGGAAGCCTACGAAGGGAGTCGGAGCGAAGAGAAAGCACAAGCAGACACAGTAGTCAAAGAAGATCTGACAAGTAGGCCATTCAAAATTTTCAGGCATCAAAGAGTTGGGCACACAAGAAGAGGGAGCAAGTAGGGAGCTCTAAGAAATGTATGTCAAAATGTTAGAAGAAATCCCTACAAAAATAGTGATTTTCATCACTAAAAACCATTGTAAATACCATTTCATATTTTTCTAGCTCCATTTTGTGCAAGCCAAGGAGTCCTTGAGCTCGAGGAGCTTTAGAAGTACCTACCTATCAGTTTTCACATTTTTTAGACTCCGTTTGAACCTCCAAATAGGGTAGAGAACCTAATTTTTAACTAGGCCAGACACTAGGTCTGGACAAGGCCAAAACCTAGTCAAAAACTATAAATAGAGCTAGAGAGCTCATTTTTGAGGTTAGCTTGTAATTGATTTGAAATTTTATGAGCTTTTTGAAAGTAATCGAAGAACTCCATTGCTTCTCACTCTTTGTCTTGCCGTGTGTGCACGTGTGTGTGCATGTTAGTGTGCTTCTCTCTCACGCACTTGTGCCTTCACTTGCTTGAGTTCATCATACCATCCTCATGTCTTCCCGGATTGACATTAAAGGAGGTGCTACTCATCATTGAGCTTCACCATCTCATCAGTTAAGGATGCATCTTGAGCTTGATCTTTAGACAAATTTATTGGATTCTCTATTTGTATTTTATCTTTTATCTTCATTCGGTCACCTTTAAGCCTTGTAGATTTCTTTAAATTCGTTAGTTGTATCTTGAGCTATTTCTTGATTTGTTTGATTTTCCTCCATTGGATATGAGGGGTTATTTAGACTAGAAAAAGCCTCAACTTGTTTTTGTACAGGATTTTTTTGAATTTTATTTTGTTTTGCGTTTAATGCTTGTTTGGTTTGATTTTGATTAGCTTCCACGTGTTCCTTTGATCCTCCCATCTTTAGGGCCTGTGCACATATAGTACTTAAAAATGCAACTGTTGTAAAGAAGTCTACATGCTCTTGGTACCTTGGAACCTTAGAGGTCATATCGATTGCACTTGTAGAATCGTCTTGACAACTCTCATCATCAGCATGTATCTAAAGCCCATGCATATCTGCTTCATGCCCAAATGGAGTTTCTAAATATTTATGGACTCTCACATTATCCATAGTTGCTAAAATGTTCAAAATTTAAATATCATTTTCATTTGCATGAAGATAGGCTCTCCAATAATTTAGAAAATTTTCAATTGTTTGTTGCTTCTTCAGGTATCTCCTCATAGCTTCATGGACAAGCATGTGATCCTTTGTGAGCCCCGAGTGAGAGTCTATATCTTGTAAGAGTGGAATTAGTTCCTCTGGGGCTTTAATAGCTATCTCTCAAAGAAACACCAAAATATCCCTACATGTTTGGTATTGACATAGAATTTCTCTGCATCAGATCTACATAGCTAGTGCTAGTCTAAGCAGGAGTGGGGTCTTGATAACCCATAGAATAGACCTTGTTATGTATACTAGCCATCTCTTTGGACATAGATGTGTGCATTGTCATGATGTTTTCTATCTACTTGCTAAGGATTTCAAGCTACGTCTCCATTGATATGTGAGTTGTGGATGCAAGATTGGTTGGATCTGATGCGACAGACACATTCGAGATCACTGGAACAGGTGTATCCCTAGGATGTAATGGAGTTGTCTTCATAGGTCTATCATACAATGTCATTGCCTCATCTCGGCAACTACCTCTACTTCTTTCCTAAGTGTAGCTCAATCTTTAGTCAATCCAACTCTTTTCTTAGGCTCCTCAATCCTTCTCTCGACTTCAGTCCTATCCTCAGGACTTAAGATCTTGAGAAAGGAGATTACCAAATTGGACGTTAGAGACTCCAAGTCATCCTGAGGAAGCTAAGTGTACCTCCTCAAGAACTCATTCAAAAGGTGTGTTAAGGATGCTATGGGTTTTGGAGAATAAACCCACTGCAAGAAGCCATTTCTATTGTGCTGAATAAAAGCTTCTAAATAGAACAATTTATGTGGTTATTTTCTAAATTCAATCCATTTCTTTCCTATGTGAAATGTTATGGATGTTTGGATCGATCTTGATACTACCTCAGTGAAGAAATAAGTGACCAACATCTCTTTGGGTAGTCCATCAATCTAGGCTACGTCTTCAAATATATCCAAATACTCAGTCACATTTAGCCCAATGAACTTTCCTTTATCTCTTAACATGGCTTGAGCTACTCAAGCCCCCTCTTTCTCTATCATCAAATCCTTAAACACTCCTTCCATCTCTCTTCTGTGGCTTGTGTTAGAGTGTAGAATGATATCCAGAGTAAGTGGTTTGACTATTTCTCTTAACTCAAAATAGAGCTTAGAGAAAAGACTAGATGTATCTTGAGCTAGGAGGTGAAATACAGTCTAAAGATTCCTCTCTTGAATCAACTTCCTAGGCAAAAGCCTGTTCAAGGATTGGAGTACTTTATGTAATGAGTCTAAAGATTCCTCTCTTGAATCAACTTCCTAGGCAAAAGCCTGTTCAAGGATTGGAGTACTTTATGTAATGACTCAGGTTGGATTCTCTTGATTTTTCTCTTATCTTGACTTGATTTCTCTCTTCTTTTGAACTTGATTTTCTTTCTTAACTTGACTTATTACTACTTGAATTCTTTCTTGACTTAATTTGTCTTAATTTCTTTATCCAATTTTTTTAGTTTGCTCTCTTATTATTTTCCAAACTATAACGTGTTTTTTAGTTTTGTTTAATTTTCTCTTCTTTTTATTATATTTTTAATGTTTTTGTTCTTTTTATCTAAACTATGAAAGCAACAAATTTCGAATCTAAGCAACAATAGAAAGTGCACACACATATGATCTAAACTAATGCAAGATGTGAATGATCAGACTTAGGTAGATAAAGTCAATCTTTCTCTTTCTGGGCATGAAGCAGTGCAAATATCGAAAGAACTTAAAATGTGAATGCCTAGAAATTTGATATGAAGCCGACGTTTTTTCCTCTCTTCTGAAGGCATGGGTGGCGAGTTGAGGATCTCCAATCACCAAGGCAACCACCTCGCTTCACGTCTGGTTCACTCTATTGGAGGGCAGAGCGGCGAGGTTGGATCAAGCCCCGGTGTGTGCATGCACATCATGTCGCTCCTATCCAGTGGGTAGGTTTCGTACACTCGGTGCCTTTTCCCGATGAAGGGTGAGACTTGGGGCTCACCATTGGTCAGAAGAGAGAAAGTAAATAAACATTTCATGGGTGTAGATCATGGAGTAGGAAAAGCAGGTCATTGTCAAATATGCACATGAACATAGAATGAAAATAGAGTAACTCAAAGTCAAACACCGTGCTCGTCAATACTAGATCCAATGATTATAATCAATATGGTTTTTTCTTTTAATCGACTAATGCATCAAATAAAATCGTAATATAATTGATTAGGAAAATCTAAGATACAAAGTACAAATTGCCATGCAAAAATGGATGATAGAACTATGACAATCAAATGCTCCCCTATAGTCCCCTATAGTGTGGTTCAAGCAAAAAAGCTGGAATGGTATTCTCGGCCTCGATGTGAAAAAAAAAGACCTCTTCATGTCTTTTCTTTACTTAAAAGAGCTTTTGTTCACTTCATATATAATCTGGCAAAAAAACCATGGTAAAAAACTCAATTAACATATTGTGAACGAAAAATAAAACAATCATGAAAACAATGCCTCTAATTCTCTTATCATTTTGATTTTTTTGATTTCCTTTCGATAGAAATATCTATTTCCATTTTCCTTTTTTATAATACTTTTACATCCCCTTTGCCATGCAAAGATGCATTCCAAGTAAATAACATTAACTCTTTTTACTTGCTCAATTTCATTCTCAATCGGGTTCATGTCTTTAACAACATTGTTAAATCAATGCAAAGTAGTAAATCTATTGACACTAGGTAGACTTGGTAAACGTTGTAATCGTATAAAAGTTGCACTTTGTTTTATGATATAACAACACACTTTCCTTGGTGGGAGAATACCAATCACAAATGTAATTATGATGGGGAATTTTTAGCAGTGAATAACAATTTTGAGTTGAATGGATCCTCTAGCCAAAAAGCAGGAGTCTGATTTTGGAATTCTTCACTTCTTTCTACAGATAGTATGCTTTAGCTCCTTCTTCGTAGTACAAGATTAACCCCTTTCTAGAGAGATTGTTTTATACTCCTGAAAAGGGGAGTGAAACGAACGAGGAAGGAATGTTCATGACCCTATCTGCAGGAAATCCATGGCTATTGTGAGTATTCATCGCCACCAGTCACAAGTAGTTCACTCCATGGACACATAACCATCTTAATGCCCTTTCGCCTCCATCCCTACATGTGACATTCCTCTTGCTCTCTGTGAAGCATGCATTACAACCAACAACATACTTCCCTTTCTACCTACGTAGCAACACACATACACACCTATGCAACAAAACACACACACTCAGAATTTTCTCTCCCTCTCAATTCTCTACACATCCAAACTCTGCCACATTTCTTCCTCTTGATACAACAAGAGAAAAATTATAAATAAAACCATAGATTCCTTCTCTGTTCTAGGTCATTAGAAAGCTAACCTTAAAACTTGTTGTGGGGAAAAGAAGAAGAGAGGTGAGGGAAGAGAGATAGAAGCCTCTCTCTTTCACTCTCTTTTTCATGTTCTCTCTCCCTCTCTCTCCCTCTCTTCCTCTCTCTACTATCATGATAGCCAGAGATGGAGAGCTTGAGAATCATAGAGAGAAACAACAATGTATTCGTAAAGCATGAACAAGAAAAGGCAAGAATGAGTGTCTGAGAAAGATAATGGTAAAAACCAAATGAGCGTTGGGCATGTATTTATAGCTTTTCTCGAGGTCCTCTCTCTAGAACTCTAGGATCTTCTAGCCTTCTCCTTTCTATTCCAAGAAAATATTCTTTTAATTCTATTCTAATTTCAAGAATCTTCTTTTTATTCTGTTTCTATTTTTAGAAAATCAAATCTTTCCTTTCTATTTTTATTTTTCTCTCATTTTTATTTTTCTCTTTTTATTTCTATTTTTCTTTTCCCTTTTTATTATTTCTCTTCTTTTTCCTTTGATTAAGGTTTTATTTCTCTTTCACACCGATATACAAAAGAATTATTTAAAAGTAAGGGTTACAGTTAGGATAAATAATGATTTGAAGGTCCCAACCTAGGGTTTTTATTTGGGAAGAATTACAATTTCACTTTACTAAGGTCAATCCACCTCATTCAATGGGTTTTTGGGCTAAAACCCTAGGGTTCTAAGGGTTTAAGTAAAATTTTAAGGGTTAAAACTAGGGTTTCAAGGGTTAAGAATTGTGTTTTAAGGGTTAGTTTGCATGTTTTCTAGGGCTTTTAGGTGAAAGTGACATGGTTTTTCAAGATCTATAAGAATACATGGATTTCTAAAGGCTCAAACTAGGTTTAAGAGGCTCAAAGTTAGGGTTTTAGGTGTTTGGAACACATTAATGAACTTTATATAAATAAATATACAAGTCTAATGTACACACAAAATATTTTCATCACTCAATCAAACCAATCAACCAATCATTTAAACAATTTATCACTCTTGTCATCATTCTTCAATCAAAACATCATATCATGGTCAGAAAAGGCAAAGAAATAAAATTGAAAAAAAATTCTTGATGCACAATGCTCTAGGATTTCATCTTGACAGCATACAACTGTGATTTCATCATAGTAATCGCATCACCTAGTCCAATGATTTAGGCATGATTACCCAGCTCGCATGATGCGCTAATCAAGGCTTAACTATGAAGATCATCTATAATTCGAAGCATACCAAATTACCTGATTACTAGACTATGTAAAACCACTGGACTGAACCATCATGATTGAGTCACTACAATGGACCACTGAAATTCCAGATTGGTTGATTACTGCACTACTGTTGGTAGTAGCCAGAGGCACAGACGACGAGGAAGCATGTGAAGGTAGATTATGGCGAAGTAGTGGGGAGCGAAACAATCTATTTTTTCCAAAGAAATATGTTTTATATTACTTTCTCAAAACCCCCAATAGTGATCTTCATCACTCTTGTACCATATGTAGCATAGAAAACACACATTTTTGTAATTATATATTGCTCCCTTTTGTGCAAGCAGAGGAGTCCTCTAGCTTTAGGAAGCTTAGATAGAACACGCATACCAATTTGGGTTATTTTAGATCTCGTTTACACCTTCAAATAGGGTCTAGAACCTAATTTTTAACAATGCCCGACACTAGATGTGAAGCCGGTCAAAGCTAGTCAAGAAATTCTAAATAGATCTAGAGAGCACATTTTTGAGGTTAGCTTGTATGACTAAAGAAGAGTTTAGAGCTATCTTGAGCTTGTAAGAGTGTTCTTGATTAATAGAATCTACTTTCAACCTTCCATTGTGTCTTGCTTGTCTCTTTCTTGTGCATGTGTATGTGTGTGTGTGCATCTCTATGCTTCTCACCTTCACTCTCACTACATCTCACATTCACGATCTTCATATCACTCCTATCTATTTTGCTGATTGACATTAAGGAGGTGGAGCTTCTTAACGTGGTGCTTACCATTGTGCTAGAGCAACACCAAATTTGGTGCTGTTGGCAGGGATCGAGTCTAGGACAAATGTGTTATGGTAAGAGTATAGAAAGAAGTGGCATTGGAAGGTAAATATTTCTGTTTTTGTTGTTGTTTTTAAGTAGTTTTGTTGTGTTTTTAATCTCCCCTACACTCCTTCACCACTGCATCATCTTCTTCCACTCCAAAAAAATTAGAAATTTGACCACCTATCCTCCTCATTTTTTCTCATTTGTGCATGCGAGAGCGAGCTTTTGTGTTTGTATATGCATGTGTTTTTGCGTTTTCTTGCAGGTAGAGTGCTCTAGAGCAGCAGGGAAGCTTCCAAAAGCTGAGAAATCTACTTTTTGTCAGAATCTCTCATATGTGTCAGACCATCGCGATGGTCTCGCAACTTTGACCATTTTGGATAGTGATCACACCACGGTGTAGAGCACACTTGCGCACATAGGAATCCACATTTGGTTTTGCAAAATCATCATTTTGGTGGACCATCATGATGGGCTCACGCCATCATGATTGTGTCATACCATTGCGATTGGCTCACGCCATCGCGACGGCTCGACCGGACAATCGCGACGGTCTCATGCCATCACGATGGTTCACTTGGACCATCACGACGGTCACTGACCATCACGACGATCTCATCGACCCTATGCCATCGCGATTGGCACATGCCATCACGACGACTCACTTGCCACGTGTCAACTAAGAAACATCGCGATGATATCAAGTTCGCCATTGTGATGCTTCAAATTCGGACGATTGCGATTGGCTCAAACCATTGCACCTCATCACCATCGTGATGGGCTCACACCATCACGATCGGTGCGTTGACCATTGACCATCATGATGGGCTCATGCCATTGTGATGCTTCACCTTTGACCATCGCGACGCCTTGGACACGTGGACCATCACGATTGTACCACACCATCCTGACAACCCCAAACCATCGCGATTATCGCAGACCATCGCAATTGTCCACCTAGAACGCCAAATTTAGGGTTTGATTTTTTGGGCTATTTTGAGGGTATCTTGAGTGAATTTTTGGATCATTAAGATTAGTGAAGACCCCTTAGCTCATAATTGAAGAAAAACCTGTTTGTCACTTTTTACCCTTGAGTGCCAGAACATTGATAACTTTGTCATTCGAAGTTCGTTTTTTGAGCTTTAGGCCTCGCTAGAAAGCTCCTTAGGGTTTGCTGTGTTGGAGGACAGAGCAGCGAGGCTGGATCAGGCATGGTGTGTGCATGCACATCATGTCGGTCCAATCCAGTGGGCAGGTTTCGTACACTCGGTGCCTCTTCCCGATGAAGGGTGAGACTTGGGGCTCACCATGGGTCGGAAGAGAGAAAGTAAATAAACAACACATTGAGACAGTGTGTTAGAGTCTTACATCAACATCTGTTCATCGTCCCAGCTCTCTCTCTATCTCTCTCTCTCTCCATCAATTTTTCTCTGCACCACTGCCATGTCTCTCCTTTTGCAGATCCTTTGTACCTCTCTCTTTGTCATCCATAGTACTCTTAGCTTCTTTAGCATGATCTATACAGGTAAACCGTTAGATCTTCCTAAACCACGATCAAGAACTACCTTTAGATGTTCCTAAACCAAAACCAAAACCAAAACCTTTAGATGTTCCTAAACCAAAACCAAAACCTAAACCTTTACATGTTCCTAAACCAAAACCTAAACCTTTCGATGTTCAACCATTTCCCCAAATTCAAGGATAGCATATCTCAAGCCACTTTCATCCCTTCCCCAAACCAAACCTCCAACAGAAAGCTTTGTGGATGGGAGAGAGCAGATAAATTGAGATCTCCTAAAAAAGGGAGTGAACGAATGAGGAAAGCGATGGCTATTGTCAGTATTCATCACCACCACTCACACGTAGTTCACGCCATGGACACATAACCATCTTAATGCCCTTTCGCCTCCATCCCTACATGTGACATTCCTCTTGCTCTCTATGAAGCGTGCATTACAGCCAACAACATACTTCCCTTTCTACCTACGTAGCAACACACATACACACCTATGCAACAACACATACACTCAGAATTTTGTCTCCCTCTCAATTCCCTACATATCTAAATTCCGCCACGTTTCTTCCTCTTGATACGACAAGAGAAAAATTATAAATAAAACCATATATATTCCTTCTCTGTTGTTGTAAGTCATTAGAAAGCTAACCTTAAAATTTGTTGTGGGGAAAAGAAGAAGAGAGGTGAGGGAAGAGAGATAGAAGCCTCTCTCTCTCACTCTCTTTCCCATGTTCTATCTCCCTCTCTCTCCTTGTCTCTCTCTCTCTACTGTCATGATAGACAGAGATGGAGAGCTTGAGAATCATAGAGAGAATCAACAATGTATTCATAAAGCATGAACAAGAAAAGGCAAGAATGAGTGCCTGAAAAAGATAATGGTAAAAATCAAATGAGGATTGGGCATGCATTTATAGCTTTTCTCAAGGTCCTCTCTCTAGAACTCTAGGATCTTCTAGCATTCTCCTTTCTATTCCAAGAAAATATTCTTTTTATTCTATTCTAATTTCAAAAATCTTCTTTTTTATTCTTTTTTTTTATTTTTAGAAAATCAAATCTTTCCTTTGTATTCTTTATTTTTCTCTCATTTTAATTTTTCTTTTTTTATTTTCTATTTTTCATTTCCCTTTTTATTATTTCTCTTCTTTTTTCCTTTGGTTAAGGTTTTATTTTTGTTTCACACCTATATACATAAGAATTAGTTAAAAGTAAGGGTTACAATTAGGATAAATAATGATTTCAAGGTCCCAATCTAGGCTTTTTTTTGGGAAGAATTAAGATTTCACTTTACTAAGGTCAATCCACCTCATTCAATGGGTTTATGGGCTAAAAGCCTAGGGTTCTAAGGGTTTAAGTAAAATTCTAAGGGTTAAAACTAGGGTTTCAAGGGTTAAGAATTGCATTTTAAGGGTTAATTTGCATGTTTTCTAGGGCGTTAAGGTGAATATGACATAGTTTTTCAAGGTTTATAAGAATACATGGGTTTTTAAAGGCTCAAAATAGGTTTGAGATGTTCATAGTTAGAGTTTTAGGTGTTTGCAACGCGTTAATGAACTTTATATAAATAAATACGCAGGTCTAATGTACACACAAAATATTTTCATCACTCAATCAAACCAGTCAATCAATAATTTAGACAATTTATCACTCGTTTTATAATTCTTCAATCAAAACATCATATCATGGTGAGAAAAGGAAAAAAATAAAATTGAAAAAATTTCTTGATGCACAATGCTTGAGGATTTCATCTCGACAACATACAGCCATGATTTCATCATCGTAATCGCAGCACCTAGTCTAATCATTTAGGCATGATTACCGAGCTTGCATGATGCTCTAATCAAGGCTTAACTATCAAGATCATCTATAATTCTAAACATACCAAATTACCTAATTACCAGACTATGTGAAACCACTGGACTGAACCGTCATGATTGAGTCACTACAATGGACCACTCTAATTCCAGATTGGTTGATTACTGCACTAGTGTTGGCAGTAGCCAGAGGCACAGATGACGAGGAAGCATGTGAAGGCCGATTACGATGGAGTAGTGTGGAGCCAAGCAATCCATTTTTCCCAAAGAAATATGTTTTATATTACTTTCTCAAAACCCCCAATAGTGATCTTCATCAGTCTTGTACCATATGTAGCATAGAAACACATATTTTTGTAATTATATGCTCGCTTTTGTGCAATCCGAGGGGTCCTGAGGCTTGAAGAAGCTTAGATAGAACAAGCATACCAACTTTGGTTATTTTTAGATCTTGTTTACACCTTCAAATAGGGTTTAGAACCTAATTTTTTACTATGTTGGACACTAGATGTGAAACTAGTCAAAGCTAGTTAAAAAACTATAAATAGAGCTAGATAGCTCATTTTTTAGGTTATCTTGTATGAGTAGAGAAGAGTTTAGAGCTATGTTGAGCTTGTAAGAGTGTTCTTGAGTAATAGAATCTACTTTCAACCTTGCATTGTGTCTTGCTTGTCTCTTTCTTGTGGGTGTGTATGTGTGTGTGCATCTCTATGCTTCTCACCTTCACTCTCACTACATCTCACATTCACGATCTTCATATCACTCCTGTCTCTTCCGTGGATTGACATTAAGGAGGTGGAGCTTCTTAACGTGGTGCTTACGATTGTGTTAGAACAACACCAAATTTGGCACCATTGCTGGGAATCAAGTCTAGGACGAATATGTGATGGTAAGAGTATAGCAAGAAGCGGCATTGGAAGGTAAAAATTTCAGTTTTTCTTGTTGTTTTTCGGTAGTTGTTTTGTGTTTTGCATCTCCCCTACATTCCTTCTTCATGACTACATCATCTTCTTCCACTCCAAAAAAATAAAAAATTTGACCATGTCCACCTATCCTCCTCATTTTCCCTTATTTGTGCATGCGAGATAAAGAGAAAGAGAGAGAGCTTTTGTGGTTGTATGTGCATGTGTGTTTTTGAGTTTTCATCCAGGCAGAGTGCTCAAGAGTAGCAGGAAAGCTCCCAAAAGGTGGGAAATCTACTTTCTGCTAGAATCTATCATATGTGTCAGACCATCATGATGGTCTTGCAAGTTCGACCATTTTGGTAAGCAACCACACCATGGTGTAGAGCACACTTGCACACATAGGAATCCACATTTGGTTTTGCAAAATCATCATTTTGGTGGACCATCACGATGGGCTCACGCCATTGCGATTGTATCACACCATCTCAATTGGCTCATGCCATCGCGATGACTTGGTCAGACCATCGCGATGGTCTCACGCCATTGCAATGGTTCATTTGGACCATCGCAATGGTCACTAACCATTGCCATGATCTCGTCGAACCCACACCATCGCGATTGGCCCATGCCTTCATGAGGACTCACTTGCCACATGTCAACTTAGACCATCACAACAATATTAGGTACATCATCGCGATGCTTCAAATTCGGACCATCTCAATTGGCTAAAGCCATTGCACCTCATGGCAATCACGACACACTCACGCCATCGCGGTCGTTGCGTTGACCGTTGACCATCACGATGGGCTCATGACATTGCGTCGCTTCACCTTTGACCATCCCAACGCCTTGCACACATAGGCCATTGCGATTATACCACACCATCACGATGGTCCCAGACCATTGTGATTAACTCAAACCATCACGATTGTCCACCTAGAACGCCAAATTTACGGTTTGATTTTTTGGGCTATTTTGAGGCTATCTTGAGTGAATTTTTGGGTGATTAAGCTTAGTGGAGACCCCTTAGCTCATAATTGAAGAAAAACATGTTTGTCAACTTTTACCCTCGAGGGGCTGAACATTCATAACTTTGTCATTCAGAGTCCATTTTTTGAGCTTTAGGGCTCGTTAGAAAGCTCCTTAGGGTTCACTGTGTTGGAGGGAAGAGCGGCGAGGTTGGATCAAGCCCCAGTGTGTGCATGCATGTCATGTGGCTCCTATCTAGTGGGCAGGTTTTGTACACTCGGTGCCTCTTCCCATTGAAGGGTGAGACTTGGGGCTCACCATGGCTCATAAGAGATAAAGTAAATAAATATTTCATGGGTGCAGATCATGGACTAGGAAAAGCAGGTCATTGTCGTAGATGCACGTGAACTGTTGGAACATCAAGCTTACACTATGCTTGAGGTGGATTTGATATACCACATGTAAAGGTAGAAAGATAGAGACCAAATCCCACGAATTTGTGGTGGTTGAAGTTGCATTCAATCAAGCAATCAATCACCTAAAAGTAGATCAAACTAAATCTTCACTTTTCCTAGATTGTAGGAAAGTGAATTGATTCCCTCCAACAGTCATTCCCACCTTCATTTGAATTCCAACTTCACTTGTAGATGTCGTGGAACACTCCTAAAGTCTATATAAAGACTTAAAATTACTTTTACATTACATGGAAGCAATATAAATACACTTGTGACCATCATTGTCTTGCTCCTTCAATTCTCTACATCATCTTCTTCACCAATAGCAAACTTTCAGAGGGTGCTGCTCTCTCTCTAGAGCTCCAAATTGAGTGCAAGATGGCTCATTGGAAAGGTATAAGTGTCTAGTTTATGGCTTTAACATTTCATAGAATTTTTTTAGTATATTGGGAGAAATCAAAGTTCTATTGTCTTGGGCTCAACCTCTGCGTATTCCTGAAAAATAGGAAGTACCACCGATGAATGTCTCATTCATTTCTATAGCAAATTTTGTTTATTCCTTATACTTTTCTGCAATCTATACACTCAACCATATGTGTATCACTCGCATAAAAGGATTTTTTCTAATTGTAATCACGTTGGTTGCTATCGGCATTTGAAGTTCATTGTCTCTTCCATAGATAGTAAGTTTTTTGAGCTAGTCGACCCGCGAACCTATCTGTTTTGTATCGACTCATTCTCCTTGATGCTCCGAAGTACAAAGTGTGTTTATTTGCACTTATCACATGCTTATAAGGTCTATTTGAGTCTCGATAAGCTCAAGGGCTGGTCTTGTGCCGGTTGGGTAGACCAAACTTCGTCGCTTAGAAATGCATTTTCTATCGTCTACAAGCTTCTCCAAGTTCTTTTAGTGGTATCAGAGCTAGATCAACATGGGTGACGGCTTTCCCTCAATGATCGAGAAGCTTGATCAACACAACTACATGGCTTGGCAAATCAGAATGGAGGCCTATTTGCAAGGTAGAAATCTTTATGGAATTGTAGCAGGTGATGAAGCTATGCCTATTCCAAGATCCAAAGGAGGACCTACACAAGAGGAGATAGATAAGCTCGCACTTTGGTGCGCAAGGGATGCTCAAGCAAGGTTCTACATACTAAACTCTATCTCTGACTTTCTATTACCACATATTAGAGGATGCAAGACATCTCAAGAGACTTGGGATGCCCTTGACCACTTTCTAGTACCAAAGCAAGAAAGAATCATCTTTGGAATGAGTTCAACCAAATGAAGAAGACACCTAAACAAACCATCACAGAGTTTGTTACCAAGGTCAAGGAGGTTGCGAATCAGTTAGCATACATTGGAGAGTTGATTGAAGAAGAGGTCATTATGAGGCATATTCTCAATGGCATTCGAAGTGATAAGCAATGGCAATACTTCACGATGGCTTATGATCTCATCATGGATGTGCAAACTCCAGACTTCAACATCTTTCTTGGAAAAATCTTCAATCAAGAAGCCAACAATAGCATAAAGGAAGGTAACTTTTATCATGGTAATTCAGCTCCATGTGCAGATAAGAAGGATAAGAAGCAAAAAGGCAAGAAGAAGGGAGAAGATAAAGAAGAGACCTCCCAAGCCAACTTCGCAAGCAAGAGCAAGTGGAAAGGGAAGAAGAAAGGACCAAAGAAAGACAAAACCAAAGGTCAAAATGTTCAACATTGTGCCATATGCGATAAGACCAACCACACCACTCAAAATTGATGGTTCAACGGGAAGACCCAAAAAGGAAGTGGAAGAGGTGGATATCGAAGCAATAGAGGCAGAGGTGGACACAACTTCAACAATAACAATAGAGGCTATAATAGAAGGGACTACAACAATTACTCAAAAGATCAACCACATGAAGACTCATTGCTTCTCATGAATCTAAGCCACAAAGAAGGTAAAGAAGATGACCATTTGTTCTACATAGATTCAGGATGTTCGAATCATGTTGCAAGCAACATTGATCTTCTATTTGATTTGGAAAGTCCAAAGCATAGACATGAAGTGCAAACAGAGGATGACACAAAGCACAATGTGGAGAAGATTGGTAATGTCAAAGCTTCCAATGGCAAGAGAAACATTCTAAGTAAGGTTCTCTATGTACCCACTATCACTAAAAAGCTAATAAGTGTAGGCCAAATAGTTGAAAAAGGCTTGCAAGTTAGGTTCACCCAACATGGAGCTTTTGTTGAAGATCCATGTCAATGCTTCAAAAAGATAGCCCGAGGTGAGAAGCATGGTAGGCTCTTTTCTTTTGAAGTAGGAGAAACCAAGAACATAGCTCTATTCAACTTTGGGTCTCAAACCCTAAGTGAGCTTGAAGTGTGGCATAAGAGACTTGCTCATATGAATGAAAGAACCTTGAAGGATATATGCAGGGATCAAAGTGTTCTAGGACTGCCGAACGTATCAAACAAACACATGATCAACATGTGTGATGCATGTTAGATTGGGAAGGCACAAAGACAACCATTCAACCACAAACGCTACATCCACATCAACTTATTGGACTTAGTACATACATATGTATGGGGACCAAGTCAAGAAACTTCATTGGCAGGATCAAGGTATTATGTCTCATTTATTGATGACCATAGTAGATGGACTATTCTATACTTTATCAAGAGTAAGAATGAAGTGTTTGATTGCTTCAAGAAGTATCTTGCACATGTGGAGAATCATACAGGTAGATCACTAAAGAAGCTCAGATCTGATGGAGGGGGAGAATAATTCTCCAAAGAGTTTGATGAGTTCTTGCATGACAAAGGTATCAAAAGGGAAGTGACTACTAGGTACTCTCCTCAACTAAATGGGATTGCAGAGAGGAGAGACAAGATATTGGTTGGATCAGCCCAAACAATGCTTGAAGAGAAGAAGTTGCCACATTATCTATGGGTAGAGGCTATTTCAACTGTTGTGTACCTTGTCAATAGACTACCATCCAAATCAAATCAAGGTATGACTCCTTATGAAGCATGGCATGGAAGAAAACCTAGTCTTGGGCATTGCAAGGTTTTTGGTTGTTTAGCTTATGTTCGTGTACCATAAAAAATAAGAGGTAAGCTACATGCAAGGGCAACAAAGGCAATGTTTATTGGATATGATTCAACTCAGATGGGTTACAGGTTCTTCAATCCTTCAACCAAGCAATTCACTACAAGTAGGGATGTTGTGTTTGAAGAACATAGGTCTTGGTATGATGAAGACAAACAAAAGGTAACACTACCATATGATCTTGATTCTGACTCTCATCAATTAGGAAGCAAGCATGATACACAGGTCTAGGATCCAAGAAGTGATACAGACGATGAACAAGATGAAAGAGAAAAGGATTACAAGCTATGGAAGTCAAGAGGCAAAGCAAAGATGCAAGAGGTTAGAGAATGCTCCAAAGAAGCACCTAGAAGATCAGCAAGAAAAAACCTAATCATCCATCTTATGTTTGTAGACTTAAGAAAGCATTGTATGGATTGAAACAAGCTCCAAGAGCTTGGAATTACAGGTTGGTTACATATCTTCAAGATCAAGGGTTCAAAGTTAGCAGCTCAGATCCTTAAGGCTATTCATCAAAAGGGATCACAATGAGGTTATCTATCTATGTGTATATGTAGATGATATTATTGTGATAGATGATGATTGAATGGCATTCAAAGGATCAAGAGACACATGCAAGAGTAGTTCAAAATCAGTGACCTAGGTGAGCTCACATATTTCCTAGGTATGCAGGTGATATACAGAGATGAAGGAATGTATTTGACTCCAAGAAGATACATCCAAGATCTTCTTCTTAAGTTCAAAATGGAGAACACTAAACCTATAGGTACACCTTTGGAGATGAATCATAAAGTTAGTGTTTATGAAGGTGAGAAAATTGAAGACATTGAAGAGTATCAAAGCTTGGTAGGTAGCTTGATATAGGCTACTCATACAAGGGTAGACATCTCATATAGTGTGGGAGTGATTAGTCAGTCCATGCACTCACCGAGAAGACCACACATGGATGCAGCTAAGAGAGTGCTTAAGTATTTCAAAGCTACAATCAACAAAGGTATATTCTATCCTTACTCTTCAGATTTGGATATCAAAATCTACTCAGATGCAGATTGGGAAAGAGCTAAGGATGATAGAAAAAGTACATCTGGTTACTTAGCATTTGCAGGTTCGAAGCTAGTTAAGCAACTAACAGTTGCTTTATCCTCAACTAAAGCAGAGTACACTAAAGGAGAGTACATAGGCTTGACCATAGCAACACAAGAGGCAATATGGTTAAAAACATTGTATACAGATTTCGTGCTTGTGAGTTCCAAACCTCACATATTTGGAGATAATGTAAGTTCCATGTATCTAGTGGCAAATCCTATTTTCCATGCAAGAACCAAGCACATAGAAGTCCATTACCACTTCATCAGGGAGAAGCTCATGGCAAAGGAGATTGACATTTCTTTTGTTCCAACTGAAAAGCAAGTACCAGATATGATGACGAAGGCACTTGATGGAATAAAGCTTTGTAGATTCAAAGCTATGGCAGGTATTCAACCTATCTGAGAATGAAGACTCAAGCATACTTTAGCTTGAGGGGGAGTTATTGGAACATCAAGCTTACACTATGCTTGAGGTGGATTTGATCTACATCAAAGGCTATCGCACGGAAAGAATATCCGTTGGAGAGTTCTTTTTTCTTATGCTCATTTATTATATTTTTTGAGAGATTTTTGATGGTTCATTTATCGTTGTAAAAGCCTTGAGCTTTACACATGGAAAGGTAAAAAGATAGAGACCCAAATCCCATGAATTTGTGGTGGTTGAAGTTTCATTCAATCAAGCAATCAATCACCTAAAAGTAGATCACATTAAATCTTCACTTTTCCTAGATTGTAGGAAAGTGAATCGATTCCCTCCAACAACCATTCCCACCTTCATTTGAATTCAATAGAGTCTATATAGACTTGAAATTACTTGTACGTTACATGGAAGCAATATACATACACTTGTGACCATCATTGTCTTGCTCCTTCAATTCTCTGCATCATCTTCTTCGCCAATAGTAAGCTTGCAAAGGCTGCTGCTCTCTCTCAAGAGCTCCAAATTAAGTGCAAGATAGCTCATTGGAAAGATATTAGTGCATAATGTAGGCTTATAAATGTTCATAGTATTTGGCTTAGTAGATTGGGAGAAATTGTAGTTTTTCTATCTCGGGGTCAATCTCTACGTATTCCTGAAAAATAGGAAGTACCACTAGTGAATATCTCATTCATTCCTATAGCATATTTTGTTTATTCCTTATAATTTTGTGCATTCTATACACTCAACCCTATGTGTATCACTCCCATAAAAGGATTTTTTCTTACTGTAATCACACTGGTTGCTATGGGCATTTGAAGTTCATTGTCTCTTCCATAGATAGTAAGTTTTTTGAGCTAGTCGACCCGCAAACCTATGTGTTTTGTATCGACTCATTCTCCTTGATGCTCCAAAGTACATAGTGTGTTTCTTTGCACTTATCACATTCTTATAAGGTCTATTTGAGTCTCCATAAGCTCAAGGGCTGGTCTTGTGCCGGTTGGCTAGACCAAAATTCATCGCTTCCAAACGCATTTTTCTACCTTCTACAAGCTTCTCCAAGTTCTTTCATGAACATGGAATGAAAATAGAGTAACTCAAAGTCAAACACCATGCTCGTCAATACTAGATCCAATGATTACAATTAATATGGTTTTTTCTTCGAATGGACTAATGCATCAAATCTAATCGTAATAAGATTGATTAGGAAAATCTAAGATAGAAAGTATGAATCGCCATGAAAAAATGGATGATACAACTATGACAATCAAATGCTCCTCTATAGTGCGGATCAAGAAAAAAAGTTAGAATGGTATTCTCGGGCTCAATGTGAAAAAAAAGGCCTCTTCATGTCTTTTCTTTACTTAAAAAGCTTTTGTTCACTTCATGTAAAATCTGGCAAAAAGACCATGGGAAAAAAAACTCAATTAGCATATTGTGAACAAAAAATAAAACACTCATGAAAACAATGCCTCTGATTCACTTATCATTTTGATTTTATTTTATTTTTCTTTTTGTGTACCTAAGTCTTGAAGCCTTAGGGATGTGCCGAGAGACTAAATCTGAGTCGCCCCACAAATGCGTATAGTGATGGATCGATACACATTTAATTATCAATCCGAAGAACCACATGAACCAAGTGTATGAGGGTGTATGCACACATGATGGAAAATGAAATGGCTGAGCTACAATGCATGTGACAGGACTTATCTACCTCTCCAACTCACCAACTCTCTAAAACTGCATTCCGTGATACCACTTACAATAGTAAGCACAAATTGGAACTTTTATTCTAGCTCCGAACTTTGAATATGGCCAATATTGGGTTCGTTTTGAAGCTCTCAACAAGAGGCATCTATTTCTTCACTTGAATCTAAAAAATCCTCTTCAAATTATGTGCAAAATAGTGAATGGTTAGAAAGACCAACACTTGCTCTACAACTCATGGTGGCTCACACACACACTACATCTGTTCGAAAATGGTGGGAAAGGGTAGTTAATAGCCCTACACACACATTCCAAGCATCATGCACACACAAAAGATCATAGAGAAGATGGAAATCAGTAGGGAAGAAGCAAATTCAAATTTTCAGCTCTCCTTCTTCACAATGGCAAAAAGTCTTCACAAAGAGTAACAAAGTGACTTATATACATGTGCCCTAAAAATGGTACTTTCACACAAGAGACCGGCACTTTATGTTGGAAAACAATGTCTCAATGAAAAAATGATCTAGCATGTTACTTATTGTAAACATTATACAAGTTGCTACACGGGCGGTCACAACAACAATCACAACAGCTATATAGGTTCTATTCACTCCCTCTAAGAAAAAACGGGTTGAGCGCCTTGGCTACGTGAGTGGTCTCATATCCAATTGATCAGAGATCGATTCTTGGTGGCAACACATCGCGGAACAATGAGTTTTTTGATGTTAACTTTTTTAAAAATAATAGACGCCAGCGAAGAAGGATGGCGACAACTTTTGCTTTATTAATACGATCACATAGCTTTATTTATGTGCTTTATTGACTGCTTTTCAAGAGTACACAAAACTATATAAGGAGAGTATTGCCTCATTATATTCATCCTTCACCTAGTGTTCAACACAAGCCTTGGTGCTTGGACCTCAATAGAGGTGGTGTTTCTTCTAGCCCATGGGGCAGCCATGGTGCTAACTTGAAGCATGTTGAGGAGCAGCTATGAAGTTCTTCTTGGAGGCTTGATGGTGAGGATCGACCATCTACATGGTGTATTTGAAGATTGTTTTCTACAAGAAGATTTCGGGCTACTTCAAAGACATTGGATGGTGTTTAACATAAGATTTACATCTTATGTTAAGTATTCATGTACATATTCTCTTTATGCACACAAGCACTACTTAAGGTTTATGGAGGCAGTAGCATCCATATCAGAAGGAGTCCTATTCGGCATAGGTACAAGAGAATCAATACGTATATGCTTTATGCATATTTTGATGAGGTCTTTGAGAAGGTGTGTTCACATGAGTTTGAGGATTTCCGATAGCAAACTTGTTAGCATTCTTTGCTACTTTTTCAGTATGTGATCTTTTCACACATGTATCTCACTTAGGGTCTTCCATAGCCTAAGGTTAGATGAGGGTTGGTTGATTATCAGTTTCACACTGATCCTTCCTCTTTCAGTCACTCATATTCACTCTTCTACAACCTATTAGGTCACACATCTCATGTATATTCAGATTTCATGTCCATACATCTAATATGTTTGTTACATTTGTACATTCACTCTTCCATCTATTTCTCATCACATAGAGTGGTTGAGAGTTTTGCTCCCACATTGTACATTGAACATTGGTATATATGATACTATGAGTAAGTGATGGCTTACGTAACACTTTACACATGTTGTCTAGTCTCTCTCTATCTTTGTCTCATCATTTGTATGATTAGGTTGTGGTATGTTCATGTTTTGTCAATATGGAGGATTGCTAGATTCTATGTTGTATATGTTGGACCTATGGAACCATGGACTTGTGATATGAGCTATGGGTCTAGCTCATTTCCAACATTTGGTATCAGAGCACTACGGTTTTGGTTTTGAAGCTTTAGGTCTTTGGCATCAATACATTAAGGCTCAATCATATTCTTAGGTTTCGAGACTTCTAGATTTACAAAATATGATTTAAGAACATCTTCTAACATTTGACATTTGACATACACACTTAATCTAAATGAGTAGAGATTTGAGAATTAGACAATTCAGTCAAATGTGTATTCATCAGTGTGGAGTATGAAGTTGATGATATGTTAGTAGCCGAATATTTTTGGAAGAGTATGCAAATACTTTACAAAAATATTGTTTGAAGACCAAGACTTGATGAAGAGAAGACTACTTCAAATTCAAGGAAGAACAAAGGTTTCGAGAAGATGAAGGAATCAGATCAACATCAAATCACAGGTATCAATTTTTACTATCAGATTATCATTTGCAGGTCATATCTTAGAAGAGCAGTTATGAAGACATTTGAAGGTTTCAAGGAGTGCTTTTACACGCTTTCATCATTTGAAAGTTAAAGGCTACATCAAAACAGGTATCTAGAGTTTTTTTTTTTCTAGAGAGTTTTGAGAAATCTCTTTCATGGCAAGAAGGCTCATCTAAGAAGACAAATTTGGAGATGGGATGAGTTTTTCAACCAATTTTGTGTTATAAGTTGGTTCGATATCAAGGTACAAATGTATCTAGAGAAGGTAACCCTAGAAAGGAAATCCATCATTCAGACAAAAGGTTAGTGAATTTAGTCGTTTCAGACATTTGAAGCAGAATTTTGATTTAGAGAAATGAGGAGATGATCAAACATGATTCTATATTCACTTCCATTTGTATACCATGTTTGTTTTGTCTCTTACTCTTAGCACTAGAGGAAGAGAAAGAGTTCATTTGAAGAAGTCAAGAGTGTTTGCTACTTCAAGATGAAGAGAACAAAAGGTATGGAAGAGAAGTTTGAAGATGTTGACATCATCAGGTGGAAGAAAGATGCAGAAGAAGAAAGTCCATCATTTCCGAAAGAAAAGTAAGACTTTCTTTTCTCTTATATTTTCCATATACTTTTCCTATTTTATCCTCTACACCCAAAGACAAGTCTACGAGAACATCTTGTGTGAAGATAGTCTAAAGAAGAAGCAGTTTCTTGTTTTGCCTTACACTTGGTCATGATTTAGTAGATTTAACAAAGGATCGGATTGAGAGAAACAAAAGCAGCAGATATATGTTGTGACTCATATGTGTACAAGTTATGTTTTAGTTGAAGCTTTTGAGCAGGTAGCTTATATGTTCCCTCAAAGACTTCTTGGTCTGTCAATACAGAGCTACTTGGCATATGACAAGTTACAGAGAAGTATATTTCTTCTTTATCTAACTCTTGAGGTAAAAGAGCTTTTTGTAGCAGATGTTGAAGACTTGGGTTGAGGTTTTGTGTTTGGAAAAGGTTACCTCATATTCAGTATTTTCAGAAACTTCAAAAAAATCAGTTTTGTTGTTGTACAAGTCAATGGAGAATCTACTTTCTATGATTGTCTAGACTTTCGGATACATGTTTGTATTCAAAAAGGTGCTATCAGATCCTATCACTTGATTGAGAAGTGGAGTTAGCCAAAAGAAAATCAAGCAGGTACTATCATATTTCACCCGAGAAGAATATGAAAAGATGAAGTATTAACTTGCAGCTTTTGGAGTTCTCAAGGTGAGAAGTTTTGTCCACTTATATTTCAAGTAGGAGTTGCAGATTCTTGGGAAGGATTTTTTTGAAGAAAAGTTTTACAACTTTTTAAGAAGCATGGACACTTGGAGACATTCAAGTAACAAATCAAACATTCAGTCATGAAAGTTTGATAAGAGCAGATTCTACACAGAAGAGATCATGATCTTATATGATCTAGTATGATCTTCAATGATCATGAAGATCTTAAGTATTTATGAGTCAATTGTCTATCCTTTGTTTGTGAAGATTCTTAACATTGGAAGAAGTAAGTCAAAGATTCATATTCTATCAGATTTGTGTTGCAGAGAGATAGAAGAAGATACTTGTTATGTTGCAGAAGGTTATGAATCCTACATATGCTTTCAGCAAGGTTTTTATGATAGATCAGCTAACCTTATTCTAGATTTTTGGGAACGTGAGAAGTAAATAGTGAAAGCCATTAGCATCTGTAGTGCTAATAAAAAGGGTTCAGACACAGGTATTGATCACTGAAAATCAGATTTATGAAGAAGGACGTCCAAGATTTCATAAAGTCTGATATAATTTGAAGAATACTGGATACTAGTGTTAATTCATCCAAGGGGTGATGAAACATGAAGACTTATTTTCAGCCATATGTGAAAGAATGTAGAGTCATACTTATAGGTATTCCTATTTCAGGTATTCCTATATTTCATTTGTCAAGTTCTCTTTATGTTCCAGCTTTGAAAGAAGAAGGAAGAAGGAGAATGTCTGGAGAAAGTTCCTGTTAGGTGTTCCTGTTCAGGAGAAGGTTCTAGAGTTCTATTGAATAGAAGATTGATATTTCAGAAAGGTATGTTTTAGAAGTGCGCACATTTATGTTTATACCAGTTCTGAAGGAAAGAGGTATGAAGGATTTACAGATGAACAAGGATGATGACATCATAGATATAGTTTTTTTATGAGACTCATATTTCAGTTGATTTCAGATGAGTTGAGATCAGTTGACTTGAGTATAGTCAGAGATGAACCAGCAGTGTTCATAATACACTAAGTTGTGAGTTTTCAGTCAGGGGTTCTAGGATTCAGTTCTTGATTTTGTTTAGTATATTTACATGACGCAACAGAAGTATGTTGAGAAATATTTTTGGAAGGTAAATTCAAATATGTGGATCCTAGTGTATGTTTTTAGGTTTATGAAGATAGGAGATATCTGGTTCAGAGTCAGTACTTGCTACATTTGTTGTCAAGCAAGTGATTGCTTGATGTGTACACTATTGGATATCTAATTTGCATATTTTCTCAGTTATTATGGTTCATATTCAACAAGTTCAGGTTTTTTGAAGGAAATTCAAATTCAGTTTTGAAGAAGATTTTTGAAGATGTTTAAAGGCCAAATCAGGAGTAAAGGTTTGAAGGAGTATAAGCTTGAAGCTTGTGATAATTTGCAAATTATAAAGTTTGTAGATTCATTTCAGATTGTACCATTGTGACATTGAAGGGGGGATTGTTGGAAAACAATGTCCCAATGGCAAAATGATCTAGCATGTTACTTATTGTACACATTATACAAGTTGCTAGATGGGC
>CM035443.1:30121590-30126590 GCA_020310875.1 Ceratopteris richardii | reverse complement strand
AACCTGGACAGATATTGCAGTTCCAGGTGATCCATAATTCTTCAAGTGTGTTGATGGTAGGCCTTGAGCCTTGAGATGTTGACCAGTGGCAAGGCCTCTCCTTTGAGCATCTCTAACTCCACAGCACCCCAATTTAGCATTGTTTTTACTCGATAAGGTCCTTCCCAATGTGGAAGCCATTTCCCTCTCAATTGTGGTTGAATATGAGGTCTATGAAGAAGAACTAACATGCCTGATTTTATGTTGTTGTGCCACAAATGTCGATCATGTGCCTCTTTCCTTTTCATCTGAGTCTCTATCAACTGTTTGATTGCTAATAGACGAATCTCCTCCACTTTATGTAGTGCTCCGAGCCTCTGAGAGATATTACAATCTTTCCTGCCCTGCATAAAGGCTATCTTAGGTGATCCATGCAAAAATTCAAAGGGCTCAATGGGCAATAGGCCATAAACCAGTTGGAATGGAGAATATCCCGTGGCCTCTTTGTAAGCTAACCTGTATGCCCATAGGGTACCTTGATAAGCAATGCCCCAGGAAGTGGGCTGTAACATACACTCTTTCCTTAACATTGAGATTAAAACCTTATTGGTTGATTCAGCCTGTCCATTGGCTCTTGGATAGTAGGCACAAGAGGTCCTATGTAGAATTCTATACCTGTTGAAAATTTCCTGCAAAACCTTATTGACAAAATGGGTACCCTAATCTGTACAAATTTCAAGTGGACATCCAAACCTGCAAATGATGCTACTGTAAATGAAATCAGCAACAGTTTGGGCAGTGCAGTCGGGGGAAGCAATAGCTTCAGCCCACTTCGTTGCATAATCTGTAGCTATCAAGAGATATTTCTCTCATTTTGGAATCGACGGAGGGTAGATGGGCCCTACAAAATCTAGCCCCCACTTCTCAAAAGGTTGCCATGAAGTGGAAACAATCAAGGGGCTATGCCTCTACTTTGTTGGTTTAGGTCCACACCTCTGGCAAACGCCACATGCCTTTCCCCATTCATCTGCATCCTTAAATAGTGTAGGCCACCAGAGACCAGCATCTAGTATCCTTTGGCTCATAATATGCCCAGGAAGGTGCCCACCACCTGGTCCTTCGTGTGCAGAGTGAAGGACTTCCCTCACTTCGTCTTCTTCCAAGCACTTCCTAAGCCTGTCATCCTTGCCTTGTCTATATAATTTATCTTTAATGAAGGTATAGGGTCTGCTCTTGATTAGCAGTCTTTTTCTTTGCACAGCACTAGCCTTTTCTGGATACAACCCAGTTTTAATGAAATTCTTAATATCATAATACCAACCTTGAGCTTGTACAGCAAACAGATGAGCATCCGGAAAATCATCATTGATTCCACTAGTTTGATTTGTCATATTGATTCTGGATAGGTGATCCACCATAACATTTTCTTTACCTGGTCTATGGACTACAGAAAAATCAAACTCTTGGAACAGCAATAACCACCTCCATATTCTAAAAGTGGCTTGTGGTTTGTTGAGTAGGTATTTTGGTGGTTGGTGATCCATTATAACAAATTTGACTCCCAGTAAGTAATGACGAAATTTTTGAACTGCAAAAACCATTGCTAGGGCTTCCCTTTCTGTAGTACTATAATTCCTTTCAGCCTTGGTCAAGATTCTACTGGCATATTGAATTGGTCTTTCCACTTTAAATTCTTCACTGGGTTGGGTCAAAACTGCCCCTACTGCATAAGCACTGGCATCTACATGTATATGAAAGATTTTTGACCACTCAGGTGTGATCAAGATAGGAGCAGACACTAACCTTGATCGTAATGTTTGGTATGCTTTTTCCTCCTCGTCTTCCCATTTAAAAGGTACTTCTTTACCTGTAAGTCTAGCCAGAGGTCTGGCTATCTCTGCATACATTTTTATGAACCTTCTATGGTATCCAGTATGCCCCAAGAAACTCTGAATCTCTTTAGGGGATTTAGGTTTAGGCAACTTTAATATAGAAATGATTTTGTCAGGATCTGGGGCCATACCTTTAGCCGACACCACATGTCCTAAGAGAGTTCCTTCTGTCACAAGGAAATGACATTTGTTTGGATTGAGCTTTAACTTAGTCTCCCTGCATCTTTTGAAAACATTCTGCAGCTGCCTCAAGTGGTGGTCCAAACAATCTGGAGGAGTTTCTTTGTGAGATCCTGAAAACGAAGAGAAGTCATCCATGAAGATTCTAAGTGATTCTAGTAATAGGGGGCCGAAAATGAGATTGACCGTTCTATTAAAGGTGGCTGGAGCATTTCTGAGCCCAAATGGCATTTTTACATACACATATGTTCCCCAAGGTGTGATAAAAGCAGTCTTTTCACGATCCTCTGGGTGTATTGATATTTGGTTATAGCCACTGAATCCATCCATAAAGCTATATAATGCATGTCCAGCCACTTCTTCAATGACCTGTTCTGCAAAAGGCATTGGAAAAACCATCTGGAATGGTCACCTTGTTGAGTGCTCTAAAGTCAACACAAATTCTGATTTTATTAGTATTCTTCTTTGGTACTATAACCATAGGTGAGAGCCACTTTGAGTGTTCTACAGGAATGATGATTCCTGCATCCTCCATCTTCTGGATTTCCACATAGACAGCTTCAGCATATTTTGGATTAAGTCTATAACTCTTCCCTCTTATGGGTTTGGCTCCATCAACCAGAGGGATTCTGTGCTCTCCATAAGTTGCAGGCACTCCTTCTAAGTCTTTATAATGCGAGGCAAAAACATCTATGATGGTGGCTCCGCAACCAAGTGGCCACCAAAACTGGCCGATTATTGTCTTGAGTGCCTAATTGTATTTCTTGGACAGGATTTCTCTCTACCATATTATTTTCTTGCTCATCTTCTTCCTTGTCTTCTTCTACTAGCTTTTCGTGCATTGCTTCATAAGCAGGTGTGTTTTGGACTTCAATGTGTTCCTCCTTGTCCTGCATCCATCCTGCAGGGATTTCTTGAATTGGGAAAGAACATTCTTTACCAGAATTTTTTACCTTGCCTTTAGCTTTAGAAACTTCTTTATCTATGGTTGTCATATCCTCCTCCAAGTTGTATTTGAGGGGTTTCTTCCTGCCCCTTCTGTGGTCTGTGATGGGCTCTCCCAATCCATCAATCTGGACTTTTTCTTTATCTTCATAACCTTCAGTCGTTAACAAGAGGAAGAGTTGCGTGCTTGGAGCCAATTTAGAATATCCTCTTCTTCGTCAAAATCTAATTGGGGTTAATCCTCCGATTCTGTTTCCATGCAAATGCCAACTGTTTGCATCATGCTAGTGTTTCCTTGATTATCTGGGCCCTCTTCTAAATGAATCTGTGTCAGCTCCTGCCCTTTCTTTTGTACCCACATAGTGTCCTTGCCCCAATCATGAATGACACTTGCATGCCTCAACCATGGACGTCCAATTAAGAGAGGAAATCCTCCTTCAACCTGGGGTAATCTTAAAACCACAAAATCCAGAATGAATAGATTACCTTGTACTTCAAGTGGAACTTTTGGGATCACTCCCAAGGGCCTTACTTTGCTCTGATCTACCAAAGTAACAATGAAGTGGAGTCCAACCTTTTCCATTGTATGCTCAGGCATCAAGTTAATGCCAGAACCACCATCCACAATAACTCCTTGAAATTCATGACCTTTGATAGATACTGTCAGCCGAGGACTTTTATAATCTGTAAGGGGTGCTTCCCCTACAATTTTTCCTTTATGTAAAACAACAGTCTTTGCCACCAAACTTGTGGTGGAAGCTTCATCAATTATCTGCAAGAGCTCTGACCTGAATTTCCCATCCATTTTTATTAAATCAAAAATACTAACCTCCTTTTTTCATGGACTTGAGTAGTTTTGAAGCCTCTGATTCCTTGAGAGCATGGGCTCCAGTTGACTTATCAAACTCCTCATGAGCCCTGTTGAAGGCATGCCCAATGGCATCACTGGTGCATATGAGATCTTCCTTTTGACATAAATCTGCACCTGTGTTGACTTTATCTTCATATGTTTCTCTATTTTGATTCCCTTCCTTAATCTTTGATTCTTGTCCTATGTCTGCTTGAGCTTTCCCCTTGCTTATTGTCTGCACAGTCAAAGATCATTGACTAGATCACACACTTCTTCTTTGACTAGATCACACACTTCTTCTTTGTGCACAACAATCATTTGGATATGTGATCTAGTCAATGATGGCTCATTGACTAGATCACACACTTCTTCTTTGTGCACAACAATCATTTGGATATGGGGCCCTGATGAAGAGGCTTGATTCTTAGGGCAACAATTTGTATAATGGTCTCTAGCCTCAGGGCAGTTCCTGCAAGGAGGGGCATTCTCTGGTAGGGTGCACCTACTTTGATAGTGCCCGCATTCTCCACATCTAAAACAGATGATTGGCCTCCTAGGTCCATTTCCAAAATTATTCCTCTGTCTAGGATTATAGTTGTTACCTTGGTTCGGTGCAGCAGCCATCACATTTGTGGTTGTTGGGGGTCCTCCTTGTGTCCAGTAGGTTGTTGCAGGCATTCCCCTTGATTGGCATTCATGGGCCTCATGGCCAACTTTCCTGCATAATTGGCAAGTTACACTTAACAAAGGACACTCACTTACTATATGTCCTTGTTTGCTGCACATGGAACACCAAAGTCCACTCTTGATGCCACCTCCTTTGAGCTCCTGCAACTCCTGTCGCAGCTGAGCCAACTCCTCTGCTTGGAGCTTGAGTGCTTCAATCTCCCTTCTCAATTGAGCCACAGCAGTCTCCTCCTCTTTGTAGGGCTTATTTCTTTTCAAGCCCTCCAGCTCCTTCCTTAGCTGAATGACTGGGTCCTCCATTTCTGTACCATATGTTGGTTGGGAAGAAGTTGCACCATACTGGTATCTTATTTGCTCCAAGCATGTGGCTGTATTAATGAACTCCTCTATGGAGGCAGTAGGTAACACTAATTCCTTTATTTTGCATTGAGTGGCCACTGGTAGGGGCTTGGCTAACCATTTCTTGA